>CM065655.1:1500223-1550636 GCA_033220385.1 Triplophysa yarkandensis
TGACATTATCAAGCAACACTAACCTGTATGAGTTTCTTTCTTCTGCAAAACACAAAAGAAGATAATTTGAAGGATTTCTTGTCAATTATAAATTTGCCACTTCGTGAATGGACAGGAATTCTCAGAAGACAAGGCTTCCCATAAAATACTACAGTTTACTATAATACTGTAATATAGTTTTAATATTATTATATAAAATTATAAAATTTAATGCTATTATTTCCTTCTTTGCATAACTGCATATTAAACATAATTGATCAGTAAATAAGTAAATATTTTGATTTCAGGAGTTCATTTTAAGGTCTATCAGATGAATTGAATTAAATTAATTAATTAAGTTAAACACTTTTAACACTGAAATGCTGTGAAAGTGTTTTAAAGCCTCTCACGCCGCTGAGATATGAAAGCTGACGTGGGCATAAAAAGATGGCAGATAAGACTGGATGCCAAACCTGTTATTGATGCGTGTTCTGTTTTCGCTGTGAAACCACAAATGAGTTCACAGGGGATTTTTTGCAAATGGAAGGATTTGTGCATTAAAGATGTGATTTAAATGAGGACACGGGTTGGATAGGGGGACAGAGATGTGTTTTACCCCGCTGCCGTCTCACTGCATAAATTATAGGAGACTGAGAGTGTATGCTGGTAAAGTGATTGGAAATTAACAGTGTGTGGTTATACGAGGGTCAGCAAGTTCAGTCGCCTTCACTGTGTCTGACAAAGAAATCTGCAGCATTTTTAGCCATCAAATTACACCGTACGAGCAAAAATGAAAAATGTCAGGATTAACTCAGCTTTAATTTGTTCCGAAACTTTTTTAAATTTTATTGTTCTGCTGCAAAACAATATTAAGAAGAATGTAAGAAATGGAATTTTAAAAAAGAATGCTAGTAAACAGTGCCCAAGAAATCCCGTTGCTTACATTTTTCGAAATATCTTTCTTTGTGTTTAATAAATCCCAAAAATTGTACACAGGTTTGGAACCTCTTGAAGATGAGTTACTCGTGAGAGAACGTCTTCATTTTGGGTTAGAATCTCTTTAAGCTACATGCCTGTTTTGGCGAATAAAGAGAACATATAATGCAACACCAGTGAAGTGAAAATAGTACAGTGGATGCAGTCAAGAATGTGTTAATGTAAAATGAATGATTGGCTGAAGAGGTTTTGATACCAACTCTCGTTGTGTTACGAAATCCAATAGATGTTGTCCTCCGTGAACTACAAAAGAAAAAATGTCACGAACTGCCAGCTCAAGTCACAATTCACTTGCAAGGTATCTTTCCTTGTACTGTGAAAGTAAATGGAGACTGACATCGTTCTTGTGTTTCTTCGGGGGTTAGGGTTAGTAAAGAAAGATGTCCATCGATATTACACACAATCTATCCAACAGCTTTGCGTGCGTCTGTAGAAAAGAGAACATCATTAGTTGTAGGAGGGTCAGGTCAAGTGCTGACTTTATTCTCATACACACAGTATAATCCGAACTGAGCGTTCAGGAACAGAACAGAGATAAATGAACGGACATCTTAACAGAGAACAGCTGAAATGAACCAGCCTCACACCGATTCAAAGGCCAGCCATTATCTGCGAGATGTGAAACTGGGCCGAGGCCGAGACCTTCTCTCTGATGGGGCCGAAGAGCAAAATGAATCCACAGAACATCCTTCTTTTTGAAAAGGCATCCAAACAATTGGAGTTGATTTTAGCGGATGTGAGCTGTATAATAAGGTGTAATTATGGATCATTGTTATGTCTGTTATACAGGTTCAGAGCAGCACCAGGAAGTTCACCTTGTGTTAGATAATTACAATATAGATATAATGACAAAATGATCTTAATGAGAATGTGATTATCCTTTAATTTAAGACTTTCATTCGGATAATTGAGACATAAACTTGGTTGTGTGGATCTCCTGCAGGTAATTTGATTTGTCGGTGTTTAAGGATACGTCCGGTAATTTGTTCAGGGTTGTGCTGCGAAAATTGCGAAAACAGTTCATTCACTTTTGTGTAATACACACAATTAAACATTCAAATTTATGGAAATGATTAAGCATTATGCATGTTTTAGAAATATTTCATTAATTTTCTTACTTGAACATTTACATAAAGGCTAACACTAAGATGGTATTCATTTAAATTAGCATATTGTTACAGTATAAAATGGTAATCAAATAAATATTAATAAGTAACAAATCATTTCAAAAATGTATAAAACTAATTTTCAGAAGAATTTAATGTGACCTCGGCTTGTTTTTAGGGTCCATACATAAACCAAAATATGAATATATGTTTATTTTTTAAAGCTCCCTAAAAAACTGATTCGTTAGTTCAAATTGACTTAATGTTACTATGCAAACAAAAATTTATACACTCCAAATAGCAGAATTAGAATTAATTACAGATACATTCATGAATAGATATTTATGAGGAAACTGGAAATATGTTAAAATAATACAAAAATTAAAGTTACCTGGACATGCTTTCATAAAAATCATAAGAAATAAGAATTTCATTTTGCGATGTCAGTTCAAATTCTTACCAAAATAAATCTTTTATTAATATATAAATTTGCATAATGGGAAACGCACAAACGGCAAAAAATAGGAATAAATAATAACCGTTTAAATCTTTTTTTTGTTAAGATACAGTATATTTCAAATATCCTGAACATGTTCTCATGAGTTTCATTAAGATCTTAAAATAAGGATTTGCACTTGATGTAAACTCTCAAAGAATAACCTTCTTAAATAAAATGTCAAAAAAAGCCATCCCCATACCTTCATTAAATATGTCTCTCTGCAAGATTTAGCAAGATGCTTTGTTCACATGAAAGAATATTGCCTTCAGACAAGTGGCTACCCCCGGGGCCAACTAGCAGGCAGAGAACGGTGTGGGTAGCGGACCAAAACGACTAAATGACTTGTTGTTCTGCCAGGGCACATCAAAAAGTGTGCGCATTAACTCCAAATTGGACAGTTCAAACAGGTTCTAAACTTCCATTTCTCCTTTGTCTTCATTCAATTTTGCGGGGCCAAAAGTAATACGCCACGGCGGAGCATAGGGGTGCACGGAAACATCTGTTCCGTCAAAGATACGGATGGCTGAAGTATGGTCCCATAATAGTGATGTGCTTTATAGCCACAATGAGAGAGCGGTGCGCAAAATAAATGTGGCCGGAGAGATCACAAGGTGGTTTAAATTGGCTCGGCGGACACGGCTTTTAAAAGTGTTCCAGGCAGTGCTAAACACACTGTTGAGATGGTCTTCATAAAACCAGAAGTACATAATGTGTCACGGAGAAGGTAAAACTGTTTCTGGTCATTTGATGTCACATCACACAGCAGGAGAACAGTCTTCATATGTCACTTGTTTATTAAACTTGACATCATGGTCATAGTTTGTACCGGTTTTCAGCATGTCAGATGTTTTTTATATACCAACTGTTATTTGATTTGATGGCTTTCCTTATTTACAGAACACAAAGATATTTTGAGGAATGTTGGTATGAACTGCAGTGGCACCTGTTCTATTTTATTCTATGGACGCAAAGTCAATGGTTGCCAGCTGCCAACATTCCTCAGAATATCTTCTTTTGTGTTCTGCAGAAGTCATGCAAGTGTGAATTTATGATAGGGTGAGTAAATGATTATAGAATTTTCATTTTTGGGTGAACTTTAAGATGACCTCCAGGAAACATGTAGTCTTGTGTTGTAATGTCAAATTTGATAGGAAATAAATGTGAATATTTGATGAATAACAAGCTTGCATATATATTAAAGCAAAAGATGTGACTGTTATGTGAAAACATGATTGTGTCAATATATAGCTAATAAAGTCCCAGAATGCAGTAGTCTGTGTCATAAAAACACAAAGACTTTTCCTTCCCTTTAGTGTATAAACTTTAAAAAGTGTTTCGGAATAAAAAAGATTCGATGACAGAGCGGGTCACATACCCTATGACAAAACACAATTAGAGATGGCAATAAAGAGTTGAGTTCGCTGAGCAGATATGATCGGTCTCTTATAATGATGAAAGTGTGTTGTAGCTGAGTGGAATTATGGGTCGCTGCGTGCGGCTCTGCCAGTTTTATTGCTTCGCCCTGATTCATTCTTCTGTGGGATAGCAGCTGTTGTTGATGATACCGCCATGCCGTAGGGAAAGAACGATTTGTGGGCCGGGAAGAGAAAGGACAGCAGTCATGGGCTCAATGGACGACTGGCCAGACTTTTCAATCCTCAAAGCAGATGTCAAGTTCTTTCTTTTGCCTTTGATCGAGATCGGGTGGCACCTTTACTCTTCAAAATAAATATTGTAAGACTTTCCACACAATCATTTCATTTTGGCGGTGGCAATTTTTAGTTAGAAAAGTCTTTCAAAACTCAGACCTATTTATGACTTTTAATACTTACAAACTTACTAAAGTAAAAACATTTGTGCATTCATATATAACTGTATTAGTCACTTTTTTGTTATTATATGACGTCTAAATAACACGGTTCTGTATGTATATTTTCTAGACAGCACATTTTTAGATACTTTCAAGTTATGTTGGGATTAGACAAGAACAATCATTTCATAAGAACAATTGAACAATTTTCAATTCATATATTATAAACTTTGTAATTTTTCATCTATAAAAGAACAAAGCTTTGTTTCCATTGCCTTGTTTTTTTCTTTCATTTTGAAGTATTTCATCATGAAACGCCCAAAGGTTTTTATACTCGCTTGATGTGGTTTTTACTCGTGTTTTATGGTAATTCTGTGACATGACATTTGTCACATAAAGTCTGACATAACTAACATTAAATCCACTTGACTCATCAGCTATTTCCTCAAGATATGTCTCTATTTTTATTTTTGTCGTGTCTACCAGGTTCCTTCGCAGTTCCAAAAATCATTTAAAAAAAGCTTCAAATAGAATTCAGATAATGTGTCACGAGATCATAGCTCGAATATCTTACTCTGAAATACATCTTTTATTGTTGAGTTTGAGTTTGCGTCATGAGGATGATGTTGTATCTTTGAACATGTTTGAAGGTTCACGTCAACCTGAGATTCCGGGCACTAACTTGGCACGCATAATTTTCCCCACGCACCGGGAGATAAAGTTTCCACAGATAGATTTGTTTCCACAGATAGCATCAGTCCTCAGAGGGTCAAACATCCATCTCGCTGGATCCTTCTGTGCAGGTACAATGACGTCTCTGCGGTGAAAGCGTTTCCTTTGTGTCCGTGCGAGAGATAAAGAGCCAAAAACGGTTGAAAGCCAAACAAGCGTATGTCTAGAATAAGTGATCTGGGCAAAAATAAAGAAATTGTTTGGAGTAAGCAAGTTTTGGGCTAACTTTTCTCAACTGTCTGTGTGAATAAATAGGACTCGGGTCTGGTTTTACTGTGTGTGCTTGGGCTAGATTTATTGTGTGAGCTGCATCTGGTTAGTCTGAGTTTCCTTTTTATTTCAGTACAAAGTGTTCAACATGTGATGTGTGTGTGAGATGGAAAGACTGAGGGGAAATTTGTGTGAGAAGCAATTCTTTACTGAGGTGTGTGATACATTCTTATGATCCCTGGTCAATAAATTCTCGCTCCAGCAGTGTTTAATATTTGAAGTTTACGCTGTACCTGTGGGTGTTATACAGAAGACGCCCGAAAAACTTGCTGGAGTTGTTGTAGACACAACAGATGTATAATTTATACATCTTCTTTTGCATCTATGGATTGATTCTCATTCTCGCTGTATTTGAGATGAGTATCTCTGGCATCAGTAAGGAGAGAACGCCACTCTCTTCTCATCCATACATCACAATCCGCTATCCTTCATCTTCTTTTCTCCAAACCCTTCACTTGCCCACACCTTGTCACAACCCGGCCATCATCTGTAGTGGTGTCTTCCGGACACCTCCGGTCACCACGTTCACATGCTTTCACAAGCATGGCACATGCCGTCCTTTCAGTCTCCATGCAGAATCAATTGTTCTCGATTAGCGGCCGCTGAAGTGGATAATGAATTAAATTGAATTGGATTCCTTGTATCTTGTTGACTCTCGAAGAGCGGTCGGCCTCAGACGGAGACGATTAAGTAGGCCACTTAGCGACAAGAGAGATTCTCCAGCTGAAACACACGTGGAAAGTTGTCACGGAAGAGCTTCTTATTAGTCATTTCTTCCAGACGACATTCGTCTTCGCAGATGATGGCGAATTAAAGGAGTTGGCTGCTCGTGCACCGTAGCGGCATATGGTGAATCCTTGCTTGAGTAAACTCACCCAGTCTCGTCTCTCGAGAACAGTGGAGAACAGTCTGTCACGCCGTTGGGCCTCCAGAATATGGGAGAGGAAATATCTGGTTGATACGAAAAATAATCGTTAGGAGAGAAGAATAACCAACAAAGCGAACCGTGTAATAAACTACAGCCATCTCTCTCTAAGACATGGACAGTCTCGACCAAACCCAACATCATCAATATTTACATGCGGTTTTATTTCCTTGAGGTTTTCTTTAGTTAACGGGTTGAATATGCCTGAACTGGTTTGTTATTGGTTTAATGGGAAATATAAGTCAGTTGTAAAGTTGCTTTGATATTTACTTTCTCGACGAGCACCAAATTATAAGTTAAATTCATTAGTCAGTTTGGCATATTCTTGTATATTTTTTTTTATTTATGCTATCACTATAAGTAACTATTCATACAAATAAGTCCTCTTAAATAATAATGTAATGTGATTAACAGACTCAGAGGGTTTGTTGCTTTTTAATAATTAAGCATTTTTATTATTGACGTTTTATAAATTGGTTTCAAATATCCAATCTACTTTTTTACTCTAATATTTTTTCTTTCGTCTTTGATATTTGTTGTGTTTGAATACCATTTTTTGATTACTGTTGTGACTTTTAATGTCTGTGGTCACCAAGTTTTAGTCTAAATAGACTTTAGGTGAAGGGTAATCTATGTTTGTGGTATCATAAAATGACTGGATTGTACATCGAACCCTAAACCACATGTTGCTATACTCAACCACTGTCATTCATTTATCATTTGAAATCATTTAAATAAGCCGTGTACCAGTTGTACAAAGAATTTAGTTTTTCCAGTGTTTATTTATTTTGAGAAGTGATGGAAAGGTGCATTTTTCTGTATTTTTACCTTCACCCTACATGTTTAAAATAAGTTTCTAAAGGGACTAAGTTGTAACATTGAACATTAAAACCAAAAAGGCATTTATTTGTTTAAAACTTTTTAAAAACTATAAAAATATAAATAATATTAGTTATAAATTATGTTAAATTATTTTGTGTACCATTACACCCCTATAAATAACATAACCATGCAATATCTTACTTTACTTTAATATTTTATTTAGAAATGTAATATTTGTCATAAATGAATGATCTTGATTTGCTATTTCAGTTCCGAAACCTTGCACACAATGTAATAACCTTATTGAGTTATTGACTGACAGAGATGTATAATAAAAGTAAGTAAAGGAGCCAAATGAAAGATATCTGAAATCATCAGTTTATGCGCACAGACTTGCACATCAGTGAAGTTCTGTATTAATGCAGAAAGTTCCCGTGTTGCTTAGCAACCAGATATGAAATTGTTCCCATAATGATCAACAGAGCTGTCTCTCTGTCCTGTTTTCTGATTGGTGTAGGGTTTTCTTAATAACCGTTGAATTGGCACTTTTATCAAAACTCAACAACGCAACCTTCAACCTCTCTGCCATCATGCTTTTATTTAGATCTTAAACTGTATTTTTATCTTTGCATGATAAATAAAATGATCTGGCAATGAGAACTTCCCATCCAAAAGTGTTTTCTGTCACAGCGGCAGTCTTTGTGATGACGAATAAGAGATGTTATAGACTGCTCGACCCAGTTGGTAAGAATAAAACCGAGAAGGATTGGTGATGCCTTTTAGCTCTGAAAGGCCTGGATTAGAAAGGATTTTCAAGGTCTTCATGGGCAAGTGACAGAGCGGAAAGTCCATCCTGAACTAAATATAAACAGAATAAACAGCTTTAGCTCTGTGGATATATGTTAGACATTCCGGTGAATTTTATTGTGGGCAAATATACGACTGTATTGGTGGTGAATTTAACATGGAAACATATTTCTATTCTTAATGCACGCATACTTATTCTTTGCCTTTCACCTCTTGTCATATAGAGACTGTGTTTTATTTTCCAATTAATTGCTGATCAAGCCAATTTGCAGGTTTTTTTAAAACATATTTCATCTTCTTTGTGTAATACGAAGAAGGCAATAAACTATACAATATAATAATGCAATAAACTATGCAAAACAGGGTTTAAATGTATTGTGTTTGTGATTATGTCACTATATTATAAAAATATGAAACTGATACTCAAACTGAAAACATTAACCAATTTGATCAAATTTAGTAACATTGTAATAACACATTAAAACATAATTGTAACATAACTATACAAGAAGAAGTCATTTACCATGACCATAGCTCGATACATTGTTACACCTCAACTTCAAACTGACAATTCCTCTTTTTTACTTGATTTATATTTTATTTTTATTTATTCGTTTATTTCCTGAAATTAAAAGCTTGCCATTGTAAAAAGGGGGGGTTTCAGCATTTATTTTTCTTGTACTTTTTATTTTTCCAAAATTTACAGATTGCATATTTTAATGTAAGGTTTTTTTCACTGGACTGGTTTCAGATCTTCTTGAAGCATTTCTTACAAATATTTTCGAGACACCTCCAAAAGAGACACAGCATCTATAATTTAGTCCAAATGATAGTGTGCCATTAAAATCAAGCCTTCAGCTTTGTCTTACGATGAGTTTATAGAAGCGTTGCTGTACGACTAAGAATGAGTTACATATGCTATGGACAACCACCTATTAGCGCCTCTATCGGGGATTGATTCCCACAAACCGTCCGTGTTATTATGGAGCACCTCTCGTTGTGGAATTGATGGTTAAAGATTCGCCGACAAATGAAGAAAAATACATCTCAAGCAACATCAAAATTAGCACCCTGTCCACCCTGGCGTCTGGACCACCATCGCTCTTTTCATTGATTGTCATTGGCGTGGAGGGGGATTTCGAGACAGGCTATCATTTTTGTTCCTGTTAATTATGTTGTGGTCGGGGAAAAGTTGCGTCCAAAAAGTTGTCTGGTAGTGTGGATTTTAATCAATGGCTTACAGTTTACCCAGGTCAACTTAATGTTTTCTCATGTTTTGGAAATGTAGACGTTCTTTTGGCTTCTGATCGCTTGCTGCTTTTATATAAAAATGAGATGAGCCTTTTTCCGACACATTTTAACATGGCATCTCTGTTCACGTTTCATCAGGGGTCCGGAGGGCAAATTTAAGATATGAATAGGAAATGTAATGGATTTGTCTAGCGACTTTCCCCCGGGCCTGTACGCAGAGATCTATAGATGGTTCTTCAGTGTATGAAGTGTGTAGCGGCCTCTCATCGGTGTGACCCAATCAGAGCTATTGTACCGCTGCTACATCAAGTGGAAACGCCGCAGTGCACAAACACTTATGAGTGTTTGGTAATTTGGAATCGATGGATGAAAGCGTGTTTTATCACATCAACATCATCCTGCCCCAGGCGGCAACGGACTCTCGCTGGTTTCCCCCGTGCAGGATTTAAATGTTTTAGTTTGGGAGTTGATTGATTCTGGCCTGTGAATAAACTCATCTGTCACTCCCAGACACTTTTTCTTTTTTCAGTTCCAACAATGTGTTATGCAATTTAAATAACTTCTGTTAAAGGAATAGACTCCCCAAAAATTAAAATGTCATCATTTTCTCACCTTTGTGTTCTTCTGTATATATTTGAAGACAGAGAAATATATTTGGAAGAATGCTTTAACTTAACGTTTCGTTAAGAATGCTTTAACTTAACGTGGACTTCATTGATTACCATAGTAGGACAAAAACTATTGGAGTAAGTTTGACTATCACTGTTAGTTCAGTCTACTCTGGTAGTCAATGGGGTTGAAGAATAGTTTAGTCACAAACATAATTCCAAATATCATTCCATTTTTCAGAACTAAGAAATTGATACCAGGAACCATTAGACTGGGTAAATATTACTTTGATATTACTTGGGT
This sequence comes from Triplophysa yarkandensis, assembly GCA_033220385.1. Lineage (NCBI taxonomy): Eukaryota > Metazoa > Chordata > Actinopteri > Cypriniformes > Nemacheilidae > Triplophysa > Triplophysa yarkandensis. The sequence goes on from CM065655.1 coordinate 1,510,333, forward strand.
TTTGAATGTAAATTTAACAATTTTATATTCACATTAGTTGATATTATTATTTTGTGATATGGTGTTTTTCTTTTTTCAAAAACACCATATGACACAAATAATAATCATAATTTCCTTTTTGAAATATTGAGCGTCTTATTGTGTTTCAACTTTCTACAACTTTCACTGCACAAAAGTACACTGAAAAAATATTTCATGCGGCTTAGTAAATATCACAAAAATAATCAGTTAAAATAGCTTTTAAATATATTTTTTTTCAATGGAAAATATAAACATTGATTAAAAGTCCAACAGTGAATTTCTCTAAAATGTATTATGTTGTGAAAATATTTAATTGACATAAACATTTGTTAATAAACCATTATTCGAATACAGACACTAAATTCTAATAGAAATATTTGATTTAGAGATGTTTACTTTGTTGTAAACACGACAAAGTAAATGTTTTTGATGTTTTTTTGCTTGCATATACAAACGTTTAAACTATATATTTACCTATATTCAAAGCTTTTTAGTGTAAATTGTTTTACGTAAAATCACTCAAATATTTTTGAGTGTTGCTAACCAGCTTCTTACCCTTTCACCATAATGTACTTTCATTTTGAACAAACTTTTGATACACTTTAAATGACTTTTATTTTTTTCACTTCATCTTTGTAGAGCTTGTTCTTAGCGTGATACGAGCATCTTTACTGACAGTTCAGATGTATAGTTCATCCATCATGTGCTATCACAGAAATTGCCAAATGTTCACTGTTTCTCAATACCTTTATTTTCCTCGGCGTCCCACTCCCACCGTCAGCCGTTATTTATAAAAAGGAAATAAAAGGGCAGAAAACGGACATGACAGACACTCACTGGTGAACATCCTGGTGTCTATGAATGCTGTTAGATGGTTTTCGTGGTCCCTCGGGCTGTAAAATGAAAGACGACATGGGATGAGGTTGACAGGTAAAGTGATTGCCCCCTGTTGAGAGGCTGGATGTAATCCTCTCTTTCTTTCATTCTTTCTTTCTTTCTTTGGCCTTTTTTTACTCGAGTTGCACACGTCTCAAAAGCGGCCCCTCAACGGGACCTCGGAAGTTCAAGAGAGCAAAAAAAAACATGGAAACCCAACACAAGGAGCGATGAAGTGCTTTAGATGATCGTCTTACAAACACAAAATCATCCTGAACATCCCAGCCGACGTGTTCTATCTGTTGATAGATTCATTGGTGATATTTAATTTTTTCGTTCGTTTTGTACCTCCAGCTGGCCAGCATTGAAGGCGGATAAAAAGAAAAGCACTCACGTCTTGGATTGAAAGCACAATGTTTGACATCTTTTGTAAGTGCGCTGACAGTCTGGGCTCTCTTTACTGTATTTGGCACCTTTATCATTTTGAAAGGAAAATCTAAATATGGAGGATGGTAGCTTTTCAGTGTCTGAAGAAGAACGTTCACTTTGGCTTGCTAAAAGCGATCTCGATGCATCTGACAGCTGAGGAGAACTAGGAGAAAGCTTTCATTAATTCTTCAAATATATGTAAAAATGACAAATGATATATAATCGCCTGCTAAATATTTTGAATGATCCACTCTAGTGTACTCTAAAGTCTCTGAAAGTCTCTTGGCTGGCTAATGGATGTAAATTCAAACTATATGCGTAAAGACATTAAATGTCATTTTCATAAATGCTGTCCATCTAGTCTACTTTTTTCTACATAAAATACATTAAAAAGATTTTAGTGTTGTCACTAAAGTGTGATTCATAGCAAATGATAATAAAACATACAATAATCACACAATAATCAGTTGTGATCTGTTCATTTGATCTAAATTAAAACGAACACAGTTCTTTGAATTAAACACATTTTATTTAGTAATCTTGGTATACAAAAACTGTAGTTTTGTGATTTAATGGTTACCTCTAAATGTATTTATTTTTAGTGGATACAAATGATTGATTGAATTTAGTAATTTTTTAAGGTAATCGGTCGCAATCAATTGATTTCCTTAAACATATCTAGTTGCATTTAATCTTTATATTTGGTTACCTAGGTTTAAAAAAATCCTATTTTTAAATCTAATTCATTGTTTTTCTCATTTATATTTACCAATGTTGGGTCAAAGCTCAATTTCCCCCCCCCCCCCCCTCTCCAAATTCATTATCGTGTTTTTGTATTATGGTTGTGAAATTACGAACAAGAACTAATTTTTTGGTGTTATTTGTATGTGTGCGCGGCGTGAAGGGCAAACGGATGTGAAGTTCCCAAAGACTCTTGAACTACAGCATATTATATTCTCTATTTAATGAACAAACTATGCTATGTGACATCAAATATTACTTACTGTGCAAAAGAACGAATGAAGAAAACTTCAGGGCTAGAATTAAGAAGGGAAAATGCATTTTTGCACATACGGGTAGGACGATTCTGTATTATTAGCAAATACACGTTTTACTTTTAATCAGTTTAACTATATTGATGCCATCCTTCCTCAATCTTTTATTTTTACCAAAAATCATTATAAGAAGTCAATTTGTAGAAAGGTTTTCCAAAAATCTAACAAATAAAAATATGAAATGTGTAATACTTTAAAAAGAAGCATTTTTCATTTCTGTTCCAAATGGTATTTTGGTCAAAATTTGAATAACACCACTCTTTATGAATAAATTATTATTAATGTTAAAGTTAAACAGTGTTTAAATATACAGCCTATCAGGATGTTTTAATAAATTATCTACATCATGTTGAAATGAAGCTTATATACGATCTTATGTACCCAATATCAAAGAGCGTTTACTATCAATGTGAACTAGTCATTGATCGTTTCCTGTACATTTGGTCGGTTGAATAAATCAGTAAAGAATTTGATGCAATGACGTTTACATGACACACAATGCATGTCTCTTCTTATAAAACTGGACACAAGATCATGACTAATCATATTTGGAGATATTTAATTTGATTATGTATACGATTTTTGTACATAACTCTTTTCTCACTGTGCTATGGACATAAATGAATCCTTATAGAGAGGGATGTTATATCTTTAATAAACCAATTACCATAGTGACCAGAAAAGCATCAAGTACTTTTATCTTTGTTCGAAACCTCTTTTGGGAACGTTAATAGGTAATGAAACCACCAACAGGTAGAAGACAGAACAAACCGAGACATTGCGCCTCTGTCTACAACAACAGGGGTAACCGCAGAAAACAATAAAACCAATTCAAACTCTTTAAAATCCGCAAAGAGATCTCCCTGTCGCAAAGCGGCCTGCACCGCTGCAATTACGCGTGTACATCAAGACGGCTTATGAAGCCAAGGTAATGACTCAAGCACTTATCCGCTGTCTCCTAGTCTCCTAATACATTGTTTATTGGCGTAGCACACGGCCCTAATTAAACACAAGAGCTCCTCTGGTGAGTTGCAGAGGGAGAAAAATCACAGACGCATCAGAGATTGAAATAGTAATTAACCTAAAACACACGGCTTTATAAGAGACACGCTTAATGAAGTGTCCTTCTTTCAAAGAAACAAACTTGTTTGCTAACATTCGGGGTACGGGTTACACGCTTGCACTTTCAATTGTCGTTTTATTGACGTGAGAGTTAGGAAAGAAGGGTTTGTTTGGAGTAACCGCCTTGGCACAAACGGATCACTTTGGTGCCACAAAAAAAGACTTGTGATCGGTCTCTAGTGGGCTGCCCACCCAAAACATATTTTCTTTTAAAAGATGTGTTTTATGAGCCAGCTAGAAGTCTCCTTTCAGAACTCTGCATCCTCGGCAGGTCACATTTGTTGGCCACCGATACGTCTTCCAGACTGTCTTTTTCCGAAACTAGAAATGCAGCCTTCAAATGCGACCCTTTTTGCGCACGAAGAGAATCCCAGAATGCATTGGGTCAACCTAAAATTCAGATGCTGAAGAAAAAAAGGGAAAGTTGAAATGTATTGCTTTTTAATATTTTAATCTATCTTTAAAAAACACCTAAAAACTCATCTTTTCCGGCTACACCTAACTCACTAACTCACTTCTTTTCTAACTACTCACTCTATCAAAAAAAAAGTAAAAAAAAAATACTTTTGTAACTTCTCTCTCTGTGTAACTCGGTAGCATTGTTGTAGCACTTGTTCACCTATTGTTGTATCGGCTATTTACCGCTTCATTGTCTCCTCGACTTTTGTAAGTCGCTTTGGATAAAAGCGTCTGCTAAATGACAAAATGTAAATGTAATCTATTTTGTTTATGTCTTAATGTTTGTTGTAGCACAACAACATCGTATTTAAAGGACACACAAAGTTGTAAATGGATTAGGTTTATTTTAATACACTTATGGGCACAAAATAAATATAGGCTAAACCAATGCTTTGAATTACATTAAGTGATTTTTATTTTTCTCACTGAGCAATGGATTCTGGGATTGGCTTCTCTATGATGGATAGATAATGGTTTATCTCAGAAAGTGTCATACGATCGCGCTCTGCTTTTAAAACTTGCGGTTTGACATCTTAAAATGTCATCAGCTCGAGGCCTTCAATACAGATCTATCATCTCAACTACAGCAGTCACCATCAGCTTCGAAGCCATAAATAGATGGCTTTTGATCGCGAAAGAAAAGCAACCAATTTAAAAATCTTTCTGATTGAACAGCAGGACAATTTGAGATGAATGTGAGACCTCGTGACCACAATGAAGGCCGGTTGGGTTCCAGTGATGCTGGGCATCCATCAGTTGGAACGTGCTGGAAGGACAGTTTAGGTGTTGGATACTGAAAGTGGGTAAATAAAGAGCAAAACTTCCATATTGATTTTCACGTCTTTCTCTTCCAGAAAGAGAACGCCGTCGGTTCCGTTAGTGCCTCATTCTTGATGGTGGTTGTGAAGCTGTAATTGGTGCGACTTGTAGCATTTGTCCTGTTATTCTTTCATTGAGAGCTCAATCATTTTGGAACATTCTGTTGTACTACAGGTCTGAATCGGTGTACTCTAATGGTGTTTTAAAATGGACAGAGTGAGATGGCGTTGTGTAGGGTAACATTTGCCAGAAACCCTGGATGAAAGAGATTCATTTCCTAGATTAGATTTCCTCTTAAATTGAGATTAAAGGAAAGACAAAAGAGTCTTCGGCTTAGAAGAACAATTCATTATATTTATAACAGTTTTATCACCATATCAAACCTTTTTCCTACATTTTTTTTAGTATTATATATTTTTAAAACACTTACAAATGTAATCATATATAATAAAATGCCTATAATACCACAGTGGTTTTGAACCTGACGAAAAAAACAACATAAAAGTAGTCCATGATGTACATATAAACCAGTAACTTATAGTATAGATCATTTTTAAGTTTGCTCACAGTTAATAATATTTTTTGGATAAATGTACTTGCACATTTAATTAATTTAATTAATTATACAATATGGTATATTAAATAAAATTAAATGAAATAAAATGTTTAGTTATAAAGGGATAGTTCACATTCCCCAAAAAGCTGTCATAATTTACTTTTACATTTGGATACATTGAATTGTAGTTCATTGACCACCATGGTAGGATATATTACTTATAATAATAAAAATAATAATTATTATTATTATTTTCTCTTCTGTAGAACACAAGCATCTGTTTATTTCATGGACATCTGCATTCATTCCTAAATGTACTTTAATGCAGAGAAAATAAGTAAAATACAGGTTAAACAAATGAATGAATACAGAAAACCTCTTCATATTAATACATTACATTGGGCCATACTTTTTAATATTTTTTAGAGTGTGGACATTTATTTTGACCAAATCTGCTGGAAATTTAAGACATAGTTTAAAAGAAAGTCTCGTGAGAAAAGAAGCAAGATCGTCTACACTACACAAATGTCCTCCGGGATAACTTCATCAAGACCGTCTATGGAAAGTGTGCTCGCGTGAGAATAACAAGAAAAGACAACATCACCGACGCATCAACACATGCCAACATCTCGATCTGTCATCACCTCCCCATGTTTATGTCACGTACTGTTCTCAAGCGAATAGATCCGTCTTTTAATCATCCTGAAAGCCTTTCATTAGTCAGGTGTGGGATGTTAGGACAGCGTTTCAACGGATGTTCTTTGAGGTGAAGAGTGAAGACATGCAAACAAGAGGAAGAAATGCTGAAGGGTTTGCTTTGTTGGACTAATAGACGGTTATAATGACATGGGTTCTGTTCAGCATCAAATAAGCTTTATGCACGGCCGGGACTCGGGGTCGATCCCGCTGGGAAGTGGGACAGAAAGATTAAAAGCAGTTTTGTTGAGACTCTTCCAAATGATTTGAGCATTTCATTCCCCGCTCACATAAATCCGAAGCCGCGAAACTGGGTCAGCATTTAAACACGAGTAAACAGATGATGGTTTAATGATATTTCTTGTGTTTATTGAGCAGAGAGAGTTTTCAGAAACTGTTTCAGACTGTAGTTGTTGTTCGGTTTTTGTCTTTGAACCCGATGTGTTTGTAAAAACTGCATTTAAAGAACAGTCCATCCTCCAATTCCATCTCTTGCATTACAATTCGGATGTCCCGTTCATCCTCTTATCGCATGTGTTGATATTGTGGTTTCGGTCATGTGTTTCGGCCTTCTCTTCATTCGGTCCGTTCCTCATCATTTCTCAGATATTTGGCCGTGTGTGGCAGGACAGAATTGCTCGCAGACTTCTTGGAGGGCTTCCAAAGTAATGGATGGTTTACTCAGGCGTAATTGCTCCTTCAAAGACGCCGTTTCCCTCGGGCGCTGCTGCACAACCACTGGAAGAACTTTTCAGTCATATCAATTTTGAGTAAATGTGCCGTCATACCTGACGACTAATCATTTTTTAATGAAACTGCACTATTATGTCAAATGTCAATTATACCATAAAGAAAAGGTTTTTATTATGCGGTACTAATAGCATTGAGTTTAACATTAATGTCGGCTTACACAAATCCTTTGTTTTTATTTTTAGTGTGCCACATTCTGGATTTTCCATGTCCGTTAATATTCATGAAACTTAATTGTAACTATTTTTGTTTCATGAAGAATCATCCCTTCTCCATTTGGTGGGTATAATTCCCTTAGGTGTATACGTTAAATTTATCAAAGGTCTCAAAATCCTTTTTGTTTTACATCCATACAATATTTAGTTCCATTTTTAAACGGAATTTAAGTAATAGCATCATTTGGTTGTTTTATATAGATGTGTGTCAATATCTCATTATCACAAATGTTTCTTGTCAGTAGTCGAGTAGTGAAAATGTGATTCTGTGACTGAATGAATGTGAAGTACAAAAATGATGAGACCATTCCAAAGTATCATTTCTGTTTATGTATTATTTCTGTTCTGTTTTGTTTAATTCTGTAAAGAACGAAAAAAATTTCTCCCAAATTTCAAAGGAAAATAGTGTTTCAATATTTTAGCCCATAAAGACTTCCTACGGAATTTGAAAGATGAATTTGACCGATCACTGAACATTAATTTAAATAATATTATTACATATTTGAACTGATATTGCATATAAAATTATTATGAATTTAGATGAATTTAGCTATTCTAATGGTGGAATTTGTTGTTGTGACAGACAAACTGCTGTTATTTCAAAGTTTTGGAGATATACCAAGCAAATAATATTACAGAATGGATTTATTATATCGATTATATGAAGAGAGATTGGAAGTTAACAGTCTATAATTGTCAATGAGTGAGTGGAAGTAGGGTATAGAGAGAAAGATGTGTATTCTTTACAACACAAAGGACACACAGTCATACATCAAACGTCATTGTATGTTGCTAACAAGATGTTGTATACAGTGAGATCACGGAGGTGATGTGATGTGCTGGCAAAGCTCTGTTCAACCTTGTGTGTCCTCGTATGTGTGTGTGCTAGTGACTCACCTACGTCTTTCTCTCTCTCTCTCTCTCTCTCTCTCTCTCTCTCTCCCTCTCTTTCTCTCTATCTCTCTCTCTCTCCCTCTCTTTCTCCCTCTTTCTCTCTCTCTCTCTCTCTCTCTCTCTCTCTCTCTCTCTCTCTCTCTCTCTCTCTCTCTCTCTCTCTCTCTCTCTCTCTCTCTCCCTCTCTTTCTCTCTCTCTCTCCTCTCTTTCTCTCCCTCTCTTTCTCTCCCTCTCTTTCTCTCTCTCTCTCTCTCTCCCTCTCTCCCTCTCTCTCTCTCTCTCTCTCTCTCTCTCTCTCTCTCTCTCTCTCTCTCTCTCTCTCTCTCTCTCTCTCTCTCTCCCTCTCCCTCCCTCTCTCTCTCTCCCTCTCCCTCTCTCTCTCTCTATATATTTATATATCTCTCTGTCTGAGGCTCCACCAATCTTTCTCTCTATTTTCTAGTTTTCCCATCACAGATCTCCTCGTATGTCTCCACATCACACAGCAACAGCAATTCTGTTCTAATTATCTCACCATCGGTGTCTGTCAACCCAACGGCGTGTTTACGAGAGCGTCGGCGAACTCTACAAAGTTTCGCGACTCCTTTGATCACCCGTGGGGGCACCTTTTGTTTCAGCCCCCCGCCGGCGTCTTCCCCCTCGTTCTCCAGCTACCGAGAAAGTAAACGCAGCAGAAACCCTCCTCCGAATATCTGCTTCCTGTTATTAACGGGTGGCTTGTAAGATGAATGGCAGCGGGGCGACGGTGACAGCTCACCTGTAGCCCACATCCGCTCAGCATTAGGTTGCGTTTAAAGCGCGGGATGGCGAAAAAAAGGGGAACGCTCCTCTGATGAATAATGATTGACTGCCTATGAAAGATCTGCGTCAGTTGTAGCTGCAGATTTTCTGAACTGTGCCGCAGGCAATTACTTTGTTTTATATTAAAAAAGAGAGGGAGGGAGGGAGAGACGTGAGCTGGAGAGGTGGGAAAAGATCACAGTGCCATCTCGTGGTGGCCGGATGAGCCAGAGCTTGTTTACAGGAAATGTAATTAAATTACTCCATTAGCTCAGCTTGAGGATTTTTTTAGGTAAAAACCCAGCGTGGGTGGCAGTCGACGCGAGGTCAGCTCTAAAGCCCGTCCATAGTTGATGTACGTCCAACGGTTTATGAAAGCAGCAGTCGCGTCTCAGAGACAAACAATACTTCAGCCGGCTTTCAAAGGTTAATGAAGGGAACCTTCTGCCGGATCTCTCTCCAGCGGGCGGCATAAAATCAGTCTTATCCTCTTATCATATTCCTCTAGTATAAACATGGCAGAGCGGTACGGATCTGATGCAGAAATCAATCAAGGATCCCTTTATGGATTCCCCTCCGCGTTGTGCAGAACGTTCATCCGCGTGTTGGCAGGGATTCGCGGGTGCTAAAAATACCCCGGCTTTAAGAGCCAACAACGCAGGCTAGGAAATCTACTTTGCACTCGGATCAATAGGTACGGGTTTTCTGTCAAGCCCGCCCGCAACCTCTTTAGTCATTCTGGTCCTTTCAGACGGCCGGCGAGTTCACTTCCCTCCGCACCGACACCTTTGTATGGCGCCAATTTCTAATTTCACAATGTTTTGCTCGAAGGATTAGCCATTCCGTTACACGTCGTCCTTTTTCTTTGGAGTCGGAAGGAGCGGGCTCAGGGAGTAAATCTGCTTCCATACGGGAAAGGGTTTTGGGAAATGCAATTTATTCCTCTTGCTTTGAGGCCCGATTTATTTCATATCACGGGCTAAGCCGAAACCAGAGAACTTACCTGGCCGGTTGAGAGAAGGTGAATTGGAAAAGCTTATCTCCGAGGTGCACTTACTGCTGGGGAGCGCTGTTGTTAAAGCAGATTACCGTATTTGTGGAATGTGAATATGCGATGAGGAAACGTGAGAGTCAGCACATATAGTGAGAGTCGCTGAAGTCTGAGGAAGTGATGCCGGGGCTTGTGTCTGAGAGCTATCATCTGCCTATAAAACCTGCACACCTCCTTATGCTTCTGAGCAATATACACACTTAAGAAAAGCCCTGATTGAATGACATGATAATCCTGTGGTACTGTAATATATTCTGTGGAACTGAATGGATACATATTCATATGGAAATACATTACATGACTTGAATATAAACATAATATCTGAAACTGTGACCTATGATGGTATTGTATAAAGATCTAATAAAGTATCAGTATTAACTATTATAATAAAATATATTATTTACATTTCAAACTTGTCGGACTTTCTTCGAAATAATACAAAAAGCTATGGGTCCTTATTGACTACTACAGACAAAAACAACATTCTTTTACAACAACATTCTTTAAAATGTCAATCAATTTATATCAGTAATGGCATAATTGTGTTATTCTTGCCCATTAAAATCATGGGAAAATCAGATATTGTGGCAGCCCTAAGATTACTAGTTTTCATTTTTTTCCTTCATAAAAGTAAGCACATTTTGTGTTGATTTTTTTTTCATATTTGTAACATTTTGTTTTGCATAGATATGGGCAATTTTGAGAGCATGAGAACACACTGCAATGCTCAAAGCAATAATTTGGTTTTAATGACAGCATTTTGCAGTATTATTGGTAGATTTTTGGGGAAATATGCGTGTGTGCGTGCAATTTTTTGGTAATTTTAGGAATATAGGTGGTGCTTGGTGTATGACTTCACTTTTGGTTATAAAAAAAGAACACAATTTTGTATGTGTAATCCAAACATGGCAAAACAAATCCCAAGGTTTACTCCCACATTTTCTTCCAGATTTTCCTCTTGTCTGAAGTTAGCTGAGACCTCTGCACTGTGAGCTGCCCTTCGGCATCTGGCTTTCATGAGTGAATCCTTGACCAGACTCTGATCACTTCACATTGAACCCTTCTCTTCTTATCTACTGTTGCTCAAGACCCTTCTTGGTTATTACACTGTGGGTTATTCGAGATAATGAACGCCAGCTGTGCATCATTCTTTTAGTGTGGCGGCACACAGTTGCCAGCATTTTAGAAATGAAAATGCAGGTGTGGATTAGTGTGTCACTTTAGAAATGTGTTGTTCATATACACGAGTCTTGTTGTTGGCCTACGTGCCTTTACACTTGCGTTTCCTCAGCAGGGCTGAATCACTGAATGAATAGAGCTCAATCTCGTGAAAAATGTATGAACAACATACCCCCAACGTTCCCCAGCTACTGAAATGAGTCCACAACATGCAGTTCACCATGTTTTGTCAAGCACAGATTTGACAAGTAAAGGCCTACTAACTGTAAACTTGAGGTATTCTCTTTTAGTTTGATCATCGATGCTTATGAAACGCACTATTCTCACACTTACAGTGACTTTGTCCCCAAACTGTGTGTTTAAATCCCGTGGAGATGTAAAATGATCCAGCGCAGTCTATTTTTCTGCATTCTACGGGGACTTGAAAGCGATGAGCAAGTAAAAATGGCCAGTCGCTCTGTGCGTAATCCAAAAACTGAATTAATGATCTCATCAGACTCCTGTGTGTACACTAACTGTGTAAAAGTGCTCTCCAACTCAAACGCATTGCTTGTTGTGACGTGACACTAGTAATTAAAGGTTTGCGTGACATCGCATGTCGTAGAACAATGCGCACTTTCACGGATAGCTGGTACGCACAACAGCGCTCCGCTAATAACCTGCTTACGTTGCCTGGATACACTCGCTTTAATTGTCGCAGATGCGCGGTTGTACTGCGAAGGCTAATTATGTTTTGTTTTTTTTGGGTGTTTGGCTTTTTTCGAATCTGCCATGCATTTGCCACCCCCAGACTCCCAGATTCCCTGACACCTATCCCACCCACGTTCACAAATGCACTGCATCGGTTATGTACAAATATGACTGTTTATAATCAGATATGTTAAGAAAACTGCTTTTAAAAGAGATCAGAAAGATGCTGAATGCAATCGATCAAACAATTGTTTTATAGACTAATGTGCAAGACGTACACATTGCTCCGGAAACACTTCCTGTTCAAGTGTTTATTTCATCTAAAACTATTATATTTATAGCACGCTTATACAAACATGTTAGATTTTGGTTTAAATATGCAATAGGGGATGTTAAAGAGGACAGAAATGCAATATCATAAACGTCTTCAGAAGTGTATTAAACACTAAAGGCCTAAAAGAGAGAAATTGCTCGACAGAAGACATTTATATAAATATTTTTTAGGGATGCTGGATTATGGAACAATTGTTATCAGGATTATTTTCTGAATGTTCAGATCACGATTATTAAGCAGGATTACACATTGATTTATAAAAAAAATAGTTAGTAAATAGATAAATTACATATAAGCAACAATATTTAACAAAAATCCAACTTATTAATTAATTCAATGACACATATATTTAAAAAAAAGTAAGGAAAAATAAAATAAAAGGAAATATAAATGCATAGACTCAAAATAATAATATATAAATAATACAAATAAATGCAAAACTGAATGAGGCGCAATAATTGGTAACTTGATTTTGTTTTTATAATAAAATTATGATTTCAAATCGATTTTGATTAATCGCAAATCCCTAATATGTTATGTGATCTTTGTCCTGAGTCAGGGGGTTGAGCGTTGAACTGAGTCGTTGGTTGGGTTTCGTTAACTCTCACCTAGATGCGGCAAACTATCAGCTTTTAATTGGTTGTGTTGTTCGAACGTATGCGCCGTGTTAAAAAGGTAAACAGGAAGTTCTTCTGAAGCAGTATTGTTTCAGAGTGGCCTATAGTCGCCAGTTCAGAACTTTTGATTTCGTGACACTTTTTAAATGAAACTTTTGAAAGGGCCGTCTTGGATGGCCTGAAGAGAACATTAGAAACAGAACGGTGGAGTGAGAAACGGATGGGTGTTTTAATCGCATGAACAATTCATTAAACGTAGTGTTGTTAATTCCGCGTATGCCTACACACGCAATTATACGGCGAACATCAGCAAAGCCGAGTTCCATAGATCATTAATCTACTGTAAAAGTCTTTGGAGTGCACTTCTGAGTCGCTGCTTCAAAGCGTTTCTATATGACAGCTGCTCGACTTCATGAAGCATTACAGACAGCCCTGATTCCGTTCGCATCTCAACCTCAGGAATAATTCTCAATGCTCAGGCCTTCAGCACACGTCCTTCCCTTCTTATCTCGGGGGAACTTGGCAGTGCGGTCGGCTCTGTCTTTTTAAAGGATTTGGCAGCAAGTGGATAATTGAGTGATCGAGTAACCACTCGAAGGAAACCAATTAATGGCATTCGCCGCCCTGCCGTTTCCACTGCCTTGATTTGCAGTGAAGTTTATTATACCGGTTGATACGTTAAATATTAATGCCAAACCCAACGTGGCTCCGAGGGGTTCAGTGACATCTATTTAGTTTCGTTCTTTACGTGGGTGGATAGGTAAAAAAGAGATTGACTTTTTCGTTTGCGCACATATTTTCAGAACCAATTGTTATTGTATGCATGATATGAAAACTGCTGAAAGCAAACTGAATAAAGAACACAATGTTTTATGGTTACTTTGGATTTCATGCAGTACTGTAATTAAAAATATCTGACTTCATAGTTACTTTTCTATTCTGTTTGCCAATAACAATAGAAGAGTGCTTTGAAATAACCCCCAAACCATTTTAGATTTTACAAATTGCTATTGCAGAATATGCTTCTTTTGAATCCAAGATTGCAAAGAAAGTGTTTTATTCTAGTTAAAAATAACATGACATTTGATAGCAAACAATATCATATCATATTTTTCCCCAATGTCTGACCAATTCACAATGTTGATTTTTTATATTAAACCAGTCCACTTAAAAACATAGATGACTATGACAAGTTTCAAGTCAACTTTTACATAATCATTTTATGCAATTTCAGTGTTTTGGACATTTTGAATTATGGACATGCCATTAAAACGCTGTGAAGTATTACTGTTACCAGTAAACTAAACCAACTGTTTATATTATACACAAATCTTGTTAGTGTTAAAGCATCAGAAAATATCAGTTTATTTACAAGTTTTCTTTAAATAAGGTAAATCAAACTGACAATAAACATTTAGATGCCTGTGATTTTTAGAATTATTATGTACAAACCAAAAGCAATAATAACAAAAAATGGCCAAGGTTTTGCTCTTTAAAAAAATAAAATAGTTTCTATATTTTGTTTGTCTTTTGTCTTAGCTAAATGAGCAAAATGTAGCGTACATGATTTTAAAAGTCTTTTAAGAGAGAACCACCAAAGGTTGACACATCAAATATACTAAAAACCTTTGGTAAAAAGTTAAAACTATATATTTCCCTGGCAAGATTGACATTTTCACAGAATTTCCCATCCGGTTGATCCCATCATGACTGTTTCCCATAAAAACACTAACCAAACCATATTTGTTTATTTTTATAAATTATTTTTTTCTCAAATTCATATACATTTTTCTGGATTCTATGTTTTCTTTTATTCATAAATATATTTTAAAAATTAAGTATGCTATAGCATTCATTCATAATTTACTGAGGCCAGGCTGTATCATGAATAAATCACGGCTGAAGGGCTTTGTTAATACAGTTACAACACAATAATTAAAAAAAATGAAAAAGTAAAATTATACGTTAATTTGTATATATTATGTTTTAAGTTTTTATTAAGTAAAATCATCAACTGTCACCCTACTGTATGTTTATGTTGCTATGGGAGGTCAATGACAGAACATGGGGGGGAAAGCAGTGCCATATCATGAATAAAACACAGCTGCTGACCAATCAGAATTAAGGAATGGAACTAACTTTTATAATAAAGCATTACATTTCTTGAGGCCGGGCTTTATCCTGAATATATCCCCGCTGAAGGGCGTTCTTAGGTACGACGCAAAGCGGACCAATAAGAATTGAGCAATGGAACTAACCGCTTTCTAACATGCATTAACCTTTCAATTTAGAGAGATTTCACTGCATTGCTTTGAAACGACTGCTAAAAAGTCATTCCCCGGTTGCTGCTTGTATAAGGTTTAAAGGAGAAAAAGTCACAGGAAACTGGCTGGTCAAAAAGGAATTTATTTCCTCGTCAAATAGAAACCCAAGAAATGAGGAGAGAGAAATTGAGGTGGGAAAGTTCTGCCCCTGAAGCCATGAACAAATGGAGACCGAGAATGAGGCACGAACACACACATACACAAGCAAGTATTGAGCAAATTGCCTGATGTGTTGAATTAATACAACAGCATATTAAGAGTTCTAAACTTTCTATTACTTGCTTTTGTTGTTTGCATTTTGATGGTCTGCATAATTTTTGCTCTGAATTCTGCACAATAACTGAGGATCTTGGATGATTGAGGATCACTGGTGGATGGTTGGATGGATGGATGAGGGAGGGACGGATCGAGGGATGGATGGATTGATGGATGGATGGATGGAGGGATGAAGGGATGAAGGGATAGATGGATGGATGGATGGATGAGGGAGGGACGGATCGAGGGATGAAGGGATGGATGGAGGAATAGAGGCATGGATGAAGGGATGGATGGATGGATGGATGAGGGAGGGAGGGAGGGAGGGAGGGACGGATGAAGGGATGGATGGAAGAATAGAGGCATGGATGAAGGGATGGATGGATGGATGGATGGATGGATGAGGGAGGGAGGGAGGGACGGACGGATGGATGGATGAGGGAGGGAGGGAGGGATGGATGGATGGAGGGATGGAGGAGGGAGGATGGAGTGATGAAGGGATGGATGAAGGGATGGATGGAGGAATAGAGGCATGGACGGATGGATGGATGGATGGATGGATGGATGAGGGAGGGAGGGAGGGACTGATGGAGGGATGGAGGGATGAAGGGATGGATGGAGGAATAGAGGCATGTATGGAGGGATGGAGGGATGGACGGATGGAGGGATGGACGGACGGATGGATGGATGGATGGATGGAGGGATGGATAGATGGATGGGTGGATGGATGGATGAGGGAGGGAGGGAGGGACGGATGGAGGGATGGAGGGATGAAGGGATGGATGATGGAATAGAGGCATGTATGGATGGATGGATGGATGGATGGATGGATGGATGGATGGATGGATGGAGGGATGGGTGGATGGATGGATGGATGTATGGGTGGATGGATGGATGGATGGATGGATGGATGGATGGATGGATGGGTGGATGGATGGATGGGTGGATGGATGGATGGATGAGGGAGGGAGGGAGGGAGGGACGGATGGAGGGATGAAGGGATGAAGGGATGAAGGATGAAGGGATGAAGGGATGAAGGGATGGATGATGGAATAGAGGCATGGATGGATGGATGGATGGATGGATGGATGGATGGATGGATGTATATAGTCATACTTCTGCTGTAGCTTCTCTGGTATAGCATTTGTATTGGTGAACACAGACTACTGGCATCTGTTGGTCACTGAAAGTGATTCTTTTGTTTAAAATAAAAGAAATCTCACCTGAGCTGTTATGAACAAATGTCATCACACTTTAATACACAGGTGTATGCAGGAATGATAAAAACCCATTGGTTTAGTTAATAACTGATTTTTCGACAACTATTATTTATATTAAACAATTATTTATAATCCCAAAAAAATGTCTCATATTATTTACATTTATTTAATAAAAAAATAAGTAAGTTTAATTTCTATTAAAATCCACCTAATAAATTAAGCCACTCAGATTTAATGTTTTTTACTTGCATTTAATACATTTTACACAACTATATTCAATTGATTTGGCTGATTTAATTTCAGTCACAAAAAAATGAGTGTGCATTTTTGTAGGCCAAAAGATTATAAAGATTTTTTTAGACATTTAAACAAACTTTCAAAGAATAGAGTGTATGGAACTGGTTGATAAAATGCTAACTCAGTTTTTGATTTTGCATAAAATTATACATTATCTCTGAAGTCACTTAACCATGTGATATCACCTGCAAAATAAAGGTCACACTATCATAATTTCACAGATTTGATGATTTATATAGAATATGTGAGTACAGTAGCATCGATACAGCGTTCACGTCTGATGTGGTACATGATAAAAGACGAGGAGGCAGACAAAAGGAAAAGCTCATTAAAGAATAAACGGAGAGGATACTAATGAAGAAGCTGAAATGAGGCATGCCGGTCTCATCTCTGCTCTCTCGGTCTTTAAGGGAGAACCAGACAAGTGTTCACTGCTCACAACCGCCGATAATAACTCCAATGAGACACAAACACACTGGCAACTGTTGAGAAGATATGTTTGTGTTTTTAAAGTCATTATAGTATAATAAAGAAAGCTAGAATTCTGATACTATACGTCAGTATTTAAATGACTTTGTATTGTAATAAAGTCTGAAATCCCTGGAATCCTCCTCCAGTAATTTATCGACACGTGAGTCAAGTGTTGACTTCCGTCTGCTAGTGTGCCGCATCAAACACCGCTGCGGAAAAACTTCAGGAGAGAGAAACACGAGAGAGAAGATGAAAACTGGATAGACCCAAACCAGACGGAAATCTACGTTCAGAAAGACAAAAGAGAAACTGAAAATTTATCGTGAGCTGGAAAGTACATGTCACGAAAGTTTACGTCTAGGAAATGTGTGCCACTTTCTGAGACTTGTTCAAGTAGTTTGGCGAAAGTTTAGCAAAGTCGTGTTCAAATCTTTGAAATCGTTTTACATTTGGTCGACGTGAACTCAATCGAATACCATTTTGTGTCATTCTGTGCTTTCAGAAAGAATAGAAAGAGAGTTTTGTGAGAATTGAGAGTTCAGAAATCATGAATATGAACTGAATGTGTTTCTATAGCTGGTGTAACGCTGGGTCGTGGGCTTTTAAATAAAGTCTTGCAAGATTCTTTCAATGCAAATAAGCTCATTATAGAATACACTTTATTTAACAGTCAGCGTTATTTTTCTGAAACAGATTTGTGTCTTACTGAGATGTTTGTGTACAATTTCTCTTGATCATTTCATCTCCATTCTCATTGTTTTTATTAAAGCCCATTAAAGGCCGATTCAGCGGGGTGTTGATTCATTTTCATCCGTTCCACATCCGCCAAGGTAATAGCATCTATCAGATGAGGCGTGACCGAAATCACATTGTGTTTCTGATCATGGCCGTGTGATTTCCACACAGAAGAACACTGAAGTATATCAGTCTGTTGTTTATTGTAAAGCAGTCGTGGGTTGTTCACAAGCGTGATTGTTATGCAGGATTGTGAGGCTGTTGTTGCCCTCGGCTGGAACTCAAGAGTACAATAAATCACATCCATAGAGTCGACTGGCAGAAGTGTGTGGACTTTGTGAGTCTTTGCATGTAAAAATACATTTATTCATGTTTTATACCTGAGGAGAAACAGAGGCGTTGTAGCACGTTATCCAGTTGACAACTGTTTTGTGTGTTTCTGAAATGAATAATTAATGCACATTTTCATTATATCTAGATATATATATATATATATATATATATATATATATATATATATATATAGTAATGGGTTTGTTTCAAACACGCATACTGCAGGATCACATTTTTAATAAATTATGCTTAAAAATTTCAATGAATTTGATCTGCTTAAAATCTGCTGAAAATTCATCTTAAATATCATTATAACAAATTAAAAGTTTGTAATTAAAGTTTTTGAGATTTCTTCTTACATTTATTTTAAGTATTTATTTTCCTCTTATCTAATTGAACAAGAGATCTTAATACACTGATGTTTGACAGAATGATTTAACGTCATCATGCGAAATTATTTTTCATAAAATTTATTTTAATCTTAATATTTAATCTTGAGTACCCGTAGTGTAGAATCGCAGTGTTCATAACTCTGAAAGTGTTTAGTTTCTAACATATTTTGAAGATGGATACATTTGTACTTTTTCTCTGGATAAATCCGAGCTCCTGTGGGCGTAACGAGACCAATCTTCTCACAAGGACTTCTCCTGAAATGTACACACTGATGCACATGTTCTTCCGAGCTCTCTGATTGGATAAATGGCCAGTAAATAACTCATGCGTCTAATCCAGGTTTAAACAAATGGACCACATTAAACAAGTTAACATCTTTAATAGCCTGAAGCACTTATTTTGCATGAAACAGCGTGATATTGAAATAAATATTACATTTATTTACTTTCTTCTTAAATACTTATATTTAATAAATATAAGAGTTTTCCTTTGACCTTTCTCAATCTTCTAGTTTTATTTGAGTCGGTCAAAAGTTCTATTACCGACTAAATCTGATCTAATTGGATGATAACAAACTTTAAGGTCTTATAAGGTGAAAATGTCTTTTCGGGGTTAAAGTCTCACTTGACCGTGACAGCAGGATTTCAGTACCCATCAATTAAGGAAAGAGAATTTCAATCAAAGTGTCTCTCGCGTCAGTTTTAAAATCAAGTCTAAAAAGGCAATCTTTCGAGAATGAGAAGAGCAGCCGCCAGCCACACAGAAACTTCGTAACACATCGTGTCTGGCGATAGAATCAGACGATTGTGGAACAAACGCCGGGGTAACTTTGATGTCCTGTACTCGCTGGAGAGAGTTTCTGCATTATCTCCTATCCGACACAGAAATCAAGGCTGCTCGACTTCACACGCGCGGTTTGAATGAGAACTGGGTCAGAGTTGTGTGATAGTGAAGTGATTCACTAATGTTGATCTGTGATCATCATGCTGAGAGCCGCACTTTACTCAGGTGCATCATAAGAGAGGCTTGTGTCTAACATATACACAATATATTACACATTGTTTATTCATAACTTACTATTTTTATAAAAATGTGAAAAGAGTTTAAAAAATCATCAAAACTATAGAAATATACAATGGTAGCAGAAGGATTTTCTAAAGCAGTTTATTTTGGTGTCATCTATCCTGATCTCTGATTGGCTGATTTTTCTAATTTTTCTTTTCCTGTCCGAATTATTCATTTTAAGGTTTTATTGTTCTTTTATTATGTATTGTATTTTTGTATATTGTATATTTCAAACATCTTGAGATGAAAATAATTTTAGGAACATGAAGTATTTAGTTGTAAGGGTTAGTCACACATTTGGCATAACTTGACTGAATATATTTCAAATAATCTTAAGAATCGTTGAATCTTTTACTATATTACTTTCTTTTTGAAAGAACACAAAAGAACATTTTGAAAAAATGTTGGCACCCACTCATTTTTTGTTGGTTTTCTGTTGATGCGATTTCAAAATATTTATTTCTTTTAAGAAAGAAGGTGGTTAAACAGGTTAAAATGGCAAGAAAGTAAATAGTAGACAATTGCATTTTTGAATGGACTGTCACTTTAACTTGTATTCCTTAATGGGAAATATAATAGACCCACAGCAGAAAATAGATATTTTGTTTAAAATATTTAGTATATAAGTGAAATATTTATGTTTTTTTAATATTTTAAATGTTTTTTTTTTTCAAAAATGAAGAGAAAATAATGAATAAAAAGCGAGTCTGGAATATTTTCACTCAAAGTTCCATTGCAATAAATTATCGTCTAAATGACAACATTGTTATTATAATAACCTGTAAAAGTTTAATTCTTCATCAGAACACGAAAGATATTTTGAAGAAAGTTCATAAACAACATTGAGCCACATTGACTTCTATTGTGTGAGCAAAAAACCACAAAGACATTTCTCAAAATATCTTTTCTGTTCCGCCGAGGAAAGAATAATTTGGAACCACATGAGGTTGAATAAATGTTGACGGAATGCGACACTTTTTTATCAGATCTAAGTCATTCTCTTTAATTTTACTCTGAGATTAATATGATTTTCTTTTGGGATTGTTATGGTTTTAGGCATTTGAAGGCATTGTCACAATCTGTAATATTAAATCTCTACTGTCTTAACTGTAAACAGTTTAGAATATCACGTTCTTATGTTTTCCTTCCTACTAAACATCAAATTCTAATATCTGACTCCTCTTCATTCCTCATTTCATAATCTGTGGACGGGTATCTAGACGTAAGCATCTGCAAACATCTCTTCCTCCACACTGTCTGATGAAATATCGATCGGTGTTTTCCCCGCACGTCTGCCGCTCTTCTCATACACTGTGGAAATCTTTCCACTAAAAAACCTTTTCAGTCATTTTCGGTCTGCCTTTAAACACACACATGCCTTTACAGACCAAACACACATCACAACAGAGTCTGATGATGCCCTCTGATGGTTATGAGATGTCAGCACAGTGTTAGGTAATCTCTTCATGTGTGATGGAGATGAAAATGTCAGAGGCTGTATAATTGACCTGATGTTAAGAGATTACAATTAATAAATGGCACAGAATCATGTTCAGTTTCAGCCCGGGATGAGAAAGGTCCTTTGTTTTTCATATAACTTTTTAACTTTGTTATCCAAACTACAAATGGCTTTTTAAGAACTCGCTCTGTCGTATTGGCTTCCTACATTTTCATAATCCAGCGTTCTCTTTTCCGTATGAGATGCTCGATTCATCATCCGCTAGACTATCACGTACGCTCTAATTGTAAGATTCAGGTGTACGCTCCACAAGAGAGAGAAAAACAAACCGTTCGCTGTGAGATTTTATCTCCTCCTTAGGCCATGAAAAAATGAAGGCAACCATATAAAGAAGCCGATGCGAGGAAAATGATCTGAATAGTGTCGATTAAATTCGCCGCTTATTCTGAGCTCCCGGCGAAGTCTGTCTGAATTTTTATCTTCCGACTTATAATCATTTTATTGTGTCAGTGTGCCGGCGGCGGTAACATTCGGTCATCTGCATGTGCTCTGGAGTGCTCTGTATGCCCTTCATTGTGTCGAAATGCCCATTGGTTGAGCGTTGTCCTTTTATTAGGGTTCTTGAACCTCTTGTTTGCACAAAGCCGGGGTCAAGAGAAAGTCTCCGCTGAGCTTCAACCACACGCTTCAGAGAATTCAGTTTTATAAGCCCATATGGTGAATATTATAGATCTCGTCGTTTTCACTCTGTTACTCAATGGGGGATCAAACCACGAGGGGTACAAATGTGATTTACCACTAAAACACAAAAAACATTCTGCTATTATTGTGCAAATCCATGAAGTTTATGGAAGTGTTAAATGGATGTTGATTGTAGATTAAAATAACTTTTTTATCACATTTAACAAATCCAGAATGAGTCCATGTTGCGATCATCAATTATATTGTGTTAATTGCAGAGCTCACAAATCTGAGATCAGTTTGAGACATTTTTGAGATCTCTTCTGAAACTCGAAGGAAGACATTTATAAAAAAAAAACTGCTTCTCAGAAGATGTATATTTAAAACGCAAATCAAACTTGAGCAAAAGTTTCTAATTGATCTGCTAAAATCTTTGAGAATGAACTGAGACGCACATGAGACTAAAGCAAGTGTTTGATCTTATTTACATGTAATTGATTTTTATGGGAAATAAATGATATCAACATATCAATCTGTTTCTATTTGAGCTCATCAATGTCTCTGAGAAAATACTTAGATGCACATGAGACTAAACCTAGAGTTTCTGATCGAATTTTGATATAATTGATGTTTATGAGAAATAAAGAAGATGCACATTAGACTAAAGCAAATGTTTCTATTTGATCTCATTGATGTCTATAAAAAATAACAGAGATACTAAGAAAATGAAAGATTTTCCTGCCTTGCACAAGTAGAATTGTAGTGTTTTGATTTATTTTTTGAAATGGTAAATTTTTAAGTAAACAGACAGGTTAAATCGTTGAGAAAAACTTTTACAATTTTAATTCAAATCTCAACATATTGAACTGTGGTTTGATGCTGTGTGTTACAATGTGAGAGCTGAAATATTTGAGCTATCCAAGGTCAGAGAAAAATGCATTGCCGTCATGCCCGGGGGCATTCACCTGGCAGCGCTTTTATCCAAAGTGACTTACAAGTATTTTCAGTTGCCAATTATTACTGCTGAGCTAATGGGGGTAAGATGTCTTGTTAAACTACACTTTAGTCATTGTCTGCCTGCACTGGGATTCAAACCAACAACCTCCTGATCATAAGTCTAACTCTCAAAACCAGCAGACCGCATGAAGTGAGTGTGTCCCATGAATCAAGGCAGTTCTGTAACCTAAAGAAAGTAAATCCAGAGATGTTCAGCCGGAAAATCAAAAGCTGAAGGTCCTGGTGGTCTTTCACGAGAAGACATTCAACACGCGAGCAGGACTCTGGGTCTAAGCTTTTGATTCCATTACAGGATTTCAACCGAGATGAAATCAATGTGACTGCCAGTCCAGGCCTCCAATGGACTCTGAAGGATATGAAGAGATAAACCATGAGCAGCGTTTGGGCATGTCATTCCGTCCAGGGCTTATGTGAAGATATTATATAGTGATGACTTTAAATTAGGTTGTGTTTGGAAAATTTGAGCATGTGGGACCATAAAACCTTGTGATTTTACCTGTTTCTCAGAGGAAAGATGAGAGGAGAGATGAGGGAGAATTTCCTTTCAGTACAAGAAGAATGGATGATGATTCGGCCAAAGATCATCCAAGTGCTTCATAAAACTCATCTGCTGTATTTAAGCCGTGGGATAGAGAGAGGACTGAGGTCATTGTTTGTTGTAGCTCATGTATACGGAGTATTGGCACTAACATCCCTGATCCCTTATTAATAATAGTTCGTTGTGTTTCGTAGAAGAAAACGGCTCTCATTTAGAATTAGTTCATATTTTTAGGTACATGGAACTGAAAATTTCCCATGGATTTCACGACACGCGTTCACTTGGATCATTTTTTTTACTTTAAAGAGAGACTTTAGCCCAAAAATGTAAAGTGTCATGATTTATTCACTTCCTTGACATTTCAAATCTGTATGACTTTCTTTTTCCTGAAAAACGGGAAAGATAATATATTTCCATTCTTCAAAATATCTTCTGTTGTGTATTGCAAAGAAAATGAATTATTAATGTTTAAAAAGCACTTCAAAAGTAAAGTAAACAGTGAGAGATTTTTTTTGGGGGGGGGCTGAAGTTCCCCGTTAATGTTTTAAATGAATTGTTTTTTATTGTCTCAACACACAGGATGAAATTAAAAGAATTTAAAGTTGTGACAGGAAAGGATCGTGTGCAAAGAAATGTACTTTTTTCATCTAGGAAATCATTTAGTAGATTTCCTTTTTTCCTGATACAGAGATCAGACCTGTCTGGCATCAAGAGAAGCAGAATATCAAGAAGATAACATGAAACATAAGAAGAACAGCTCGCTCTCGAAGAGAAATCTCCTGCAGGAATGAAAAGTCTTTATTAGAACTTCTCTTTTCTTTAATGCCACACAAAGCCGGAAAGCAGCAGAAAGCCACGGCAGGGCACCTTCACTTTCCTACAGAACATTATTAGCAGAAACAGCGCAGGGTCAATAGTTTTAGAATGGCTGCCCACTTATACTGTGTTAAATGAGAGAGCTATCCCATGACCTTTGACCCCGGTGGCTCTTGCACCTGTGAGGCTGATTGAGAAACCCTGCTATAGCATCTATTGAAAGACACGTTCAACACAACTGAGCTTTAGTTTCTCAGGAACTCCCGCACTTCAGGAATGAAGGGATTTTAGCATTTCGTGGAAGAACGAGAGGGTTATTCATGTTAGATTTTTGATTTTAGGTTTGATTTTGAAATGTGCTTCATAAATAAAAAGCTAATTTGATGCTAAATAAACTTAAAAAAATTAAAGTATTATTACTGTTGAATTTTATTTTTAATAAATGAATTTTTCAAACATTATGCATTGAACTACAGTATAATGCAATGTTTTAGAACATAAATGTATAAACAAAAAATAAAGTAACAATAATAAACATGAGCATGGGATTCGAGGAAATTCACCTGCTTGAATAATTCTGTCGAGTATGAAATAATTGTTTATATGAAATTAACATTCTTTCATCATTTACTCACGATCATGTGATCAAAACTTGCATCTGAGTCTTTACAATGAGAAAGACAAAGTAAGATATTTTGAAGAATGTGGACGTACAAACAACACTTTACCCGAACATTGAAGCACTTCACATAATACCTTATTTACATTTACATTTATTCATTTGGAAGACGCTCTTGTCCAAAGCAACTTACAAGTGTTGTACAACATACATCTATCACTGCAGAGACGGAGGTAAGATGTCTAACTCAAGAACATTTCAGTCATTGTCTGCTGACACTTGGAATCGACCCCGCAACCTTCTGATTACAAGTCCAATTCTATAACCACCAGACCACAACTGACCCATTTTAATAAACTTATATTATAATCCTCATAATAAAGTATCACACGAGGATGAATGACTTCTGACAGAATCAATTATTTTTGGTGAACAATAAACACTGGGAGGTTCTTCAGACGATTCAACGTGGCATTCGTCTATTCCGACAATATTACCGAGGAATGATAATGATCATAATTACAATCTCTTCTAATTGCAAACCGCTGTGCGAGGAAATTACCAGCGCTGCTACACCAAAATCCTGCAAAGTTGGTACTGGGCGCTAATGAAACCAATAGTTATTAATGTTGGGATGATGGGCCGCTTGATGGCAAATTGATCTATTTTATTGCGGATTCATATTCTGCCTTTGTACATGTGGGGACTGCTGAAGTAATTGAATGTGTAAATCAACTTCTGAGTGGAAATGGAAATGTTTATCATGTGCGGTAAAGTGGCGTGTGCCTTCGGGGGGTTGGCTTCTGTATTGATTGGTTTGTTCCATGAGCCTGTGAACTAATTTCAGTCTTGTGATGAGTACAAGAACTGTTGTAGTGTTTAGAGACATGAAACACTGGAAATTAATCTGTAAATGCAACTCTATTTTAAGAAGAAACATTCTACAATACTATGAGTCTTAAGTTAAATCAATTCTACAAATCGTACCGTAAAAGGCCTCAATCTTTGAGAAGCGATTATATAAAGACATCGGTTTGAAAGTAGTACACCGATGTTGAACAGATGTGCACTAGAACATATCTACACATCTTCAGTGTTCTTAGCAACAGGTGAAGTAAACTAATGATGCACAATAAAGAGAACTTCGATGAAAATTTTAGATTTTTAACAACTGTAAAAGGTGATTCGAAATTTAAACAACATATCATGGAGAAAGAGATATTGAGGTGTAGGTCATGAATACTGGGATCATCAAGTTTCAGACACGATTGGTAAGATAAGATTTTCAAATCAACAATTTAAAGAATCATTTCAAAACACATGTAAACATTTTGTTTGGTAATTTCAATCATTAATTGTCCATCAAGTAATTAAAATGTGTTTTGAAGCGATAGTTCAACCAAAAACACAAAGAAGGCATTGAAGGCATTGTCTTTTGGAATCCATCCGTGTCTGTTTTTTGCAGTATTAGATATGTAGTGAGAATAAAAGCTTTAAGACAGCGCTGTTGTTTATGGGTTCTTTTGAACAGATAAGCTGTCTGGTTTGTCATGAGCTGATGTACCGAAAAGTGTTACCGTTTTATTCATATTGATCATGGATAAACTAAAGCTGTTTCAGCAATAAAACAGGACTTACATCTGATGTTTTCTCCTGTGCTTCACCTTTCACATTTATTTATTTCACATTATAATATGTGAGGTCTCATGCTGAGAATAAAAAACTATACAGGTGCAAATTCCCTTTATTAAGCGCTATTGTAACACAAACCCTGTATTAATATTTTATCATCACATTTTTGTTATCCAAGTTTTTCCATTTTCCAACTCGAGAGAACATGAAGAACTTGTTTATCCTCGACAAACTTCTCCGCCGGCTCATTTGCACATCACATTTAGGCTGGAGAAATTGCTGCATTTGGCTTCCATCAGACAGAATGACTTTACGATGTTTGTCCCGCCGTGTTCAAGGGCTTTCATATTGTCTAACAGGAGGAGGATTTGGTACAAGAGAAAGCTCTCGGTGTTCTTGTTCTTTACGGATAACACAAGGACTGAAGTGTACTATCTACTATAGTATATACAGCTGGGGAAGAACAAGAGACCATTCCAAATGTTCATTTAATCGTACCAGTCCAATGTCTGTATTTTTACAAAATCAAATCTCAGGAGAGACAAAAAGTTGTTTAAAATGAATGTGAATAATAAAATACATATTATGGTTATTAAGTGTAAAAGTGGATATAATGTAATTGCAGAATTTGAGGTTTCGAAAACCTATATTTTTTCTTCAAATAAATGCAAATAGAAACAATATTTTGGGTTGAAATTTGGTGGAATATTGTTAAAGGTTCATAAAATTATAAAAATAGTTACTTTACCTAAACAAACACACACACACACAAACACACACACACACACAAATACACAAACACACACAAACACACACACACAAACAAATACACACACACACAAATACACACACAAATACACAAACACACAGAAACAAGTACACACACACAGAAACAAATACACACACACACAAACAAATACACACACACGCACACAGACACTCACACACACACACACACAAACACACCCACACACAAACACACACACACACACACACACAAACACACACCCACACACACACACACACAAAGACACACAAAGACACAAACGCACGCACACAAACACACACACACACACACACACACACACATACACACACACACACACACACACACACACATACACACACACACACACACACACACACATACACAAACACATACACACACACATACACACACACACACACACACACACACTCACACACACACACACGTATAGTCACATTGAATCATCTTTTCATTTTTTTCTGCGGCTGCATGTCTGATTTTCTCAGCCTGTTTCTTTGTATTAAGTGAAATGGCAGATTTAAGAATAGTGAATGTGATACTGTAGCTCAGATGGAAGAGAATTGCATTAGCAGCGTTTCATTCCAAGAACACACAGTGCATTACAAGCTATAGAGTTTATCAGTATTTGTTGCTTTGGCGTGTGCCAAATGCATAAATGTAAATGATTCCAGGATCCTGTTCAAGTATTGCATGAGCATCCGGACCATTACTCCATACCTCACGATATCAAACTACTGAATCACTGCCAATGTGCTGGGATGGGGTTTGCCAATGAACCGCTATAGAGTCACCATGCACTTGTTTTATATTTATAATAAAAAACACGGAATAGCACAATTCTAATCAATAACAGAATTCACACTGTTGCTTGACCCAACATCCATGACTGTTAACCACACCATCATTTCTCCAGGCCTGAAACAATCCCATGTGATATTTTCTTACCCCCCAGCTCGAGTTATTGAAGAAAGCAATGAAACGTGGGGTGGGCTAAATGAATCTAGCAGGCAATGCTTGTGTAACAGCGTCTTCACGTCATCCCCACCAGCTGCCGGTGTTAATATCCACTCCACAGGAAAGAAATCTTCCTTCCTTCCTTTCTTCATCTCCCCCCACAATGAATGTGCAAGGACGTCCTTTGAATGAACGTATTAAACGGCCCTCGCCGGTGGCCGGGTCAAACTTGACTGATCAAGCGCACTTCATATTATGACGAGTTCCTCTGTTGCTTTTTAAACTAAACAATATGTACAATAAAGACACAGAGAGCACAGGATGTTTTTCTAACATTGACAATGTTGTGTATTGAAAGAAGTTGAGTTTCTGAGCACTAGGAAGTTTTTCGGTTGGATAATGTTTTGGATAATGTCAAATTAACATTTTACAAATTATGCCAAATGCATAATACTAGTGGGATGTTTATAATAGGTTTAAAAAAGCACAATCTTGAAATTGAGGAGTTTTTTGCTTTTGTTTAAAGCTAAATTTTGACAAACACAAAACTGAAGTCTATTTTCTATCACTCATAAATGTTTCTATTGTTCTCGGTAAGCAAAATCAAAAGTCCAATTAGTCCCCAGATTTAAAATGAGCCAACACAATTTTATTTATATCTAAAAACATTAAGAAACTAAAACTTGTCTTGTCTTAAATATTTAGGAAATCCACTTTTAAAATAACATGGGGAGGTGCACGAATCACTTAAATCCAGATTTAAATAAACTTTTATTTCCTTAATAAACCGAAATGTCCAAGTCATGCTAGAGTCTCGAGTAGTCATTCCAATGTTCAGAAATGTCATGTTTCTGCTGTGTTTCACAACAATCATGTAGAAAATTATGTTTATGCGTATAGAAAAGAAGATAGGACACGACTTATTCAACTATTGAAATATTGCTCGTTGAAAGAAGATGAATGGAAAGTGATGGAGAGCGAAAACCCATATAACACAGTCATATCTTTTCAAAAGATTTACTCAATGCCATGATTTGTATCATATTTTAAGAAGCACAACTTTACATGAAACGACATGTACTTGAACCTGTTCCACAATAGTGTTTTTTCTGAAAGGTAGTCCTTGAATCTGATTGGCTGAGAGTTGAAAGAGAGTGATGATGTAAGAATGAACTCCATTGGAACTTTTGATATTTCCATATTAAACCTTTCAACAAGAAGTAAAAGCTTTCCTGTACCTCAGTGGTTTTGATTCCAGGTATTGCACGTTCTCAGAATCAAATTTATAGCGTAATTTAATGAAAGTTGCTTGGATCAAATTTCTGCCAACTGAGTAAATCTAAATAAATGAAGGTATAGATAACATCACAGGTCTAGTATAAATCTTAAACCAATGCAAATTATAAAACTAGTTCTGGTTGTACGTTTTAAAGGAAAAAAATTCTACGTGAAGAACTTTAAAGAAGATATACATGCAGATTAAACTTCGAGGACCAATAAGAGATGAGCTTTTAAGTCAGATGACAGGAATGAGCAAAAGCAAACTGTTAATATAAAGAATTTACTTCTCCCAGAACATAGAACTTGAGTTTAACTATGTAAACCTTACTAATCTCCAAACCTTTGACTTTGCCCCTGCTGAACACAAAAGTAGATATTTTGAAGAATGTTGATACCTGAACGCTGGCAACACTCACTTCTATTGTATGAATTCAAAATTGAACACCCTAAAAATATCCTCAGGTTTAAAATGACGAAAGGGTGAGTAAATGAAGACAAATGTTCATTTTGTGGTTTACTATCACTTTTGCAGTGCACATATATAAAATAGAAAAAAACAGAGAGAAATAAATCCCTATTCTCAGTATAAGAGGAAAAAAGACGGCAGTTTTCCTGAGAAGGAAAAAGCGAGAAGCATTTAGTTTGTATCTGTGATTCCGACAGGACGTGAGAAATGAATAAAGAACTCTATAAATAAAAGAGCATGGTAACAACATCACCCCATGCAGACAGCGTTTTACTCAACATCGCTTCTGTATGCACTAAATTTGGCCGATGTGATTTTCCAGGCCATTTTCCTCGGAAGGTGACGAATCAAATTTTTATACATTGGAAAGTGAAAATGCAAATAAGATAAACAAAAGTATCCAAATAAAGCTTTATCCTCTGAGACATGGAACAACTATAAATAAGAGTGAGCAGAAAGATGAAAGGCCGGAGAGCAGACGCGCAGCATGTTAATGCGGCCCGCGCCGCGCTTCTCCCGGTTGCCAGGCAATCATGGACCCGCACTTTTCTTGTTGCTGTTTTGTATCCATTGCTCAATAAGTGTTACCACCAGAAGAAAGAGGGCCGGACCGGTGGACTCGTACACCCGGCAGCATTCCACCGAAGCCGTTTTGACATCAATCGGGTCTTTATGCTTGCTGTCGCCTCCTTCCACGCCGGATACGTGCGGTGGCCTGCAGCTGTTGTGTGAGGCCTTGCAGGGGCTACGGACCCTAAAGCTGGCAGAAGCGTAAGCTCGGAGACGCGCCGGGTCCTGGGAAAGGTCCCGTCTCACATCGCTTCACATGCTGTTTGATCATTAGCTCAACTATGTGCAAAATGAGCATGCTAGTATTATACAGATCTCCTCAATAATCCACATTCATAATGTGTGTTTGTGGGAGGATGTCGGACAGGAGATAGCGGAGATGAAGTTTAAGGTGTGTAATGGGTTTCCGTCAACACTAATAGACACTGAAGTGGAAGGCCACATAAAGCTAGATGCCAAGTCTTGTTTTTACGAATTGTTTCAAACGGTTTTTGGGAAAACGAAGGAGACGTTAGGAGATAATGATAGATTACACTGCACACTGGGCTTTAACAAGACTAAACGTCTGAAAATGACTGAAGGATGTGTGTGAATTAGGTTCTTGTCTTCTAGTTTTACAGACCACTTTGCAAGAAATAAACACTGATCCAGAAGCACTTCCAGTATCAGTTTGACTTGTTTAATGTTATCTATTATACTACACAAATATTGTTAACATTAACATAGTGATATTGTTGGTTTTGTTTTGAACTTGTATGTATTGTTGAAGCAGGACTTTTGGTTGAGAAGTGTTTGCGTCTTCAGAAGTGGTCTATAAAGTGAACCTAAAGTTTCATCTTACGATGGGATCGTGTATGATAAAATATTGATATTCGGTTTTAAAGATCAAATCATCAATGCTTATTTGGAGCCTTGAATGTCTGAATAGGCAGTTTGGAGCAAGAACATCCTCAAAGAGAAAACATCGTCATTTAGATTCTAAATTGACCACAGTTTACCATAGGAAATCCAAATGTATAATATAGAATTTCTTTTATGAAATATCATTTTATCCTTGTTAACCTGTAAACAAAACCAAGTGACGTCTTTCTAGTTCTCATGTCTCTTTTTCATTGAGTAGATCCAATGTTCACTTCCGGCTGAAAACTGCACACATGATTGGAAATCTAACATGAGATTTGACCGTAGTCACCGCTTACATACATATTGATAAATGTCAAGTTTTACATGGTAATAACCCAGTTTTCTGTTGTCTCTTATTGGTTGGTTAACCAATGAATTATTTTCTTTATATAATGCTCTCTTCTCTCTTGGCTCTTCTGAGATTCTTATCGTTGCCATGGCTGCTATTAGTTGATGTGTCATGGGTTAAAAGAGCCTAACACATTTCATATTGAATTGTATAACGACGTTACATCATACATCAAATATCATATCAAATATTACTCTTTGTTTGTTAATATTATTATTAGACATTTAAACATATTTTATGAGTTATACACTTTTATTATAGTTCTATTCTATTTTTATTGTTTTGAATTTCCATATATCATGTTAAAGATGGAATTCAAGTCACTAAGTATGTTTTATTATTAATATTAATTTCTCTACTTCTCTGTATGATGTAAAAAATATGTTTGCTCCGATGCAGAATTCTTGATTTCAGCTGCTACGGTCTGTTCAATGTAATATCTTTTGAACTTGGTCCATGAATGTTTTTTACAGTCCAGTGCAGAGAGGAAGAGGTTTTTTCAGCACATATGTGACTTTCATTAGTAAAACCGTGGGACAGATTTCTTTTCCGGCCTCCAGAGGCCCAAGAGTCTCTACGCTCCGCTTTACACAGGGGGCACCAGGAGACAAGACTCTTTTCCAAACTTCCCAAATCCCAAAAGTCCTCTCTTTGCCTCTGCCCTGAAGGTCTAAAGTGATCTCCTGGGACCAGAGAGAGAGAGAGAGAGAGAGAGAGAGAGAGAGAGAGAGAGAGAGAGAGAGAGAGAGAGAGAGAGAGACCAGAGAGAGAGAGACCAGAGAGAGAGAGACCAGAGAGAGAGAGACCAGAGAGAGAGAGACCAGAGAGAGAGAGACCAGAGAGAGAGAGAGAGAGAGAGAGAGAGAGAGAGAGAGAGAGAGAGAGAGAGAGAGAGAGAGAGAGAGAGAGAGAGAGAGAGAGAGAGACCAGAGAGAGACCAGAGAGAGACCAGAGAGAGAGAGAGAGAGAGAGAGAGAGAGAGAGAGAGAGAGAGAGAGAGAGAGAGAGAGAGACTTTGGGAATGTGCTCTCCAGAGCTAGAAAGTTAATGATGGGGAACCGGGACTGAATTCCCTGAGCGAGGCAGAGCAGCCCTCAAGATGGGTTGGACTGATCGACTGCCAGAGACCAGAGAGATGGAAAATATGACAGAGAGGATAAGATGGTTTAAGAAAGACGGAAAACTTCAAACTTGGACCTGAGAAAAATATGCAGGAAGTACTGAGCAGAACACAAGACACGAGAAATTCAGCACCAGATTGACAAATCACAGCTATAATGCACCGTATAATTCTGGTGTCTGTTAATAATGCTGGTTTTGTGAGTTAAGATGTGCCAGATAGAATATAAAATGCACAATAGATTTTATTGACTTCCTCTTGAGGACACATTTAATTCATTTCAGGTTCAGAATATTATACAGACCCAAAAGAATTAAAAAAAATCACGGGCGTCTTCAATATCTTAATTTTTCCAAACATCAATGAGAAAACAGAGAGAGTCATCGGAACCTTTTCCTCAAGTCAAAAGATATTTGAGTCATAAATCTCACAAACATATCCATTTATTTCTGAAGAGATCTCAACGATGTCTCAAACGGAGCTCAAATTTGTCAAGTCTGCAACCAAAAGTCAATAAAACTGAAGATTTTAAAATGCACTCAAATATTTCTTATTTACCTAAATTCAGATTATTTTCCTAAAACAAACTACATTCATGAAGCTATCATTGTGTCCTTTTTTCAGTTTTATGTATCTTGAGCATTTTAAGGAGACACATTCGAGCCACTGATGTAGTTATGTGCTTTTATCTAAGGCAAATAGACAGAAAATATCTATTTAAAGTCTCAGCGGGTGCTCACAGTTATTGGCGCTGTCTCTAATTTGCTCTGGCTGATTTAGCAGATTACCGACTGCTGAAAGTCGGTCTGTGTGAACGTGTTACTAGTGACAAACGACTGCTAAATGCAGATCAGCGCTGGGATTTGCATTATATATATGTTTTTGTCTGCAGAGCACAGAAGATATTTGAAAGAAAGTTTAGCTACACAAAAATTAACTCCTATTGACCATGATTCTGTGACATTTTTTGAAATATCATCTTTTGTATCCGCCCCTAAAAAAGATTCAAGTACGGCTTTTAAGAGACATTAACGTAAATAAATGACGACAGAATTTGTGTTTTTGGGAGAACTAAACCATTTTAATCAGAAAAGTTCCTCTTGATAAAGTCACAGACATGGGAAGCTTTTCTTCTATTGACCAATTATTAAAAGGCTCTGCCGTCTTTAAATGTAAATTTTAAAGGTTGTTATAGTGAAAGAAATTCTGTCCGTCGAGTATTAACACAGCGGATACCCTATCGGCCCACTTAGGAAGTGGTACCATCAGAGACAATAACAGTGACTTGATAAAATTCCTCTCGAAGGACTCGAGATCGGAGGCGGGCATCTGACACTAAAATCTTTCCCCGTTTCCATCCCTCAGGAAGAAAAACAAGGCCTTTTGAAAAGCGCTCTTTGCGATTCGACATCCCGAGCATCCGAAACAGTACACAGACTGCCAACAGGCCGGAGAAATCGGATACGTCCTCATTGGGTGCCTTAACAAAGATCTATTGAGGTCTGGAGAGGACTGCGATTGTGGAAAAGAAGGGTCTTGAAAAAAAAAGGAAAAAACCCGGGGCCATGACAGGCATCCGGTAAGGGAATCATTTTGGCTCTGCCTTCTCTTAACATTCCCCCGGGTGGCTTGGAAGACGCCAATAAAACAGGGCCGGCTATGTTTGTGCCTGAAGGGAAGAGTTATTATCGTGCCGACTACACCGAGTTGAAACCATCTCTACGGTTCAGGTCTTTAACCTCTGCGCTGATTAAGGTTATCCGAGCAATTTAGTGGAAGCGGTATCACATTATGGTAGACTTATGAGGTGGAAATTAAATTTCGCTCCGGGCTTATAAACTCTGGGGAGGACGAGATGTGGAAGTGGATGCACATGGGTGACTTCCTGTTGATTCTCAGCACCAAGGGCGATTTAAGCTTAACAAGATGACGATTCTATTAAGTTATCTGTAAGCTTACATAAAGGCACATTAAGGGCAAATTAAAGAAGATCATATGCTAAAATGTTTTATGGGGTTTTATTATGAAAATGTCTGTTAAAATTACCAATATTGTCAATTCTACTGAATTAAGAAAAATTACAATAAATGTATTACAATCAAATAATAGCACTGTATTATTTTATTATTTTATTAATTAATTTAATACAATACAATATTATATAAATGTATAACATTTATATAATATAATATAATATAATATAATATAATATAATATGAATCAATATGTAATATCATATAACATCATATATCTCATATATCATATCATATAGTATCATAAAATGTTAAATAATAACATATAATATAAAGAAATTTTTAAATAATTGTTAATATTTGTTTTATTGTTAAAACATTTAATTATATTATATAATATATATTGTATATAATATAATATACATGTATATTATTTATATACATTTACTGTATATTAATTGTAAGTGTTTACAATTATATCAAAAATATATATATAAAATATATATATAGAAAATAGAATTGGTGTAAGGGTAAATCCTTAAATTTTGTTTAAATCCAATTTTCGTTTGGGTTAAATTATATATTTATCTTTAACAGAACCGACAACGATGCAGATCTCATCGGGCCGCAGTGACGTGACAAATGGAGTTTACAGCGTTCTTAGCACGTCTGTGAAATAAAAACCTCGCAGGTTTTTAACAATGTTTGTCGTTTTGTGAGTAGTCGACGATTGGCACAGCTGATGTAACAGGTGCTTCGCTCACTACCAAGGGTGTTTCCTTCCCTTCAGCAGCTGAATTACAGTTTATAGAAGCCTTTCACGCAACCCGCTCCCACTAAATTTAGCACATCATTAGTTTCACAGTTTTCATAACACCGGTTCAGGGCCATTCCACTGCAGATGGTTGTCATGGCAATGACACATCTCTTGAGTTGTGAACCACAGATCTTTCTGGGAGAGCATTGCATTAAAAAGAACGGATTTATGCCAAATTGTCCGATGCTAATTGTTCAACGTTTAACTTTACCTGACAGCGAGTTTTGTTTCATTTTATTAGTTGTCACAGTGTGTTGCAATGCAATAAAAGTGCAAATCATTGCAGATAAACTTGCAGAGAAGGCGTATACATAAAGCACTTACGATGGCATGATCATATGAGTTAATGTTATGTGGAGATTTTATTTACTTTTGACTAACAGAGACT
This sequence comes from Triplophysa yarkandensis, assembly GCA_033220385.1. Taxonomy (NCBI): domain Eukaryota; kingdom Metazoa; phylum Chordata; class Actinopteri; order Cypriniformes; family Nemacheilidae; genus Triplophysa; species Triplophysa yarkandensis. The sequence continues at coordinate 1,546,343 of CM065655.1, forward strand.
TTAAGGAGCGATATTTCATACAATTCAATATATCTCTTGTGTTTTACTATGTGTGTGCATGCATGTGTTCGTATAATAAGAGTGTGTTTATTTAGAGAGAAATACATTGATTTTCTCTGATGCCAGCTCAATAAAAATATGTTTGCTATCACAGAGTTAAACCTAATTTGTCAGAATTCTTCATGTTTATCGGTGTATTTTAAAGTCAAATGAAATGCCGTGTTAAGCCTGTCAATGACTCTCTGATCTTTACATTGAATCATTCAATTCGTAAAGATGTTATTTGACTTGCACTGAAATGTCAGGAAAATCTTCTTTAATTAAAAGTGATCATGATTTAATATTGACTGAATGAGGCGTATGTATTAAGGGTTAACATAACAAACAACTTTAGAAATATGTTTGATACTTAATGTTGTATTTTCAAATAAGAACTTTATTTCATTCAAAAGAAATCATTTAATTCACATGAAAATCTCTGACTTTTCTGGTATCTGAGAACAGTTGAGACATCACTGAGATTTACTCTGAAACTCATATGAGAGATGTTGTGTAGGTGCTCAGAGGTTCTTCTATGTTTGATCGAGTTCTTATCTTAATGTGCTCTTAAATGTTTCCCCTTGAACTGAAGAAATAAGATTGTAGGATTCATTATCGAGAGCTGATGAGAAATCGTTGAGATCATTATGAGATTTTCAATAAAATGTACTTGTTTATATGCAACAAGTGTGATATATTGCACAGATCTCTTCTGAAACTCTTCTGAAAAGTTTTTTGCTGTTGAGTCTTTAAGGAGTTCTCATTTGTGTCTCAACTTTGTCCATGAAGAAATAAAATGAGATGTTGATTAGAATGTTGTTAAAATCCAGAAAGAAAATGTTTGCGTTTATGTTGAGGTCTTTGATAACATTGACTTGAGTTAGTGCGAATCAAAATTTGGTTCGAGACATTGTTGACATCGCTTCTCTTTTTCAGATTGAGATGTTTGTGAGATTTCTTCTGTGTATTTTTCTCTTTTTCCATGATAAATTTAAGACGAGTCGAATCTTTCTTTAGTTAAGAAATGTAAGAAAAAGAATCAGACCAGTGTCTTTATATCCTCTCACTGCTGTCCGTAAGATAAATTTGAGATATCAAAGGGAGATCGTGTTATGCTACATAAATCCTTGCCTTTCAATCTGAATGGCAAAACTGCCATAAAAAGTCAAAACATCATTCTTTTGTCATTGGTTCAGTACCGAAAAAGTAAGAATGTGAGAAAACTCGACCTGATATTGACGTCCTGATCCATGAAAAAGTCCCTAGAACATTTAAATGCACATTAATGGCTTTGAATATCAATCTAGCGTAAAATAATTGCCTGGAAGTCTAAATGAAGATCGCTCGAGGACCACTGAGCATTTTAAAAGAATATATGAGGCATGGATTTCAGCTTTTAACCGGCGCTTTACACCAAACAGAGCGTAAATCTCGACACAATCTTCATTTGAAAGTTCTGTACCTCGGCTTTAAACCGGCTGTGAGTTTCAGGATGTGAGGAATCGCTTTTATTTTACACATTGCATGAGACGTGTCGGAAAGCCATTTAGACACGAGTATAGCCGGGAGGTGAGAGTCTTTGGGGATTAGGGTGGCGTGTATCCCACTAAAAGCCTTTCGCACCCATCTTTCAGACAGATTTCTCCTTAAGAGCCATCCCCACGGTGAAGGCCGCAACCGACGCTCACAATGCAGCCTGTGTGAAGTTGACACGGGATTAGATTCATGTCCGCATTATACCTATTGCACTATTCACGTGGCAAATATCCAAGATGAAATTGCTATTCAGAGAGCTGGAGAGTTTGCCCAGAGGCCATGGTTTTTTCTCCAAGAATCTCAGGCTTGTTGAGACTGATCGAGAGACATTTCTGTTAACACGTCTTCCTCGCTGTGCCTGAAATGCCGAACAGACCCAGAAACATAAATCTTTCTGGGAAACTCAGCGTGTGTGCGTGCGTGCAGGGCCCCGGGTCCGAGTTGCTCCGGCTACCTTGTTTGTAAATAACATCATCGGGGTCTGCCGGTAATATATGAGACGTGTCAGAGAGAAGATCACGGATGTAATTTAGGTCGAGAGGAGAGAGAACTCGGAAACTAAAGATTGCAAATGTCAGTCTTGTTTTTCTCTTCTGATTTGATGTGGGCTGTGGGTGGATGAAAATGCAGTATATAATGATTATTTGGACAACTATGGCTGATTTATAAAATGGAAAGGCTAGCTTTTCCAAAATAACTCAACTAAATGCATCATTATATGATGAATTATGAAATCGCTAGCTGGCCAACTTATCTTCACAAAGTTTGTTTTAAGTATCACTAACGAGAATTTGAATTTGACCAATTGTGTTTTTTCTGCCTCTATAGATCCAACAAGTCAAGTTTATTTCTATGAAATTAACGAAACACACGAATCATACACTGAAACAATTTTCCAAGCATTAATAATCCAAATAATCAGTTGTTGTACAATTCAGGTTATAAAGTACAGATGTGAATCATTGCCCTTAAAACATTTTTATTTTAGTTATTTTTATTGAACAACCCAGAAGTTTTATATAACGTTTATTGTTTGTTTAACAACGAATGCTCTTTTTCTGCTATGAGTATTTTTAATGTTCTTTGTACACATTGAAACAAGCTAACATTATGTGGCGCAAGAAAGTTTGTGAGTATAATACAACATTTAAAGGAGTATGCCCAAATTTGTCCAAATTCTTATTTTTAATCCATCATTGGATGAGAAATGGACCTAACATTGGGTTAAGATTATTGGGATCACTTGGTCAAATTAACCAACTAAAAGTTCATTTTCACATTTACATTTACATTTAGTCATTTAGCAGACGCTTTTATCCAAAGCGACTTACAATAGTCGAGGAGACAATGAAGCGGTAAATAGCCGATACAACAATAGGTGAACAAGTGCTACAACAATGTTACCAAGTTACACAGAGAGAGAAGTTACAAAAAGTATATATATAAAAAAAAAAATTTTTTTTTTTGTTAGAGTGAGTAGGTTAGAAAAGTAGTGATTTTTGACCCAATAATGAGTCAAACAACACAATATATGTTAATTTAAAACCAGTTGTTGGATTTGATTTGAAAATAACCCAGATGAGTTTTCTGACCAATTTACATTTATAAACATATAGACGGCACACACGTATACAGGCGGCTCTTCCGGCACATTTCCTCTGAGGCAACATGAAACTGGATCAGTCTTTCAAATGTCACTCTGGATTATAATATACACAAAGCAGAGGATGTTGATATGGGATTAAATGGGTTTGGCTTCTCTGAATTCTTTACACTGGGGAGATGTGCAGTTCATTACAGGTCATGATTGTTTTCTGGACTGCAAACTGATTGCCAAAGCTAATGCAATGGTGTAAAATGTTAACATCGTATGTGCAGAATAAAAACATGGTTTAAACTGTCAGAGAAGTCCTGAAATGACAGGAAGACAAAATATTTATTCTCTCTCACGTCAAAACCTGTATGAGTTCATTCTTGTACAGAACACAATAGAAGATATTTCGAAATATGTCGTTAACCAAAAACACCATTGACTTCGCTTGCATGGACACAAAGGCACAAAGACAGTTCTCAAAATATACTGTTTAGTAAAGCTTTGAGTGAATACATTTGATGAATTTGTCAATGTATATTTTTGAACAGACTGTTGCTTTATAACATCTGATCCTGATTTCCATCACCTACTAAACCATGAAACTCAACCTCGATCTGTCGTTCTTCAGTGATGAAACTGGTCTTTTGGGTACATTTAATATCTGTTGCAATACACCGTCTGCAAAGGTAATAAGACTGAAAGAGTTACTTTATAGTTTAAATATATGAAATATTTAAAATCTCAAGAGCTGTTTTGAGTTACTTGTTCTTTAAAAGCACAATAAAGATTTAAGTGCACCACGATCACAAAAGCAGAAATATTTCACACAATAAGGATGTCATTCGTTTTTGATTTCATTACAAGTGAACACGAGTTTGCGGCCTTGTTAAATACCGCTGAGATCCTTTCCATTTAGGTTTTAATTTCCTGATATGTTTTTTATTGTTTAACTGTCAAAAAAGCAATAACTTGCATTTTTACTCTTGCTATTCTCCAAATGCCTTTTAATACCCGGCATCACATTGTCTGAACCCGACCCGCATGGCCCTTGTTTTCATGACACACACTCCATCCTCCAATGAGCTGTTTTGTGATTTTTGACAGGTCAATTTGTCACATTTACCC
>CM065655.1:1551136-1553636 GCA_033220385.1 Triplophysa yarkandensis
AGATCATCTCGGTCTCATGTCATGATGGAGAGTCCTGAATCCTCCTCCTCACCCCCTCGCTCCCCACATCTCAGTCCTCTTAACACATGTTCTCCGGCCGGTGATGGTGCGCTGAAACCGGCGGCAACCAGAGCTGTGGTGGAAACGACTCATTCAGAGACGGCGACACCCCCCAAGCAAAGCCCACCCGCATCATCCAAAGACTCCACCAACATCTTCTCTTCACCTTCAACAGCTCTCCCTCCCAACATTCCCGTCATTACTCTGGGTCACAGCAAACCCCCCCGGCCCCCTCTTCCCATCCTAACAGCCCGGCACCCTGCACCTCCCCTCACTCACCGCCCGGCTGAACTGTGTCTGACGCGTCTTTCCTCGCTGTCCGGCACGGGACCCGCTGCCGCCCTGCTGCCTCCTGGATTTCTCCACACTCATCCCTTCCTCAACAGGTGAGACACCTGAATAAAACACACACACAATATTCTGCCATGACCCTTTTAAAGTGATTCTCTGCTCTTTCAATACAACAGTTTCATTTACTGATGAGGTCAAAGAACAAAATGGGACTTATTTGATGATGTCATATCACTGATAGACGTACACATGCTACAGATTTCTTCATCTTCATAAAAGTGGAATGATTTCTCATCCATTCACAAACGATTCATTTGAATCAGATTGTTTCAAAGAATTAATTGATCCAGTTGTCATGTTTAAATTGCTCATGTATGAGGCACACTGATCTGTGTGGGACATTGATTATTTGGGTTGAATCTCAGTGAAGGAATGGTTTGGCGTATTTTCTCTTCTGATGTGTAATGAGAGCAGATGTCACTTCATCACGTCTGTTTATTGTCTCAAATGGATTTGTGTGTCTGCATTTCTTTTTTTAGCTTTATGAAGGCTGAAGCTTATTTGATCTTTTCTTTTGCTCAGATCTTTTCTCACTCCTTCTGGAGGCTTCAGGATCTTCAGCAGCGCTCGTACAAAGAGACGGCTGTCCGCAAACTTTGAATATGAGCTTAATGAGGTGAATTATTTCATTCATGGTGTGTAGTGTGAAGACTGAGGCTTGACCGTGGATTCCTTATGTATGAAGCATTGTATATTAAAGACAGGTGACTTAAACAGAATATCACATTGTGTCTTATTGGTCTCTTTCAGGTCCTCCTCAGAAGCTGGCTCGCCGTGTTTTCACAAACAGTCGTGAACGTTGGCGACAGCAGAATGTAAACGGGGCTTTTTCTGAACTGCGGAAACTTATCCCCACTCATCCACCCGACAAAAAACTCAGTAAGAATGAGATCCTGCGACTGGCCATGAAGTACATTAACTTCCTTGTCCGACTGCTGAACGATCAGGCGAGTGATCGGCCGGGTGAGAGAATGGCAGACGCTTCGGCGGATGGAGAAGATTGTGCTGATGCAGTGAGATGCTGTAGCCCCGCCCACCGACACTCCAAAGACTCTGTGGTGCAGCCGATGGCGTCGCCGGGGTCCAGTTGCTATGGCGACACAGACTGCGAGGAGACCCTCGGAGAGAAACCTGGCAGCGCTGGAATTGTGGAGAAGGTTCAGGAACATATTCTGGTGGTCACAGCGAGCGACTACCAACGATGACAAACAATAACAAACCATAAAGTGAAACTGTGAAGTGATGTTTGTTCTCTGACGACATCATGTGATGTCTGACTTCCTGTTGTTAAAGTACACATCTTTATTTGATGTGTTGACATCAGTCAGTTCCGCATTTATGCTCCTCTCAAACATAGAAGTGCTAATGGATTACAAGAAGCGAAGATCAAAAATATAAGAAATTATGAAAAGTAAAAAAAGATATTTTTGAAATTAAGCTGTGATTTGGATTATAGGATATAAAAGTTTTTAGAGAGAAGTGACACCTGTTTTATGTGTGAAACTGGTCTAAACAGAACTCATTAAAGTCGAGTGATTGTATTATGTTAGGGACAAGAACCAATAAAGAACCACGCGCATGCATCTTATGAATGTGTGTTCATGTTAATGTTGTTTTGCTGAAAGCGTCAGTTAATGCAGATTTTGTTTCAGTTAAATGTTTATGATTTTTGAGGAAAGGCATTTCGAGATAGATTAGGGTACAAGCTTTTTTTGTGCTGATGCTGCAGGATGAGAACAGCTGATCTAATACCGAGGACCGTTGGCCTAAATGATCAAATAGTCATTAGCAGTAAAGGGCGAGAATGTTTTCTACAGCTTTACAACTTCATTTAAGTGTTTCTTAGACCATTTGAGCGGATGTGATGCTGTCCGCTTGGATTTGCTAGTGTGATTCGCTATTTCCAAGATTCTTCATACTACAGTATTGTGACGAGTCTTTGATAGAGAAGGATAATGGTGTTTTGTCCTTTTGTCCCATGGAAAAACTGTGTAAGTCACATCAGCGGCTGCTGCAGATGTGGTAACGTGTGTGTGTGTGTGTGTGTGTGTGTGTCAGAGATCAAGGGAGTTCATCTGGGTTGGGTTTA
>CM065655.1:1558636-1566136 GCA_033220385.1 Triplophysa yarkandensis
AATGCAGAGCAAAAATTCCAAGTACGGAACACCATTCTTGGCCACACGTCTCGTAACTTCACTTCACTACAGTGTGTGCCATGACTATGACCATCACCTATCATTTCTGCTCTGTGTCAGCGATGTTATGTCTCTAATAAGATCTAATTTACAGCATCTCATTAACTCACTGTCATCCACTGTCTGCAACACATTTCTTCTCCCTCTTCATCTTTCTGCCCTTTATCTGCTGCTATGGAAACTCTTAAGCCTCTTCAAAGTCCTCGTCCATTATCCTTCGTAATTTGACATTAAGACCTCTTTTAAGGGTTAAGATGCTTTCTGAAGGATTTTTTCCAGGATTTATTATTTAATTTTAAGAGTAAACTCACACATTTCTAAGAATTTTGTAACAAAGAGCTACTTTTTGCATTAAGATGTTTCAAGAATACGGGCCCAGACCTAAACATCAGACTGAAGATCAGAATATAGATCAGACCAGAAGATTAGAATTGAAGATCAGAATGAAGATCAGACAACAAATGAAATAAGATGCTGATAAAGATTAAATGAACCTCAGACTAACCTCCTCCAAAACCTTTATGACCTGCTGTCTGTCGTGAGGTTTGCGATTGTTAATCACATGACATCGGCCGTGACATCTCCTCACCACCTCCTGAAGCCCTTTCTCCTGACTAAGATACTCGTGCAGACTGCGGCTCATCAGATAATCCCCACAGGTGAGCAGCACCAGTGTGTGATGAAGCACGGACTGGCCAAACATCTTCTCCAGCTGATCCGGTATCTTCTGTTCAATCTCCGTAAACTCACCAATAGGAATCAGAATGAGGAAGACGAGAGGCCCTGAGGGGCTCATATCAACAGCCTGCTGCGTCTCCATCTGAATGTTTGCCTCCACCTGACTGCCTCTCCAGTACCATCTAGGAGTCTCCACCACACTCAAACGCCGGCCTTCAGACAGAGCCTGCCGTATCTTACACTCACGTGAAGAGATCAAGTTTGACGTCTGACCCAACAAAGTGTCTGTAGTGAGCGTCTTTCCACAGCCAATACTGCCCACCAAAACCAAACAGAGATCTGACGCTGAAACAAACACACAAGGTTCATCAGAGATCATACACGGACACACATAAACATTTATCAGAGATCAGACATAAAAACATAAACGTTTATCAGAGATCAGACATAAAAACATAAACATTTATCAGAGATCAGACATAAAAACATAAACGTTTATCAGAGATCAGACATAAAAACATAAACGTTTATCAGAGATCAGACATAAAAACATAAACATTTATCAGAGATCAGACATAAAAACATAAACGTTTATCAGAGATCAGACATAAAAACATAAACATTTATCAGAGATCAGACATAAAAACATAAACGTTTATCAGAGATCAGACATAAAAACATAAACATTTATCAGAGATCAGACATAAAAACATAAACGTTTATCAGAGATCAGACATAAAAACATAAACATTTATCAGAGATCAGACATAAAAACATAAATGTTTATCAGAGATCAGACATAAAAACATAAACATTTATCAGAGATCAGACATAAAAACATAAATGTTTATCAGAGATCAGACATAAAAACATAAACGTTTATCAGAGATCAGACATAAAAACATAAATGTTTTTTTAGAGATCAGACATAAAAACATAAACATTTATCAGAGATCAGACATAAAAACATAAACATTTATCAGAGATCATACATAAAAACATAAACATTTATCAGAGATCAGACATAAAAACATAAACATTTATCAGAGATCATACATAAAAACATAAACATTTATCAGAGATCAGACATAAAAACATAAATGTTTATCAGAGATCAGACATAAAAACATAAACATTTATCAGAGATCAGACATAAAAACATAAACATTTATCAGAGATCAGACATAAAAACATAAACGTTTATCAGAGATCAGACATAAAAACATAAACATTTATCAGAGATCAGACATAAAAACATAAACATTTATCAGAGATCAGACATAAAACATAAACGTTTATCAGAGATCAGACATAAAAACATAAACATTTATCAGAGATCAGACATAAAAACATAAATGTTTATCAGAGATCAGACATAAAAACATAAACGTTTATCAGAGATCAGACATAAAAACATAAACGTTTATCAGAGATCAGACATAAAAACATAAACGTTTATCAGAGATCAGACATAAAAACATAAACATTTATCAGAGATCAGACATAAAAACATAAATGTTTATCAGAGATCAGACATAAAAACATAAACGTTTATCAGAGATCAGACATAAAAACATAAACATTTATCAGAGATCAGACATAAAAACATAAACGTTTATCAGAGATCAGACATAAAAACAAACATTTATCAGAGATCAGACATAAAAACATAAATGTTTATCAGAGATCAGACATAAAAACATAAATGTTTATCAGAGATCAGACATAAAAACATAAATGTTTATCAGAGATCAGACATAAAAACATAAACATTTATCAGAGATCAGACATAAAAACATAAACATTTATCAGAGATCAGACATAAAAACATAAACGTTTATCAGAGATCAGACATAAAAACATAAACGTTTATCAGAGATCAGACATAAAAACATAAACATTTATCAGAGATCAGACATAAAAACATAAACATTTATCAGAGATCAGACATAAAAACATAAACGTTTATCAGAGATCAGACATAAAAACATAAACGTTTATCAGAGATCAGACATAAAAACATAAACATTTATCAGAGATCAGACATAAAAACATAAATGTTTATCAGAGATCAGACATAAAAACATAAACGTTTATCAGAGATCAGACATAAAAACATAAACATTTATCAGAGATCAGACATAAAAACATAAACGTTTATCAGAGATCAGACATAAAAACATAAACGTTTTTCAGAGATCAGACATAAAAACATAAACGTTTTTCAGAGATCAGATGCTGAAACACATACAAATTCATCTTATATCAGACACTGAAACACACATGAATATTAATCAGAGATCAGAAACTGAAATACATGAACATAGTTTAGAGATAGAGATAAGCATGTGTTAATAATGTCAAAACTTAATGGTTTGTGTGTATTTTGTCACAAGACACTTGAGAATAAATTAGGCCATTTTAGGTTTGCAATGCCGATATGTATGTTGATGGCTAAATAAACCTAAAGTATAAATGGTTTCCATATGGTTTATCTTTAGATGATATTTCGGAACTCACTGGAGTCCTTTGGATCATTTGATGATGCTGGATGATGTGATTTTGGAGCTTTTTGACATGACTTTCATATAGAAAAACATTTTAATACATAATTATTGTTTTGTGTTCAGCTTAGGAATTAAATAGGAAAAATAATTTTCATAATTGACTGAACTTATGTGGTTGGAAATTAAAGAAAATACTTTTTTGGATGGATCTCTGGGACCTTAAATATCCAAATCTGTAATGCAGCACACCATAGTCAAACATCTACATTCTGTTTAAATTTATTTACTTTAGAGATTTCATTTTTATTTAAATCCCAAATATCATCAGCCAAGCTAAAAAACAGAATGTATATACATTTTCCTTTATTTTAATCCTAGATGTCATGTTTAACCTGATGAATCCATAAAGCATAAACTATCTGAAATCGTCTTATATGAAATATTTGGGAGCAAAGTATAGATTTTAATAAATTATTTGACTTCTTATAAGACACAGAGAACAATCAAATAAAACAAGCTTTAAAAAATGATTAGTAAAAAAATGATAGTATCTAATTTTTTGTCTCGGCTTTAAAAAATGTTTGCAGAAAACTAAATAGTTGATGATCAAAGAAAAAAAAAAGAGCTAAACCTTTTTGTCTAGAATAAATATGTTGTAAATAATCTGTGTGGTTATCCAGTCGGTCCAGTTCACCTACATTCACCTACATTCACCTACATTCACCTACATTCACCCACATTCACCCTCACTCACTCACTCACTCACTCACACACTCACTCACTCACACACTCACTCACTCACTCACTCACTCACTCACTCACTCACTCACACACTCACACACACACACACTCACTCACTCACTCACTCACTCACTCACTCACTCACTCACTCACACACTCACTCACTCACACACTCACTCACTCACTCACTCACACACACACTCAATCACACTCACACACATGTATGCACACACACTCTCACGCACACTCGCCCACACACACACGACATAAAAATCAACACTTCAACAGAACAAATAAAAATGTGAAAACATTTCAGTACGCATCACATCAGTAAACAGTTGAAGAACATGAGACATCATCATCAGTGTATGATCATGGTCTTTTTAAGATCTTACCCTGAGGAGAAGAATCCATGGTGCTGTCTGTCTGGTTGTGTATCTGTCTGGTATGTCACTCACGCCGTCAAATCTTCTCACCCCTTAACTCTCTCTCTCTCTCTCTCTCTCTCTCTCTCTCTCTCTGCGTGTTGAGGAATGCAGCTCCGGGTGGAGAAGACACAGTCCATACTTGTGAGTCAAAGCCACGAAACCCCACCCAGACCAACCGAACCTGCAGCCGCAAACCGCTCAGGGTGTGTTAGTTTCACCTGAGCGCAGGCACACGCACACACACACACACGCAGGCACGCACACACAGGCACGCACACACACACACGCACGCGCACGCGCGCACACACACACACACACACACACACACACACACACACACACACACACACACACACACACACACACACACACACACACACACACACACACACACACACCTATTTAAAGCCATGAGAATGTGAAATATTCACAAAATTAAAGAAAGACAGGTATGCAGCTATTTTCACCCAGGATAAAACAACTGAACCAAACAGATTTAAAAGAGCATATTAAAATTTTATTTGAAGAACAAGACAACAGAAATATAAAATCATAAATCAGGTAAAAATGGAGCAATGCTTTTTGAAGAAAGAAGTTTAAAAATGTCTGTGAGTTTCTCCAGTGCAAAACTGCGCTCGAGTCCTGAAGTGTTCATCCGTCAGCAGATTCGCAGCATCAAGTGTGAGCGTTCTGTCATAAACCCGGCATCACGTACGCAATGTTATCTAGAGTGTTCGACTGACCGCACACACACATGGCACACGCGCACACACACGCGCACACACACGCGCACACACACACACACACACACACACACACACACACACACACACACACACACACACACACACACACACACACACACACACACACACACACACACACACACACAGTAAATCATTCTGATCATCATTTATATTTAAAATCCTGTTTAACATGAAATAAGTACCAGCAACTGACGGGGACATCCATTGAGTTCTGACACCTGTGTGGTGAGACAAACCAAAGGACCCAGAGCACACAGAACAGAGTCCAACAGAACCGACAGAGAACCTGATACAGTCACCATTCCCTGCAACACAAACATCTGATGAATCTCTCTCATCATTATCTGATTTATATGGAAAACAACAGACAGTAAATGAGTTGATTACCTCAGTCTCCTGCAGTCTGCGGCCAATCAGGGACAGAGATTCACCCAGCAGTTGCAGGTGAGCGGCCGCATCAATTGGATCCACCTCGGGATCCTTGAGAGGCAACACAGATCCGTTCTGGACAGACAGAGCCATTGATGCGTCAGGTCTGTTCTGAGAAACGGTTCCCTCTAGAGGTTGATGATGATCTGGGCAACAAACATCAACAGTGACCATCAACACCACAGCTCTTGAGTCGTCTTCAACATCTGAAGTGTAAGAAGACTGACCTTTAGGCTTGCTGCTGTCTTTGAGGAGTTGGGATGTCTGTCGCTGTTTGACATGTTTTGCAGCTTCCAATTTCATCTGTTTCCGCTGGAGATACTCGGATCTCTCTCGCCACACCTGACAATGATCAGCGAGTGAGCTGAACAGCAGCTAGTACATCTCACACATGTGTATCGCGAGTAATGATAATGTTGGGCACCTGTTTGTCTCCTTCAGGAAGCTGCTTCCAGGCATCAGCTAAACGTTTGCTCAAATCACCAAAATCTGAACAATGACATCATCACACATCTCAGTTGCAGCATTTTGTGCACTGCTGTGACTCAACATGCATGCAGCTCTACGAGAAGAAGCTTCTTGGGAAGTGTTTTTAACGGTTGTCAAACATTTTATCACCCATCCAAAAGCCATACAAAAAGAACAAAACCTGTGTAGATTAAAACATATTTTAGATGGTCATATTTTAAACTCACCGAGCCCTGGCTCTTCCTCTAGTATACTGTTTCTGTACTCCTTATAGAAAATCTGATACGCTGTCAAAACCTTCTTCTGAAAGACATGAGAGAGAGACAGAGAATGAGTTTAGTGTTAGATGACATCACATTCCTCAGGTGCTGTTCCTCTCGTCACCTTGTCTTTGCTCTTGCGTTTGCCTCCTCCTTGTCTCTTCATCTTCTCCTCATGCTTGTGATGACCCGCAGAGTGTGCGCTGTATTCTTCTTTGCCATTGGCTGTGACAGGTTGTAAATGATGAGAACAGAGTGGCAGAAGTTCAGACACAAGCTGTGATGATGTCATACCTGCTGCCGTTTTACTACTGTGCTTCTTCTCACGGTGTCTATCCTTCCTTTTCTTGCTCTTTTTGCTTTTCTTCTTCTTCTTGCTGTGGGATGACATTTCATGGATCATGAGTTTCCCACAAGCGCTGCCGTCTGCCGATGACGACCCGCTGCTGTCAGCCGTGAAATCACGACATCCGGCATAATGACCTGATATACACAAACACATTTCTGTCATAAAGGTTCATGAAGAGATTCCTCTTCCAGACACAATAATGAACTGATTCATGAACATATCTCCACACCTTCGAGCTCCACCTCCTCGCCCACGATAGGCAGCCCCTGTCGCACCACCTGTGGCTGCTTTCTAGATGAGGAGGCTTCTCTCATCTCCTTCCTGCGCTCTTTAGATGGGGAGAGGGAGGGATACCCATCGGCCGTGGGTGAGGTGATGGCCTCCAGGAGACCCATGGCTGTCAGAGCCATCTGAGGAGAAGCTAATGGGTCAGGAGATGACAGGTGTGACCGGTGACTCTCTGAAGAACGCTTCAGTTTTTTGTGGTGAGATCCAGAGCTGTGATCTACACAAAATATACATAAAACTATTTTATTCAAACCAAAGTTGTACAATGTAAATACAAAGATCCCTCACCTTTATACAAATAATCCTCATGTCTCTTTTTCTTCTTATGAATGTCACCGCTTATGTGGAAATCATGAGGCTCCTGTAAAGAACACACGTGAGTTTCTTGGTTTTTGCATGAAAGCAGATGATGAGGATTTACCTTCTGTTGTTTCTTGGAGGAGTTTCTGACCTCTGCATCAATAATCTCTTCTTCTCTCAGCAGATCTTTATAAGATCTTCTCTTCTCTCTCTGACTGCGACCAG
>CM065655.1:1571136-1576136 GCA_033220385.1 Triplophysa yarkandensis
TTACTCTGTGCCAAATAAAACACAAAACTATATATGATCAAACTCACTGTAAATCTATAGGATTACTATGTGTCAAATAAAACACAAAACTATATATGATCAAACTCACTGTAAATCTATAGGATTACTCTGTGCCAAATAAAACACAAAACTATATATGATCAAACTCACTGTAAATCTATAGGATTACTCTGTGTCAAATAAAACACAAAACTATATATGATCAAACTCACTGTAAATCTATAGGATTACTATGTGTCAAATAAAACACAAAACTATATATGATCAAACTCACTGTAAATCTATAGGATTACTCTGTGCCAAATAAAACACAAAACTATATATGATCAAACTCACTGTAAATCTATAGGATTACTCTGTGTCAAATAAAACACAAAACTATATATGATCAAACTCACTGTACATCTATAGGATTACTCTGTGTCAAATAAAACACAAAACTATATATGATCAAACTCACTGTACATCTATAGGATTACTCTGTGCCAAATAAAACACAAAACTATATATGATCAAACTCACTGTAAATCTATAGGATTACTCTGTGTCAAATAAAACACAAAACTATATATGATCAAACTCACTGTAAATCTATAGGATTACTCTGTGCCAAATAAAACACAAAACTATATATGATCAAACTCACTGTAAATCTATAGGATTACTCTGTGCCAAATAAAACACAAAACTATATATGATCAAACTCACTGTAAATCTATAGGATTACTATGTGTCAAATAAAACACAAAACTATATATGATCAAACTCACTGTAAATCTATAGGATTACTCTGTGTCAAATAAAACACAAAACTATATATGATCAAACTCACTGTAAATCTATAGGATTACTATGTGTCAAATAAAACACAAAACTATATATGATCAAACTCACTGTACATCTATAGGATTACTCTGTGTCAAATAAAACACAAAACTATATATGATCAAACTCACTGTAAATCTATAGGATTACTCTGTGTCAAATAAAACACAAAACTATATATGATCAAACTCACTGTAAATCTATAGGATTACTCTGTGTCAAATAAAACACAAAACTATATATGATCAAACTCACTGTAAATCTATAGGATTACTCTGTGTCAAATAAAACACAAAACTATATATGATCAAACTCACTGTAAATCTATAGGATTACTATGTGTCAAATAAAACACAAAACTATATATGATCAAACTCACTGTACATCTATAGGATTACTCTGTGTCAAATAAAACACAAAACTATATATGATCAAACTCACTGTAAATCTATAGGATTACTCTGTGTCAAATAAAACACAAAACTATATATGATCAAACTCACTGTAAATCTATAGGATTACTCTGTGTCAAATAAAACACAAAACTATATATGATCAAACTCACTGTAAATCTATAGGATTACTCTGTGTCAAATAAAACACAAAACTATATATGATCAAACTCACTGTAAATCTATAGGATTACTCTGTGTCAAATAAAACACAAAACTATATATGATCAAACTCACTGTTAATCTATAGGATTACTCTGTGCCAAATAAAACACAAAACTATATATGATCAAACTCACTGTTAATCTATAGGATTACTCTGTGTCAAATAAAACACAAAACTATATATGATCAAACTCACTGTACATCTATAGGATTACTCTGTGTCAAATAAAACACAAAACTATATATGATCAAACTCACTGTAAATCTATAGGATTACTCTGTGCCAAATAAAACACAAAACTATATATGATCAAACTCACTGTAAATCTATAGGATTACTCTGTGTCAAATAAAACACAAAACTATATATGATCAAACTCACTGTAAATCTATAGGATTACTATGTGTCAAATAAAACACAAAACTATATATGATCAAACTCACTGTAAATCTATAGGATTACTCTGTGCCAAATAAAACACAAAACTATATATGATCAAACTCACTGTAAATCTATAGGATTACTATGTGTCAAATAAAACACAAAACTATATATGATCAAACTCACTGTAAATCTATAGGATTACTCTGTGCCAAATAAAACACAAAACTATATATGATCAAACTCACTGTAAATCTATAGGATTACTCTGTGTCAAATAAAACACAAAACTATATATGATCAAACTCACTGTAAATCTATAGGATTACTATGTGTCAAATAAAACACAAAACTATATATGATCAAACTCACTGTAAATCTATAGGATTACTCTGTGCCAAATAAAACACAAAACTATATATGATCAAACTCACTGTAAATCTATAGGATTACTCTGTGTCAAATAAAACACAAAACTATATATGATCAAACTCACTGTACATCTATAGGATTACTCTGTGTCAAATAAAACACAAAACTATATATGATCAAACTCACTGTACATCTATAGGATTACTCTGTGCCAAATAAAACACAAAACTATATATGATCAAACTCACTGTAAATCTATAGGATTACTCTGTGTCAAATAAAACACAAAACTATATATGATCAAACTCAAACTTGTAAAAAAACTATAGATGATAAACTCACTGTTAAATCTATAGGCACCCAAATAAAACACAAAAACTATATATGATCAAACTCACTGTAAAATCTATAGGATTACTCTGTCAAAAAAAAAAAACTCACTGTAAATCTATAGGATTACTCTGTGCCAAATAAAACACAAAACTATATATGATCAAACTCACTGTAAATCTATAGGATTACTCTGTGTCAAATAAAACACAAAACTATATATGATCAAACTCACTGTACATCTATAGGATTACTCTGTGTCAAATAAAACACAAAACTATATATGATCAAACTCACTGTAAATCTATAGGATTACTCTGTGTCAAATAAAACACAAAACTATATATGATCAAACTCACTGTACATCTATAGGATTACTCTGTGTCAAATAAAACACAAAACTATATATGATCAAACTCACTGTAAATCTATAGGATTACTCTGTGTCAAATAAAACACAAAACTATATATGATCAAACTCACTGTAAATCTATAGGATTACTATGTGTCAAATAAACACAAAAACTATATATGATCAAACTCACTGTAAATCTATAGGATTACTCTGTGCCAAATAAAACACAAAACTATATATGATCAAACTCACTGTAAATCTATAGGATTACTCTGTGTCAAATAAAACACAAAACTATATATGATCAAACTCACTGTAAATCTATAGGATTACTCTGTGCCAAATAAAACACAAAACTATATATGATCAAACTCACTGTAAATCTATAGGATTACTCTGTGTCAAATAAAACACAAAACTATATATGATCAAACTCACTGTAAATCTATAGGATTACTATGTGTCAAATAAAACACAAAACTATATATGATCAAACTCACTGTAAATCTATAGGATTACTCTGTGCAAATAAAACACAAAACTATATATGATCAAACTCACTGTAAATCTATAGGATTACTCTGTGTCAAATAAAACACAAAACTATATATGATCAAACTCACTGTACATCTATAGGATTACTCTGTGTCAAATAAAACACAAAACTATATATGATCAAACTCACTGTAAATCTATAGGATTACTCTGTGTCAAATAAAACACAAAACTATATATGATCAAACTCACTGTAAATCTATAGGATTACTATGTGTCAAATAAAACACAAAACTATATATGATCAAACTCACTGTAAATCTATAGGATTACTATGTGTCAAATAAAACACAAAACTATATATGATCAAACTCACTGTACATCTATAGGATTACTCTGTGCCAAATAAACACAAAACTATATATGATCAAACTCACTGTAAATCTATAGGGATTACTATGTGTCAAATAAAACACAAAACTATATATGATCAAACTCACTGTAAATCTATAGGATTTACTCTGTCAAATAAAACACAAAACTATATATGATCAAACTCACTGTAAATCTATAGGATTACTCTGTGTCAAATAAAACACAAACTATATATGATCAAAACTCACTGTAATCTATAGATTACTATGTGTCAAATAAAACACAAAACTATATATGATCAAACTCACTGTAAATCTATAGGATTACTCTGTGCCAAATAAAACACAAACTATATATGATCAAACTCACTGTAAATCTATAGGATTACTCTGTGTCAAATAAAACACAAAACTATATATGATCAAACTCACTGTACATCTATAGGATTACTCTGTGCCAAATAAAACACAAAACTATATATGATCAAACTCACTGTAAATCTATAGGATTACTCTGTCAAATAAAACACAAAACTATATATGATCAAACTCACTGTAAATCTATAGGATTACTCTGTGTCAAATAAAACACAAAACTATATATGATCAAACTCACTGTAAATCTATAGGATTACTCTGTGTCAAATAAAACACACAAAACATTTGGGAAATCAAATACAATATACAATTATAAAGCATAAAAGAACCTTGATCATAAAAATGAACTCAAGTGCCAGAAGGTGAAATGATTTCTATCAATTCAATCAAAACCTCAACAGCCAATTAGATTGAGTTGCTCATAACTGCCGCCACAGACGAGAATTTCAGAAACATCCAGCAATGAATTCAGAAACTATAGAACAAAATATAAACTTAGCAAAATATAAACTTAGCAAAATATAAACTTAGAACACGGATTAAGAAGAACTTCAGATTAAATGATGTCACATTCTGGCGATTGCGTTCATGTCTTTCACGATCAAGGTTGTTTTTTGATGTAAATGTTTATTTTGTTCCAATTCCCAAAAGTTTCTTTCGTTTTATTTAGCACAAAAGTAATCTCATATGAATCTGTTTGGATTATTTGAATTTAAAACATCATCAAAAATAAACAACAAACCAAACATAAACGTATCTCTAGTTTAACCTGCTGTGCGTAGTAAATCTGTGCACATATCAAACCAGGATTAACAGAGTCAGCTTTTCCAACAAACTGAGTCATGATCACA
>CM065655.1:1578636-1583636 GCA_033220385.1 Triplophysa yarkandensis
GTGAGCAGTCCGCATCTCTTTAAACAGCTGTACAGGAGTCGGATGAACATTCTGGAGCTGACAGAGGAGCAGAGGAGAGGCGTTCTGGAGGAGGCCGTCACTGCCTTTGAACTCAACATTCAGGTGAGGACATTCACTTCTGCTCCTCATTACATCATCATTACATCATTACCATAATCATCACAGCGTCACATGATGTTTGTGTTCCTCAGGTCTTCAATGAGCTGCAGAATTCGGTGTGTGAGACAGTCCACAAAAACAATCTGAGACTGAGATTCACACAACACAAAGACAACACAACAGCTGAAGGTGAGACACATACACAATAGTTGGGGCTAGATGTGAGGATTTTTATACTTTTATATCTGTATATTCTATAAGCTAACCATAAACCTAACTTTCATATAGAACTTTTGCCATTTCAAATGAAAAAAAAAACTTTAGTATGTTTTGTCATATGTAATTCGTTTTTAAATGCCTGTTGTAAAGTATTCTCACACAAGTTTGCGTTTTGTGCCCACAGATGTTGCGGTTTCTGAATCAAGTTTGTCGTCTATAATGCCGTGGTTTGTGCGAACACTGCTGGGTTTGTTTGTGGTTCTGGCTGTTGGTATGGTTTATGTCTTTTAGACACACAACATGGTTATATTTCTATACAAACCCAAATGTCAAGCTCATGAAAGACATGTGAATGAAATGTGTCGATGAAATCTATGTTTTATATTTATCAGTCTCAAAAATAACAGATTATTTCCACAGAATCACTTTGTACAAATGTGTACATATGCCTATTTTATATTTCCACTATATTTTTGTAATAAAACCTATAATGGGAAAGCTTGATTTTAGATAAAATGTTTCTTAAAGTTCCTATACTTACGTTTAAAAATTAGCTGGCTAATGTTTATTTATTTGCAAGTGTTTTCCAGTTCTAAAAATGTCCTTTTCACTGCGGCCTCATCACTTGTTTGGACGTCTTTATTAACGATGAAAAGATGCAATACTAGCCTTTACAAACATCTTCTGCAGTGCCATGTGAGGTCAGAGGTCTTCAACGACGTCCTCTGAACAAATCTCTCTGTAATGTTCAATGTTTGATTCACTGCTTCAAGCGTGTTAGATTTGGGTACTCAAGGTTGTTCGGGTCACATCTTGTGCAGATGAAGCTACACGACTGGCACAATCTGTGACCAAACAATCTGAAAAGAGTAAAAGCGGTGTCTTCAACCAAAAGATAAATAACTAATCTGATCTTGTGATTTGGATCCATTTTACCTGATGGATTGGGAGTTGAAGCTGTATTTTGTTTTAAGACTGACAGGGGTCAGTTGTGCTCTTATGGATAGAGAGTTGGACTTGAAATCAGAAGGTTGCTGGTTTGAAGCCCAGTGCAGACAATAACTGAAGTATGCTTGAGCACGGCACCGTACACCAATTTGCTCTGCGGTAATAATTGGCCACTGCATAATACTTTTATGCCGGTTAGGATAAAAGTGTCTGCCAAATGAACAAACGTAACACATAGAACCACAACAGCTTCGTAATTCTTTTGCAGTTGCGATCTGATATCAATTTTATCGGGTGTTGAAAAATAGGAGATAAGGACATTTACTGACATAGAGGAAACACACACGTGGATAGGACAGGGTATGTTTATTAATATGAAAACAGTTGAGGCATGACAATAGACAGATGTGAAGTAATCTTTTTTATGGTTCATTAACAACATACCAAAAAGCTTTTATACACTTTAACTTTTTTCACTCAAACATTTACCAGAAGATTCAGTGCGCACGAAAAACTAAACAGCTTATGGATCATAAGTGAACAAATACACTAAAGACTGAAATGAAAGAATATAAAAGACACAGATAATATACATTACATCTCACTACAGTTCTAAAGAGCAGCCGGGCTGTTATTAAAGAGAAGATATAGATGTGATGTTATTGATGTAGAGATATAGTTGTGAGGTCATGGAGGAGATATAGATGTGAGGTTATAGAGGAGATATAGATGTGAGGTCATAGAGGAGATATAGATGTGAGGTTATTGATGTAGAGATATAGTTGTGAGGTCATGGAGGAGATATAGATGTGAGGTTATAGAGGAGATATAGATGTGAGGTTATAGAGGAGATATAGATGTGAGGTCATAGAGGAGATATAGATGTGAGGTTATTGATGTAGAGATATAGTTGTGAGGTCATGGAGGAGATATAGATGTGAGGTCATAGAGGAGATATAGATGTGAGGTTATAGAGGAGATATAGATGTGAGGTTATAGAGGAGATATAGATGTGAGGTCATAGAGGAGATATAGATGTGAGGTTATTGATGTAGAGATATAGTTGTGAGGTCATGGAGGAGATATAGATGTGAGGTTATAGAGGAGATATAGATGTGAGGTTATAGAGGAGATATAGATGTGAGGTCATAGAGGAGATATAGATGTGATGTTATTGATGTAGAGATATAGTTGTGAGGTCATGGAGGAGATATAGATGTGAGGTCATAGAGGAGATATAGATGTGAGGTTATTGATGTAGAGATATAGTTGTGAGGTCATAGAGGAGATATAGATGTGAGGTCATGGAGGAGATTATAGATGTGAGGTTATTGATGTAGAGATATAGTTGTGAGGTCATAGAGGAGATATAGATGTGAGGTCATAGAGGAGATATAGATGTGAGGTTATTGATGTAGAGATATAGTTGTGAGGTCATGGAGGAGATATAGATGTGAGGTCATAGAGGAGATATAGTTGTGAGGTCATGGAGGAGATATAGATGTGATGTTATTGATGTAGAGATATAGTTGTGAGGTCATGGAGGAGATATAGATGTGATGTTACTGATGTAGAGATATAGTTGTGAGGTCATAGAGGAGATATAGATGTGAGGTTATAGAGGAGATATAGTTGTGTGGTCATGGAGGAGATATAGATGTGAGGTTATAGAGGAGATATAGATGTGAGGTTATAGAGGAGATATAGTTGTGAGGTCATGGAGGAGATATAGATGTGATGTTATTGATGTAGAGATATAGTTGTGAGGTCATGGAGGAGATATAGATGTGAGGTTATAGAGGAGATATAGTTGTGTGGTCATGGAGGAGATATAGATGTGAGGTTATAGAGGAGATATAGATGTGAGGTTATAGAGGAGATATAGTTGTGAGGTCATGGAGGAGATATAGATGTGAGGTCATAGAGGAGATATAGATGTGAGGTTATAGAAGAGATATAGATGTGAGGTTATAGAGGAGATATAGATGTGAGGTTATAGAGGAGATATAGATGTGAGGTTATAGAAGAGATATAGATGTGAGGTTATAGAGGAGATATAGATGTGAGGTCATGGAGGATATATAGTTGTGAGGTCATGGAGGAGATATAGATGTGAGGTTATAGAGGAGATATAGATGTGAGGTTATAGAGGAGATATAGATGTGAGGTTATAGAAGAGATATAGATGTGAGGTTATAGAGGAGATGTAGATGTGAGGTTATAGAGGAGATATAGATGTGAGGTTATAGAAGAGATATAGATGTGAGGTCATGGAGGAGATATAGATGTGAGGTCATGGAGGAGATATAGATGTGAGGTTATAGAGGAGATATAGATGTGAGGTTATAGAGGAGATATAGATGTGAGGTTATAGAAGAGATATAGATGTGAGGTTATAGAGGAGATATAGATTTGAGATGATAGTGGAGATATAGATGTGAGGTTATAGAGGAGATATAGATGTGAGGTTATAGAGGAGATATAGATGTGAGGTTATAGAGGAGATATAGATGTGAGGTTATAGAGGAGATATAGATTTGAGATGATAGAGGAGATATAGATGTGAGGTTATAGAGGAGATATAGATGTGAGGTTATAGAGGAGATATAGATGTGAGGTTATAGAGGAGATATAGATTTGAGATGATAGTGGAGATATAGATGGTTTGTAAAATCTCAGAGTGAAAAGAGCTGGTCATGTTGTTGCTCCTCTTTGCTGGTTGGCTGTGGTGGAGTTGTGTCACTGGCACAAGCATATGAGTTTTGATTCATAGAAGGAAGATGATCCGCAGCTTTTGCCCTGTTTGCTAAAAACTTATCAAACTCTGTCAGGGGATGCAAAGAAACAGAGATCAGACTCTCGTTGTGTGTGATTAGATACAGAGAGACTTGCTTGTTACCTTCACTGGTAACACCCTCAGCATCTTCAACATCTGGCTAAAAAAAAAAAACATTCATAAGTAAAACATTTTTTAAACGTGTAGTGATGTCATAAAATGATGATGTCTGTACAGTGCACAGTTAAGAGCTGTCCACTGCTGTCAGCAGGGTCACTGACAGATGGCCCTGTTACTTTTTTTATAAACATATGTGCTTTCTATGTGATAAAAGTTATTTTACCGATTCGGTGGACATCCAGCTTTCAATATCATCCATGACTGAGTTGTGTGGAGCTGGAATCTGACAGAACACAAAACACCAAAAATATTTCAGTACAATTACAAAACATGAGTTTGACGTTAGAAACACAACCCAATACGAGAAGCGACAGACAATCTGACAGAAACATGAAGAAACCCACCAGATTCTCAGAGTAAATCCACTGAGACTGAAGGACCCAGGTGCTGTCCTACAAACACACACGCACACGCACGCACGCACACACACGCACGCACGCACGCACACACACACACACACACACACACACACACTATGTGTTAGTTGATAAGTAGCTGAAGAAAAGTTTATATAGCATGAACAGTTAGTGTGTAAGATCCAAACAATATGTAAAAGTTATTAAAGGAATATATTACTATTAAATATATCCACAGAAAATACTTGAACAATAATGCACATAAAATGAACAAACATAGTACTAGAAATACAAATTGTTTTTATCACTGTTACTCAAATTTCCACAAGTATTATCATGATAATAAAATATATAATTAACGATGATGATGAGGTTTGCCTGCTGTTGCTTTTTCATAAGAC
>CM065655.1:1586136-1588636 GCA_033220385.1 Triplophysa yarkandensis
AGAGAGAGGAAGAGATGGAGAGAGGGAGAGATGGAGAGAGAGGGAGAGATGGAGAGAGGGAGAGATGGAGAGAGGGAGAGATGGAGAGAGGGAGAGGGAGAGACAGGGAGAGAGAGACCAGAGAGAGAGGAAGAGAGAGAGAGAGAGGGAGAGATGGAGAGAGGGAGAGATGGAGAGAGGGAGAGATGGAGAGAGGGAGAGATGGAGAGAGGGAGAGGGAGAGACAGGGAGAGGAAGAGAGGAAGAGAGAGGGAGAGAGAGACCAGAGAGAGAGGAAGAGAGAGAGAGAGAGGAAGAGATGGAGAGAGGGAGAGATGGAGAGAGAGGGAGAGATGGAGAGAGGGAGAGATGGAGAGAGGGAGAGATGGAGAGAGGAAGAGAGGAAGAGAGAGGGAGAGAGAGACCAGAGAGAGAGGAAGAGAGAGAGAGAGAGGGAGAGATGGAGAGAGGGAGAGATGGAGAGAGGGAGAGATGGAGAGAGGGAGAGATGGAGAGAGGGAGAGGGAGAGACAGGGAGAGGAAGAGAGGAAGAGAGAGGGAGAGAGAGACCAGAGAGAGAGGAAGAGAGAGAGAGAGAGGAAGAGAGAGGGAGAGAGGGAGAGTCAGCCCAGGTATATCAGCAGACTGATATAAAAGTCTCATATCTACCTCTCATATCGAATGAAGATGTTGTTCATGTCATCATTCAGCAACAGAAGTTCAGCTATCATCTCCTCCTCTGAAAGATTAGGAATCAACTCCACAACCCTCTGCTGCATCTGCTTACACACTGAAAACAACTGCTGCTCACACACACGCACGCACGCACACACACACACACACACACACACACACGCGCAAACACACACACATCCAATATGTTATCTAGAAAACATTAAAGAATAAGATGTAAAGACACACACACACACCTGTAGCAGTTCAGCGTCTGATGCTGGTGTTTCACCTGGTTTAACTTGATTTAACATCTCAGTCATGATGGTCAGATTACCTTTAACTAAATCCAACTCTGATCTCAGCTTCTGAAGGGAAAACAACCAAATCAAACAGACGTATACATACCCACATCACCAAACCCCTCAAATAAACAAAGGGCGCACCACACTACTGACCCACACCACTGTAGCCCCCAAATCAACCACTGACAAAACCACTGACCCACACCACGGAACCACCCCAAACAAACTTCTGACAAAACCACTGACCCACACCACGGAACCACCCCAAACAAACTTCTGACAAAACCACTGACCCACACCACTGACAACCCCAAACAAACTTCCGACAAAACCACTGACCCACACCACTGACAACCCCAAACAAACTTCTGACAAAACCACTGACCCACACCACTGACAACCCCAAACAAACTTCTGACAAAACCACTGACCCACACCACTGACAACCCCAAACAAACTTCTGACAAAACCACTGACCCACACCACAGACAACCCCAAACAAACTACTGACAAAACCACTGACCCACACCACGGAAACACCCCAAACAAACTACTGACAAAACCACTGACCCACACCACTGACCCACACCACGGACCCACCCCAAACAAACTTCCAACAAAACCACTGACCCACACCACTGACAACCCCAAACAAACTTCTGACAAACCCACCGACCCACACCACTGACAACCCCAAACAAACTACTGACAAAACCACTGACCCACACCACGGAAACACCCCAAACAAACTACTGACAAAACCACTGACCCACACCACTGACCCACACCACGGACCCACCCCAAACAAACTTCTGACAAAACCACTGACCCACACCACGGAACCACCCCAAACAAACTTCTGACAAAACCACTGACCCACACCACTGACAACCCCAAACAAACTTCTGACAAAACCACTGACCCACACCACGGAACCACCCCAAACAAACTTCTGACAAAACCACTGACCCACACCACGGAACCACCCCAAACAAACTTCCGACAAAACCACTGACCCACACCACTGACAACCCCAAACAAACTTCTGACAAAACCACTGACCCACACCACGGAACCACCCCAAACAAACTTCTGACAAAACCACTGACCCACACCACTGACAACCCCAAACAAATGACTGACAAAACCACTGACCCACACCACTGACAACCCCAAACAAACTTCTGACAAAACCACTGACCCACACCACTGTAGCCCCCAATCCAACTACTGACAAAGCCATAGACCAAAACCACGGTACCACCCCAAACAAACGACTGACAAAACCACTGACCCACACCACTGACAACCCCAAACAAACTTCTGACAAAACCACTGACCCACACCACAGACAACCCCAAACAAACTACTGACAAAACCACTGACCCACACCACTGACAACCCCAAACAAACTACTGACAAAACCACTGACAACCCTAAACAAACTACTGACAAAACCACTGACCCACACCACTGACAACCCCAAACAAACTTCTGACAAAACCACTGACCCACACCACTGACAACCCCAAACAAACTACTGA
>CM065655.1:1593636-1598286 GCA_033220385.1 Triplophysa yarkandensis
TTTCTTTTATTATGGTATATGTTCTATACAAACATAATGTTTACAATTAGACCGTTTAAATGATAATCAGGTCATGTATATACAGTACACAACAGAAGAAATGTGCCATACATCTGAGGCCGACGGCACATGTCATTCTTTACAGAAACAACACCTATATAATGTTTCTAATGAACTAAAACATCTAACACACACACACACACACACACACACACACACACACACACACACACACACACACACACACACACACACACACACACACACACACACACACAAACACACACGCACACGCACACACACAGTCCCTATGGGATTAAATGTCCCTTATAGATATTTTGGTAAGTACATAACTGAAATGTTGACGTTTCTCTTCTGATAAAACACAGATCCCTCTGTCAGACAGTCATGATGGGAGTGTGTGTTAATATGGGATTGGTCCGTAGTACGCTGTATAAGCTGCAATGATCCCCGCGGTTTCAGCCATGTGTTCACAGCCCAGATTGACCTCACACACTTCTCTCAGACTGAAAACACAGCAAACACACACACACACACACACACACACACACACACACACACACACACACACACACACACACACACACACACACACACACACACACACACACACATTTCTTTGTAAAGTTTTTCCCTATAGTTTACAGTTGTTGTGACATGGATGTGCATGTGTGTGTGTGTGTGTGTGTGTGTGTGTGTGTGTGTGTGTGTGTGTGTGTGTGTGTGTGTTTTCACCTCTCCAGTTGTTGAGGACTCAGATCAACTGTTTTGGCTCCGGCTCTCCTGCGTCGCAGAAGTCTTGATGCCACATCTCTCTTCATCAGCACATGGTTGGCAGGAGTTCCTGAGTAAATGTGGAATTCATCAATATCAAATGTTTGATTTGAACTGATAAACAACATGACACACGTTTGTGTTTCACCTTCAGCGCTGACCGAATTTGACTCAGAGGAGGAGGAATCTGATGCAGAGTCTGATGCTGAGTCTGATGCAGAGTCGGATGCTGAGTCGGACTCTGAGGAGGATGAGGTCAACACAGAATCTGAGGCAGAAGAGGACGATGAGGATGAATCCGGAGCAGCGGTCGGAGATGCCACCAAATCAGCCGAAGCATCAACAGCAGCTTCAGCCTCTGTGTACACTAGACACATGAACATCACACTGTTGAGAACCTTTGCTCACATATCAACAGATGGAGTTTACTGACACGAGTCTCACCTCCCATAGATGTGCAGACAGACAGCAGTGCGCACAAGCTCAGGACAGTCAAAGTTTTCATGGCTGTTCAGAATCTCCTCAGCAAGCAGATGCTATGTGACGTGATGTTGGGTTGTCTGATGTCCATCTGTTCTCCGGTGTGTTTATACTCCAAACTTCACCCACACACCACCCGCTGGATGTTGTGATTGGTCTGAGATTCGAGAGCCTTCATGCCCCTCACGGCTTTCCAACATCAACACACTCCAGCTCCAGGAACCACAAGCTGGCAAACGGATACATACATGCACCTAAACGTGTGAAATTGAGCCAAAACCCAGTAGTGAACGTGCCATGAAGAACTCATTACAGACTCCACAGACTTCTGAACACTCGCCATCTATGCGGGAGTAAGTAGGCGATGTTTCTAAATGCAAAACGTATATTTTTCTTCAACGGTCAATTTATTTCATTCCAGAGTGCAAATGTTCCTGGATTAAACCCAGGGTGAGATCTGGGAGTGCTCTTGGGAATCTCAAGGCTCGGTTTGTTATTGATCTGTTATTTAAAATCTTTTGATCTGTGGGTCAAAGCATCAAACGTGTCATTAGAATATACTGGGATACCCCATACATCCCTACTTCAATCTCAGGCCCCTAAAGCATGACCCGCCACATTTAAAATAAAGTGTATAAAAATGAAATGCAGATGTAACAACACGACTGAGCTACATCTTCAGTTTCTCTAGATTTGGTTTATTCTATAGAATCCATTTTATTAGATGTTGGAACAATGGGTAATTTGACTCATGAGCTTATCACACATGTTTCTGGCGGACATCTCTTTGATTTCTGCATTAATATATGCAAAGAAACATACAAATACTATTGTGTTTTTATGTCCACGTCTTACAGGACAAAAGTTCTCTTGTCTTGACCTCCTGTCATTTGTTTGGCTCGCCTGCTGTGTAATTTCAATGTCTGGTTCTGCATCCGTTACACAGAAATACAGCTGAACGCTGTTCAATACTGTCCACCGTATAATTTGCACTGTTGTGTGGATATTCTATGTTTGTCATGCTAAAGGCAGCTGACCGAAAACAGTGGAACGTAGAACCTCCAAAGTAAAGGTTGAACGAGTGTGTGATTGAGAGAGAGTGAGAGGTGAAGTGAGTTCATGTAGTGCAGCAGGAAGATGTTGGTTAAACTGGTATCCACCATCATTGCAGACACCACAAAGAAACCACAGCATATGTAAATTTGTGTGTGAGCCTGTTTGCATGTGAGGCTGTGTGAATGAGTGTGTGTGTGTGTGTGTGTGTGTGTGTGTGTGTGTGTGTGTGTGTGTGTGTGTGTGTGTGTGTGTGCGTGTGTGCGTGTGTGCATGTGTGCCTGCCTGCCTGTGTGCATGCATGCGAATGTGTGTGAGCCATACGCACACCTGGATACAGGTAGGTACACACACACACACACACACACACACACACACACACACACACACACACACACACACACACACACACACACACACACACACACACACACACACACGTTTGTGCTTGTGTGTGTGTCTGTGTGCATGTGTGTTTGTACTTGTGTGTGTGCCTGTGTGAATGCATACATGTGAGCCAGTATGCATGTGTGTGTGTGCATGAGTGTTAGCCTGTGTACATGCATATGTGTGTGTCTGCGTGCATGTGAGCGTGTGTGTATGCCTGTGTGTGCAGTGGGAATGTGTGTGAGTCCGAGTATATGCATGTGTGTTATATGAAACAGACCATATAATATTTCTTAGCTGTGTGTGTGTGTGTGTGTGTGTGTGTGTGTGTGTGTGTGTGTGTGTGTGTGTGTGTGTGTGTGTGTGTGTGTGTGTGTGTGTGTGTGTGTGTGTGTGTGTGTGCATTGGTGCATGCATGTGTGTTATATAAAACAGTCCCTATGGTATTTAAGAGCTGTATGTCTACAACATTCCAAAACAAAGAGTCACAAAAACAGAATATAATTATAGTGAAGGTTTTTCTGTTTATGGTCTGTAATGTTTTTAGCAGAAGCGAGCAACAGTTTGGACATCCACACACCACATGAACCCTGCCATGACCCAAAACTCAAGAAACGTATACAGACCCAATAAATGTGAAATTTGTTAACAGTATTACAGAAAAACGTTGACATCATTTAAAATGATGTTTGTGAAAAATAGTTATACATTCTCTGTTCAAGCAGAAAGGACTTAGAAGCTTTCATTTTCACATCAGCATCTCTTGAGCTTGTGTCTGTCACTCTGAATATATTTCCATTATCTGACTCCAGGAGATGGATGAACAGAAGAGCACAGGCTAATGATCTCTTATCTCACAACACTTTCCTTTATTTTCTGAGCGTTCCTCTATCAACACACAGCTGACTGTGCATGTCTGTGTGTCAGCGAAGCCACCATTAGCTGCAGCAGGAGAATATTTGCATTGTATTTGTATAGTTCCTAACTGTTTCTACACATGCGCAACACACACACACACACACACACACACACACACACACACACACACACACACACACACACACACACACACACACACACACACATGAGACACACACACACACACACACACACACACACACACACACACACACACACACACACACACACACACACACACACACACACACACACACACACACACACACACACACACACACACACACAGAGACACACAGAGACACACACACACACACACACACACACACACACACACACACACACACATGAGACACACACATGAGACACACACACACACACACACACACACACACACACACACACACACACACACACACACACACACACACATGAGAGACAACACACACACACACACACACACACACACACACACACACACACACACACACACACACACACACACA
Organism: Triplophysa yarkandensis; assembly: GCA_033220385.1. Taxonomy (NCBI): domain Eukaryota; kingdom Metazoa; phylum Chordata; class Actinopteri; order Cypriniformes; family Nemacheilidae; genus Triplophysa; species Triplophysa yarkandensis. The sequence goes on from CM065655.1 coordinate 1,597,776, forward strand.
CACACACACACACACACACACACACACACACACACACACACACACACACACACACACACACACATGAGACACACACACACACACACACACACACACACACACACACACACACACACACACACACACACACACACACACACACACACACACACACACACACACACACACACACACACAGACTGCACTCTTTGATTTGTATGATAGGATTTTAATAAATGGATCCCGTTAGAGTTCAGTTTTTTCAGCCTCGTTCTGCTTCTGCAAGAGAGACAGAGAAGTGACACATCTTGTGTTTTTAAGGTGAATCTTTCTGAGTTCTTACGGTATCCTCACCTGCAGATCTCCACTCAGGTAAGAGTCACAGAAGTTCTGCACACTCTCAGCAGAGATTTCCCCCTTTGGCATTAGCCATTTTCTGTCCAAGTCTCCGTTATAAATGGCGATGCGAGGCAGGTCGCTTGACGTCAGGTTAAAGTATTCCAGCACACGAGTGTTAGATTTCTCTATTCCG
>CM065655.1:1598786-1601286 GCA_033220385.1 Triplophysa yarkandensis
ACATAAAAGTCTTGACTATTTAATTACATAGAGGAAAATGCAATAAATAGAATGGCTCCCTTTTTCTGTTCTTTCAAAGCTCTTTACATGTTGAAGTAATCTGGATTCATTTGCCACATCTGAATTCATTTTGCCCAGTATGGCGACCATCTGCCTTCTCCAGTCAAAGCTTTATCTTTCATCCGACAGAGGGGACGAAACAGAAGGAGATTTTATACCGGCATGTATATACATTAAAGAGAATACCTTTGTTTTTTTCATTCTTGCTTTAGTGACACTTTTGTTTCTTGTCTCTCTGAGTTGAATTTTGGATTTACTCTAAACATTAACACTTTGTTCAGAGATAAAAAATTCTGTGTTTATTATCTCTCTTAATTCCTTTTTACCCTCTCTATACAAGATGCAATTTTTTTATATTTACAATTTGGAGGAAATCTTAAATGTTGTGCTTTAAACGAAATAAAACAGCATTAAATGGAATTATCGGAAAGTGAGTAAATAATGATAGAAATTTCAGAATGGATGAAGAAAGTCTTAATGAAACGTGAAGGCTATAATAGAGATTTGGCATTCTGATGGGCTGGTTTGCTGTAGAAGGTTGTTGGTTTTAGAGTTACTTAAGCCAGCAGATGTGTTTAAGGTCTAAAGAGGTGAAGGTTTTTTTTTTCACAGGCGGGCCGTGACGGCTCACCTGGCTGCGCTTCCAGATGGAAATCACAGCACGGCCGACAATGAGTGCATTTGAATTTTACAAGCTCCATTTCCAGGGATATATCAGCATCCCTGGTGTTTGTTTTCATTGTGTTGGCGGAAGTCTGAGAGCAAACCGTACAGATAGCTGTGTGATAAATGTTAACTGCTCACAACACACAAGCGCGCGCGCACACACACACACACACACACACACACTTATCTTTCTGTCTACGCATATTACATTTCATTTTTTGACTCATTTTTTTTAAGCATATGTTCTATAAGTGTAAAGTTTTTGATTGTTTACAGTTGTCTACTTTTAAGTACTTCTAAGTTGTTGCTTTTATGGCTGAAATCATGTATAAGTGGTAAAATATCACTTGTTTTCTGGGTTAAAATAGAATGAAGATCTCACATTGTTTTTTTTTCTTTAAAATAAAGTATTAAGCATGTTTCCACACTTATAAAGAATAGTGCATGTTAAAAACATAATGTTCAGTTTAATTAATTTACTTTTTCATGTATCATATTTTTCCCTCGTAAAGTGCTGTGTTGTCATCATAGCTTGTAAAAGAAATACACTAATAGTTTAAAATGTTGATGTAATGTCAGATATTGACTCTCATCAGACACAATAAACTCATGATTAGAGGAGAGAGAAAAGTGTGTTTATATTTCTAATGTTTATGTTCATTTATTTAGCATCTATCAAGTTTTACCTTCTGATGATGGAACACAAAACGTTCATGTTCATTTGTCAACTGTTCAGGATGTTTGTGCAACACAAGAAAATAACAAACTTCAAACTCTCTTTGATATGTGAAGAATATTATGTTGATTTAATGTGAAATATAAGCAGCAAGCTTCAGGTTCAGTGTTGTTCATGAATGATGTGGACATGTGGTGTGCTGGTGGATAGGTCCGGAAGATTTTCTTTGTGAAGTGGCCTTTATAATTGCTAGCTCTTTGATGCGACACACTGATGTGAACGTTGTGTTAAAGTTTTCTGTGTGTTGTGTGTGTGTAGCAGATGAGTAACAGCACCTCCAGTCCAATGACAGCCGGCTCCAGCGGCACCCCCGCCGGACGGGGAACCGAGAGACGTCAGCTTCCATTCCTGAACTTCAGAGTATGATGTAAGTCTGTGTTTGTGTCTCTTATGATCAGCTAAACAAGTTTAATGTGTTTTTTTTGAATACTGAAGACATCACATTCCTATTTCTGTCCCTTGAAATCATCAGACGTGAGTCTGTGGAATCTTTTTGCTCTTATAAAGGAGATGCTGATGGAGACTGAGGTCTCCAGTTCAGAGGTTCAGCCAGGTCTCTTTACGCTTTACTGAGCATCAATTAACACTCATTGTCATCCAACATCAGAAAAAACACACTCACTTATTGGAAACCACGTCACTGAGTCTGTTGTTTTCGCTAAAAGCCCTTTTTTCTGTCACAATCCGTAAGTGTAGGGGATTTTTTTAACATTGGTCTGAATCTACAAAACGAGCGTCCAGCTCTAGAGAACTGCTTTACTTAAAACACAAAGGGGTCATAAAGTAAATTTAAATGTGGATCCATTGACTTCCCTCCAACAGAGCGTTTGTGGTTTGACCTAGTGAGAGATGTTCTTTAGGAAAGCCACAATTAAATTCATCCTGACGACCTGCTTTGAATCACATCTGAGGAGACCTACAAACTCATGCAAATCTCATGTTTATCTCACGTGATCTCAATGAAACTACATATACACAATCTCCTCTTTTGTTTCTAGTCCGTGTTTGTTTGTAGACAAAAGGGACCAACAAGATTTG
>CM065655.1:1603786-1611286 GCA_033220385.1 Triplophysa yarkandensis
TGAAAATGAAAAATAATGATTATGTTAGTGTGCTCAGATTAGCATGATGATGAGTTACATGACATGTTTTTTTGGGTTTGTTTGTGTCAGTCTTGTTTGGTAACAGTGTATTATTGTTGTAAGATGGTGATTGTGTGAGATTAGTTGTGGAAAGAGCAAAGAACGGTCACTAAGAGAAGGCATAATGATAACATTCACTATATAATGTAAAATGCAATGTAATTTCTAATCGTAAATTGAAAAGAAATATCATTCTTTTCTAGGTTAATTTAAACAATTGTGTTTTAAACAAGATCTTTAATGATACATGGAATAATAGCGAGGATATGACTGGTCTGTGACTGTAATCAGTAAATCAGGAGACATCAATTGTGTTTGAGTTATTTGAGTTCTTTTCAGACCAGAAGTCATTGATAAGGTGATTCTCTTTTTCTGTTCAAGCATATTCTGCGTTCTGTTTGTAATCTGAGTCTTCTGTCAACTTTAACATTGTCACTCTTTCTTCACTCCACATGATGATTTCATTTATCTTCAAACCAAATCAAATCTAAAATTTCTGTTTTGTTATTTGTGTGTCAGTGTTTGTCAGTTCTATTCAGAAGTGTTTCTGTATCTAAAATAACCAAACACACCACGAGCTGGAAAAATCTCCTACATCCAACATTCATACAGATTCAAATATGGAAATATATGAGTCCGCAGAAATCAGCGTGGAAAAAAAACATGTGGAAGTAGAACAATTTTCCTTTTCACCGCGCAAGTGAATAAATCTTGTCTAAACTCCCTCTTACTGATCTAATGACTTTTAGTTTTCATTCAAATATTTTTTGCTTCAGCTGAATATTCAGCGACGGTGAGCCTGATTCTTTTTATTATACTAACATGATGTTTTAACATTTACCATGGTAATGCTATGTTTTATATTTATGTTTAATTGTAAAACTGGTTGACTATATACAGCATGGCATCCTGTATAAACCATCTGTGTTTATGTAATTATGTTTATATTTTTCAGGATTGGCCTTTATCATTTTTTATGGCATGATAAAAGAATAATTGAATAAGAAACACAATGATGTTCTATCATGAGAATAAAGTTGCTGATGTAATGAGAGTGAGTGAATTTAATTTCAATCACTTACTGTAATTAGACGCAGTATTATGAGAGAACGTTATGAGCTGCCGGGAAGAGCTTGGTGCCGTCCACACACACTATATATACAGATGTATATAAATATAGCAGAACCGCTGTATAATGTGTTTTCAGATGATCTGATGGGAAATGATTTAAAGTTTCTCTCTTAGATTCTGTGTATAATGTGTTTTCACCGTTGTGTCTTTGGGAACAGACACAGAACACAGACACAGAGAGAGAGAAATAACTGTGAATACATGTCTTCTACAGAATCTTTGTGTTTTGTTGTTGAGGTTAGACGATGAACGTCAGACGGTAATGATCGATCGACTGATGCATACAAAACCAAAATATCAATGCTGAGATTCCCAAGCAGAATGGTTTTTATTTAAAGCGTACATTGAGGATTCTCTTAAATTATCAGCTCCTTATAGAAGCATTGAATGATTTTCAGACGCACTCCTTCTCAAACTAGGACGACACAACAAGCTTGTTTTGATATAAAACTCTTCAATGAACGCCAGCAGGAGGAAGTTTACCATTAATATTTAAACATCTTCAAATTAGCCAGGATTGTTTGTTCGTTTACACGTCTCTTCCCGTGAATTCCAGCTCTGAATCCAGAAGTTTCATGTTTATTAATATTTCCACATAGTGAGATGTTGAGAGATGTCTATCGTCAGCAGAATGACAGAGATTGTGTTGATCATTCTTCAGTGGAAAACACCTTTAGACGTGTCTAATACATATTTAAGAGTGAAGATGTTCATAGACAGTGTCATGTCTTTCTGATTAATATTACATAAACCTGCACTCGCTCCTGAAGAGTGTCTTTGTGTTGTCACTATGATGTTCAGTACCAATAGACAACAGTCGTCTTCACACTATGAGTCCACAATCACGTAAACTGCTTTGTGTTGTGTTGTGAGCTTCACTCTTAATTACTTTTTTCACTTTTTTTCTCGTCTTTTTCAAAAGTCTTTGACCCATTCATACATTTATATCTAGTCTGCTTCTTAAAAAAATATTATTAAAACTTTTGTATATTCCCATGGTTTTGTGTGTTAGTTGTGACAGTGATGTTTCTACCCCCCCAAAAAACAAAATCTGTCATGAATTACACAACCTCAAGTTGTTCTAAACCTATATAATTGTGTTCAGTTAAACACATAAATTTGGAATATGCTCACCTTAAATATATCAGTTGCTACATTTCTGTCTAAAATATCTCTCCTTGTCTTTTACCAAACAAAAAATGTATACGGATTTGAAAAAATGTGGTTTTCCTAATTTTATTTTCTTCATCTTCAATCCTTTTTGGGTGGAGTGGACTAACCTTTATTTAAATGTGTTTTGTAACTTAAGCAGTGGATCAGCATTCTTCATTATTCCTAATGTAAGACAACATGATGTCATTTCTTCAAATCTTAATGTGTTTTTTTCCTTATACTAAAAATTGAATGAAGCTGCAATCCCAGAATCCATTTGGAGTGAGTGCGTTGATGTTTTTGGACTCTGCACGTATTTTATCATAATGTGTATTTTTGGGAGGGGGGTTTTAAAAAACACTTCATTTCCCCTGCGGTGAGTCCAGCTCTTGTTCGGTTTTCTTCCTCTCGTTCCGGACATTTTTACATTCTGTGTGTGGATCATGTTCTAAATATTTGAAGTGATGTTGTGCATTCCTCTAGAGGTTAAATCAATACAGCAGGTAAAATCTCATGTTAGTTATATTATGGCATGGAGCCCTGTTTTTTGTTTTTAGTTTTTTTTAAAGAAATGCTTTCTTGGCATTGTAAGTTTTGTGTTTATACAGTATATTTTTCTTTAGCAGTACTCTTGCTCAGCTCTGCCAAATGCTTTAGAAAAGCAAATAAGAAATGTAAGAGGTTTGGGGCACTGTCTGAGACTGAATCAAACTTTCTTTCTTATTCTGTAATTATAGTCTCGGTTTCAGATGTGAAAACTAGATTTCTTCTGTACATGGGTGGACATAGAGTAGACTGAATACATAGAATGATATATATCTGCCTCGGGATCTAAGTTCTTTATATTTTAAAATATTTGTAGTCGTCATTTTATTTATGTAATAAACACACAATGAGGTCTAAAGGTTTAGATTCTGAAATTATACTCTATTATTATTTTAGAATGATGTTATTCACAGCTCACTGTATGTATACAATATATTTATACATTCGTATGGATTGCAAAGTATAGCATATATAGCTGTTTGTATGGACTCAGCTCTATAGTTCACTTCTTTAAATGCAATTTAATGACAATGATGTTCTGGTTGACATTTAAAGAGAGAGAGAGGGTTGTAATGGTTTGTTAACTGTGGTTCCACGTCTCTTTATGGTATTTAAGTATTTATTGTTTCCGCACTTTGAATGTTGTGTTTGGTTGACCGATACTCTTAAGTGTTTGATTATATTATAAGAGACATCAATGGCTTCCTTTGTCATGTGAAGAAACATGATGGATAAACGTGTATATACATGTTGGGTGTGCGTGTGCATGTGTGTGTGTGTGTGTGTGTGTTTTGTGCGTGGCGTGAGATAAGTCTTTCTTTATTGTTCAGAACAGAAATGTGTCAAGATCAATAAAAACTTCCAATACATTTTTAAACCAGATAAAGATCCGATTTGAGATCAGACTTTATTTTGTGTGCTACTGCAAATTTTAGTTTTATTAAGTTGAAAATGTTGTTTTTATTTGCGTGAAGAGTTGAAAAGAAAAACGTTTTTTAGTTTTACAGCTTTTCAAAAGAAAAAGAGCCTTAAAATATTTTGAGAATTCAGCGCTGGTTTTCACACTCCTTCAGTCGATCTAATATCTTATTCTTTCTATGTTCTGTAAATCTGTCCTTTTATAAACGTGTGATTATAAAGGTTGTGTGGGTTTTGTATGTGACAGTCGGCAGGTTAAGGAAACACACACATGTTTCATGAGATGTTGTGATTTGGTCCTGATGTTTCACATGTTGAACAGTTTTTGAAACCCTCTACAGACAAACAGCTTTGCAGAAATGCATCTGCTTTTTAAACATCTGTAATGTAGAAGCTCCTAAACAAACAATGTTGGATTTTATAAAGCAGTGTTTAACTTGTATAAAGGAGATGACCATCAGGATTAAAACACTTCTTCAGAATTTCATGTAGTTCCACTGAAGCTGTTGAGTTTGTTATGTTATAATTGTTGATCGTGTGTAAATGAGAGTTTATTATTAATCTGAATGAAAAGCACATGACATTACAGGATAAGTAGAGACCTGTCTGATTTTAATCTCTCACTTAAAGAGTTTCTATTCTTCATGAAGACTAACCAGATCACTAATGTTCCATTACTTCTCAAAATTATTTTTTAAATAACACTTATTAAATAATTTCCCCCAAAATATTGAGCTTAGTTAAGTTTACAGGTGGAAATGTTGAAATATTATTTTAGATAATTAAATTCTGTTTTAAATTGAAATCTATTTTTATTATGATGTTAAGTTTGAATGGAGTCCTTAAACCTGACAGTATCTTAGCCTTTAGTTTGTCTGTTGACATAGTTGATATTTTCATATGTGGCGTCTGATCAGATTGCCTGACTAGATTAAGATTTGTTTGTATTTTACATGTTAGTTTATTTTGAATAGCTGAGGTATTCAAATTTCTTTTGCATAAATTGTGTTTTACATGTGGTTTTGTATTGTGATGGACTCAGTTTTCAATCACGGCTTTGACGTCTGTGCTTTTACATCAAAACTTTTTTTTCAGATGAATGGAAAAGTCATTTAATTTCTTTAACTACGTGAACTAAATGAATATAAGGAAAATAAAATGTATTCATATATCCAAACAGAATTTCTTTTCTAATGTACGTGTAATATTGAAGTTCTTCACATCTTGTTTTAATGCAGCTCTTTAAATTGAAAGCCAGTAAATGTTTATACGTTTTTCTCTCTCCACGTCCCTCCACGCATGTTTTTTAAACTTAAACAAACATTTCAGCATCGTAGCATATTTGCAAACGTAAACACAGCGACTCTTAGCTTTTGTGAAGTGGTTTTTCTCGGGCAGATGCCATCGGGCGAGCGTGCGTGTGTTATTGGTTATTGACGGGTGAGGCCCGTGCCGCTCGTGGAACTTGACTTCTGTACGACCCAACACTGAACCGCAGCACAGCCAAATGAAAAAAAATGTCTTTCATAGCACTCACCCCAGAAGATGTTCTGTTGGCACGGGTTCACCGAGCTGAAAAGACTGTTGGACGCCATCGCCGTATGTCAGTATCCTCAGATTTCTCCTCTGGTGGTCGAGGTGACCCCTGAAGTCCTAAACTAGGAGAACAAATCATATCAATGCATCCGACAGGACGGACAGGAGATGAAGGTCTGAAGTGTAGTATAGTAGTGTGGTCAAAGAATACTTACAGACTCGTCGGGTATCTGTTCCTGGGGTTGACCCAGTCCGATTAACCATTTACGCCCCGCTGGCTCCCTCCTGTCGTCCTGGGGAAATCTCGCGCACCGCACTTGTGGTTCTGTGGTTGTTTGTGAGCGGAATGAGACATTCTCACAATCCAAAAACGTGTACGCTTTAAAACGCACACTTTTTCCCCTCCTGATGGGCTGTTACTGGAGAGGCTGGGTCATGTGTTTGCTGACATCAGAGAGAGAGAGAAATAGAGAGAGAAAGATGAGTGATCCGGAGATCTTGGATAGGTTTATGGTTTTCATGCATCACGTGTGAAATCATTTCTCCTGTGTCCTGCATAGGTTCTGATGTCCAGGTGTGTCTATGTGGTCTCTTGTGAATCATGTCTCTGTCTCTCTCTCTCTCTGTGTATATAATGATGGTGTTTCATCAGACTGCTTCTCGCACCTCACTTTTGGATTTTCGCTGAGAGATTTTACCTCAGGTGTATGTGGAAGAGGAAAGAAAATGTGGGGAGATTTTTGTGCTGTTTCCGGGCCACTATCTTGAAAGTGGAGCGTTGTAACATGAAATTTCAGTCTCACCTCAGAAATGAATAACCAGATAAACATTAGTACATGAGCCATAGATGATGTACTCATTAGAATATTCAGTCAAACACACTGAACATGTGACATAACACTCATTATGTCTGAAAGCTCATTTTAAGGTTATCACATTCAGCTCATCATCAGCAGACATCATGAGAATACACATTCCTTTTATTACTTCATTATTGATTGTCATAAAGTCATTGATATAACTGGTACAGGACACCTGGAGAATCTATTAGATATCCTGTCAAACATCAGCACAGGTTAATCCACATGTGATGTTTATGAGGACAGCTCATGACAGAAGTGTGATTATAAGGATGGAAGCTGATCATTATCACACATCTTAGGTCATGTTGACGTTTACAGAAGCTTCAGTGGTTTATGACTCAACACAAACTGACGTTTAACATCACATCACATCACATCTGCTGCAACATCACAGTGTCACTTCTGTCTTTTATTTCACACAATAACCAAGTTCATCCGTGAAATGAATTCTGAAATGTTTTATGTGTGTATTTTATTTAAAGCATTAGATGATTTTTCTCAGATTTATGATAAACACTATTTGATATTTGCATCAGCTGAAATTATGAAACCAGAACAAGCTTAACATCAATTCATTTAAGTGATTTCATGAAAGAAAATGCTTGGAATATTTTCTCTATGGAAGTAAGGTCTGTATATTTCAGGAGGATTACTTTACTTTATTAATACATGTTGTTTTTTATCAAATCGGTTGTTGATTCTCTCAGAAGCTTGTGTGTTTTGTCTTTATGTACAGTGGTAAAACATAATTTTTTCTCTCAGTTCTGTAAGATCATAAGAGACGGTCACAGATGTAGGGACATTCAAATTCTTATAAGAAAAGAAAAAATATACATATCACTATCTTTTTCTGTATTAGACATGAGAGATCATTTATTCATTTGCTTTAATTTTGAAATAAAACAAAGTTCTAGTACAAAATGATGTGCTGTTAGTTTTATATATTTATAACTATTATATATTTGACAAAAAGTCACACAAATTGTTGAAATATATTGGTGTGACAGGAGACAAGGACCAAACAGCTCGCAGTGCGTCTGGTCAGAATCAGGGCAGGTAAAGGTGTGTAAATTCATGAGTTTATTTGCATCTTCTGTGTGGTTAACAGAATTCAAATCGGCGGTGCAACTGGTCATCGCTCAGGACAAAATTCAATATGAATTGTATTCAAAGAAGTATTCAAATGTTATGAAACGCGAGCCTAGGAGATGAGATGAACAAACAACATGACCTGTAGAGGATGTCATTCCCTCATCTTCATCACTTATGTTAAGATTTTATTCATAATTCATGT
>CM065655.1:1613786-1616286 GCA_033220385.1 Triplophysa yarkandensis
CCCATATCACACACACTGATTCACATTCATATGTGCTGATGCTCATATCACGCGCACACACGCGCACACACACACACACACACACACACACACACACACACACACACACACACACACACACACACACACACACACACACACACACACGTGCGTATACAAACACACACTCTGGATGGAATGTTGACCAGACCCAAGAACAAAAATACAGCACAGTTTACTATATTAACATTCTGTGATGGAGTTATTAAAGTACAACAAAGTTTACTGTAAAAATAAAATATAAAAACATATATAGAAATAAAATGTTTTTATTGATTACTTCACTTAATAAATCACTAAAATACATAACTTTACTTTAGTAAATATTAAAGTATACTAAAGTATTTAAAAATTCCTTTAAAATACTTTGCTTAACTGAAGTTAATATTAAAATCTACTTCAGTATTTACAAAGGACTTTAAGATACTTATCTACACTTTGGTAAATATTTAAGTATAACGCTGTATTTTCAAATCACTTTAAAATACTTCACTTTACAAAGTTTATAATTAAAGCATACTCCTGTATTTACAAAGTACTTTAAAATACTTAACTTCACTTTAGTAAAGATTAAAGTTTACTTCAGTATTTACAAACTCCCATCAAGTACTTAACTTTCCTTTTGTAAATATTAAAGTTTTTAAAAATCACTATAAAATAATTAACATTACTTTAGTAAATATTAAAGAATAGTGCACTATTTACAAACACTATTTATCAGAACTGATACACTCCCACACACAGTATGTCACACACTGCACTTTAACGGCAAGTTTAACACTGGACAATATTTACACACTGCACTTTAAACAACAGCCTACCTCATCCATGCACAACTTGTTTACACTGTTACATTGTTTACATTATGCAGAACGTGCACACTCTGTGTTTAGTGTTTAATGTTTTTCTCGTGCTAAATGTATGTATGTTGAATGTTTCGACTGTGTTGTCTATGGTACACTGTGTGTACTGACTATATGTATGTGCATATTGCACACTGTCTTATGTCTGCACTATATGTTACATGTTATCTGTTACATGTACTGCGCTGTTTTTGGAGCAAGCTCCTAAGAATTTCACTCACCAGGGCACACGTGCCGTGGTGATGTGACAATAAAAGTGAATTGAATTGAATTGAATTGAATTGAATTGAATTGAATTGAATTGAATTGAATTGAACACTATAAAATACTTTACTTCACTTGACTTTATTTGATTAAATATAAAAGTATTCTTCAGTATTTACAAATCCCTGTTAGGGAAGCACAGAAATTAAATTTTTTACCGAAGAAGAGAAAAACGGAAGGCGAAACGGTGAAATAAATGATGCCATTTATTTGTACAATTGCATGTATGGCTATGACTGTTCTTACCTTACTTAACTCAAAGTATTGTAACTGCCAAAATTAATATAAAAATGTCAATGAATGAATAAATTACAAATTGTGAAAATATTTAATTCAAACATTGCAATAACGCATAATATGAAATAAATTCTTACGCGCCTTATGTGTACATTACATAATAAGGCCCTGGCCTGCTGAAAGGTTGTATCATTAAATATGTTCTTACAAAAATCAAACTAAAACAGAGGAACAGCGCTTACTACAAAGCCTCTTTGTGCAAAAGCGAGTCTTAGCTGCATATAGCGCAGATCACGAGCTCCCAGATCGATTCACACCGAGGGCCTTAAACTTTTTCCATCTTAATGCCCACTTTGAGCAGCAAGCTCACTAAAGAGATCAGAAGTTACTGTCAGCACACGTTTCACTGAGATCCATTCATATACACTGAAGTTCACGGCGACCTTACTTGATCTGCGTTAGGATGATTACTTTAATGCAGAAATAAAGCACTAGAAATGATCCAGACTGTCATGTATGCGGGGAACCTGTGTGAAGCTGGTTACAGTGCAGAAGAAGATCTGATCGCAGGAATAAAGACTCGTCTATCAAAGCGATCGGGATGTTTGCACGCCACAGTTTCTGTTTGCTTCAACACAACATATTGTTTTGGCTGTGTTGTTCCAGCAATAAAAGGCTTTCATATTTTCGGAGGCTGAATATTCCTGGGATCCATAATCCCGGATACTGCAGCATTTACAAATTCCCATAAAATATTTCACTTTACTGTAGTAAATATTACAATTCACTGCAGTATTTACAAATCACAATAAAATACTTCAATAAACTTGTTCAATAATTAAGTAAACGTTTATCTTTAATAATTACTAAATATTGAAGGATTCTTTAGTATTTAGAAATTACTTTAAAATACTTCACTTTACAAATCGCTTTAAATTGAATCTTAAAGTAGGCTTCTATTTCATTCCACATAACTATATATACATTTTTTTATTTTAGAAATTCTAGTTTTATTATGAATGTATTATTCTTATTTTATATTTCTATTTCCTGTTTGCACTGGAAGTTTGTGTCACCACAACTAATTCCTTTAATGC
>CM065655.1:1621286-1663695 GCA_033220385.1 Triplophysa yarkandensis
AACTTGATGTGGTTTATTTTGAGTTTTAAACAACTTCTTAGACTCATTTCTGTGTTTTCAGGTCAAATACCAGCGGGGATGTAGACTATACTACAGTTACTATAAAATATGAGAGTATGCCACAGTTATTTATAGTTAATAGTCTTGTATTCTAAAGGATTTGTAATGTGATCAATTAACATGCTTTTGTGATATCTGATTTAATCTAATGCTCTGATTTCTGTGCTGAAAATATTTACTCAGACATTTCTCAAAATATGTGCTTCTGTGTTCCACTGAGGACCCAGATAAGAGGGTAAATGAATGTTTTCAGACAGTCTCAGGTTTTGGGTTACTGGATTCTGTGTTTAACTGTGTTAAATAACGTGTGGCATCATGTTGGCCCTGCGGCTCCTTGCGGATGTGATGTTTACTGTACAAATCTCTGATCTTTTCACTGTATTTAAACATGGTTTGTTTACTGGATTCAGGACAGGACAACAGTTCCATTGCTCTCTCTGTTTTTAAGCAAATACAGACGGATCATCTTATAAAAATCAGCCGAGCGCTCTCTATCCAAACATTCAGATGATGATGATGATGATGATGATATCTGTCATTATGGCCTGATGCTCATCAGTTTTAAAATCTTATCATGATAACTTCTGTGTATTGAAGTGAACATACATCCTGTGTGTGGAACAATGCAAAGATTCATTAAACCAGGCATGGACCTTCACACTCGGTCCAAAGTTCTCTTTCTTTCTTTTTATCATCTGAAGAAAGAAGGATGTTTAAGATGTTCTTTATGGAACAACAAAGGTTCTTCTGTGGCTCAGTGAAGCTGTGTATAGTTTAGTCAGATGTTCAGATTATTTGTCTGAACTGATTATGAGATTCACTGTAGTGAGTGTGAAGCCATAGAGAGTTGAAGAAGAGTTGAAGAAGAATCTTTTGTTTTATTTTCTAGGTTTGCTCTGGGGGACTCGAGACGACCGCTGCATGAAACCGCTGCCCTGGTGGAAGATATAGTTCATACACAACTCATCAATCTGGTATCATTCTTAAATCACTCTTGACTGAATATTAGTCCAGCTGCTTCACATGTTTACTTACATGTGTATGTAGAATGTGGTTATAATCATGTAGAAATAGCATTATCATCATCAGTCAGTGCATTAAATACTTCCAAGCATTTTTCCAGCTTAATGAAAGAGATCACGTTATCCTGACTGCTGCAATATGAGAAATGTGTGGAGTAAAGAAAATAAAACCAACAGCTTTCAGTGCTTAGATTAACACGACCTTACACCTACACATGCCATCACCACAGAACACAAGCCAAAAAACTTCATGATGCCACACGTGTCACACCACAAACTCTTATAATTTACCGTAGTTTTAACCTTTCAACCCACAGTAAAGTAGCTCTAAATGTTCATTATTTTAACCTTTGACCTGTGGAGTCAGAGAGCTCTTCAATCTGAAGCTGCCATTCTCACATTCAGTCCTCTATTACTCTACACGTGTGTGTGCATTTGTGTGTGTGTGCGTCGTGTGTGTGTGTGTGTGTGTGTGTGTGTGTGCGTGCGTGCGTGCGTGCGTGCGTGCGTGCGTGCGTGTGTGTGTGTTTAAATTTGTGCTAGTTTTGTCTTGTGAACGAAAAAGCTGACGCACAACATCACACATACTAATGAGTTTAAGACATCATCTGAACTTCCTTTATGTCCGTTTTCTATTCTTCTGGTGACATTTTAAAAAGACAATGAACTTTTCATTCTACGATTTTGTAATTCAAATATTTGGTCTGTCTTTCTAAAAAATTATTTTCATGGAATTAGTGGATGCAGTAGACCTGATGAAGATTATTCATTACTAATTTACCTCTGATAAAATCATGTCACATTTAATGTCATATATTTAACATAATCCAAAGTGAATTACAAACAAATGTACTCATTGTCATTTCATCTTGAGATCATTTATTCATTACACTGACCTCTAGTGCATTCATGTGATGCTTACACAGGACTGTAGTACAGATGAAGGTTTTCATTGAACTGTGTAACTAAACAAATGATCAAATATCTGTAAATAATACACCTACGATACTATTACAATACAATATTGAATCACATCACATCTGATAAAATCGCATAACATATTTTAAGATCATATTGAATATGTTTGATTCATTTATTACTTTAATAGAGTAACAATCATTCAGTCAAATCATTTCTTTCATGATAAAGTGCAGAAGATTGAGTGTGTGCGTGTGTGCATGTTTATGTGCCCATGCATGCATACATGTGTGGGTGTGTGAACGTACACAATCAAATAATTTCTTTTATGATAAATTGGAGAAGATTGTATTTTTTATAATGGCCAAACAAGTATCTGGCGGAGGATCATTTCTTTTTGATTAGTTTAGAGGTGGTTTTTGGCCGGTATTTTTATAAAGAAAAGAAGTGAAGTCTTAATGAATATAATAAAAGTTTGTGTTCATTTAAAAGTGCCGCTATATCAGCATCCATTTCACTGAAACATTGTTGGAAAAGTTTTAAAGTTCATTTTAGTCCTTTTAGGCAAAAATAGGGTCACAAGAGACTCAAAACTCCGATCTTACTGTGTGTTGTGCCAAAACCTGTCAGCAAACTTAACTTCACGACGTGTTTTTGTTTTTATAATTCTGTTTGCTCAGTTTCCATTTTTATGACTATTTGTTGACAGTGTTTGTTTAGTAGACTGAGGCGTTTACCTTCATGATAGGTGGTCTCTGTTAATATGAGGACAGATATATTTAACCGCTGAAGCAGCGGAGATGGTTTCAATCTAATAGAAGTCTATTCATGAAGTCTGGTTTAAAGACGTTTGCCAGACTCAAATCCTTCGTTACTCCTGCAACTCCACTGGTGAACGTAGAGCGGATGTTTAGGGTTAAAATGCTTTGGTTTGTGGAAGTACAGCTGCCAGCTCTTGTACAGGTGCTCACTTTGACATATGTCAGAAGTGTTTCAATGCCTAAATCAATTAACTTCTCTCCAGTAGAGCGGAGAGGACAAATTGCTAAAGGGTATTGTTTATATAACTGATCCTGGTGTCGTTTTCCAGGACCAGCTGGAATTTTACGAATGTGCATTTTCTTCATTCCCAGAAATACAATTTTTCTGTTGTCAACAACTTTTCCGTATTTAGACTGCAGTGAACCCTCCCCACACGGTTAGATATTACACAACTGTGATTATTTATTCAGCACTGGAAATGTTTCATCCCATCATGATGTGACTCCAGACAGGTTCAGCATTTCTTAATTCAGTTTAAAAATTTGAGTGAGTGTTAAGTTGCAATGTATTCTGAGAGTACAACTCCCCCTACACTTTAGCATTTACCTGTAACACCCAGCAGTCAGCCACAACATCCGGATGTGACACACAACACCCATCAGTCAGCCATAACACCCGTAACCTTAACACCCAGCAGTCAGCCACAACATCCGGATGTGACACACAACACCCATCAGTCAGTCACAACATCAGGATGTGACACACAACACCCATCAGTCAGCCATAACACCCGTAACCTTAACACCCATCAGTTAGCCACAACATCAGGATGTGACACACAACACCCATCAGTCAGCCATAACACCCGTAACCTTAACACCCATCAGTTAGCCACAACATCCGGATGTGACACACAACACCCATCAGTCAGCCATAACACCCGTAACCTTAACACCCATCAGTTAGCCACAACATCCGGATGTGACACACAACACCCATCAGTCAGTCACAACATCGGGTTGTGACACACAACACCCATCAGTCAGTCACAACATCGGGTTGTGACACACAACACCCATCAGTCAGTCACAACATCGGGTTGTGACACACAACACCCATCAGTCAGTCACAACATCGGGTTGTGACACACAACACCCATCAGTCAGTCACAACATCGGGTTGTGACACACAACACCCATCAGTCAGTCACAACATCGGGTTGTGACACACAACACCCATCAGTCAGTCACAACATCGGGTTGTGACACACAACACCCATCAGTCAGCCATAACACCCGTAACCGTAACACCCAGCAGTCAGCCACAACATCCGGATGTCACACACAACACCCAGCAGTCAGCCATAACACCCGTAACCGTAACACCCAGCAGTCAGCCACAACATCCGGATGTGACACACAACACCCATCAGTCAGTCACAACACCCGTAACCTTAACACCCAGCAGTCAGCCACAACATCCGGATGTCACACACAACACCCAGCAGTCAGCCATAACACCCGTAACCGTAACACCCAGCAGTCAGCCACAACATCCGGATGTCACACACAACACCCAGCAGTCAGTCACAACACCCGTAACCTTAACACCCAGCAGTCAGCCACAACACCCGGATGAGACACACAACACCCATCAGTCAGTCACAACATCGGGTTGTGACAAACAACGCCCATCAGTCAGCCACAACACCCGGATGTGACACACAACACCCAGCTGTCAGCCACAACACCCAGCTGTCAGCCACAACACCCGGATGTGACTCACAACACCCGGATGTGACACACAACACCCAGCTGTCAGCCACAACTCCCGGGTGTGACACAGAACACCCAGCTGTCAGCCACAACACCCGGATGTGACTCACAACACCCGGATGTGACTCACAACACCCGGATGTGACACACAACACCCGGATGTGACACACAACACCCAGCTGTCAGCCACAACACCCGGATGTGACTCACAACACCCGGATGTGACACACAACACCCAGCTGTCAGCCACAACACCCGGATGTGACTCACAACACCAAGCTGTCAGCCACAACACCCGGATGTGACTCACAACACCCAGCTGTCAGCCACAACACCCGGATGTGACTCACAACACCCGGATGTGACACACAACACCCAGCTGTCAGCCACAACACCCGGATGTGACTCACAACACCAAGCTGTCAGCCACAACACCCGGATGTGACTCACAACACCCAGCTGTCAGCCACAACACCCGGATGTGACACACAACACCCAGCTGTCAGCCACAACACCCGGATGTGACTCACAACACCCGGATGTGACTCACAACACCCGGATGTGACACACAACACCCGGATGTGACACACAACACCCAGCTGTCAGCCACAACACCCGGATGTGACTCACAACACCCGGATGTGACACACAACACCCAGCTGTCAGCCACAACACCCGGATGTGACTCACAACACCAAGCTGTCAGCCACAACACCCGGATGTGACTCACAACACCCAGCTGTCAGCCACAACACCCGGATGTGACTCACAACACCCGGATGTGACACACAACACCCAGCTGTCAGCCACAACACCCGGATGTGACTCACAACACCAAGCTGTCAGCCACAACACCCGGATGTGACTCACAACACCCAGCTGTCAGCCACAACACCCGGATGTGACACACAACACCCAGCTGTCAGCCACAACACCCGGATGTGACACACAACACCCAGCAGTCAGCCACAACACCCGGATGTGACACACAACACCCAGCTGTCAGCCACAACACCCGGATGTGACTCACAACACCCAGCTGGCAGCCACAACACCCGGATGTGACACACAACACCCAGCAGTCAGCCACAACACCCGGATGTGACACACAACACCCAGCAGTCAGCCACAACACCCGGATGTCTTCCGTAACACACTGATGACGCCCACAAAACCCACCGTCTCTCTTATATTTTCTCTATCTTGAATGTTTTGAGTGTTAAAGGAAAGCAGGTTTTATTGTTCTGGACCTAATGGGAAACACTTTTTTATTTATCAAGCCTCCCGGCTCTCAGGGACACTGAGTTTGAACAAACATTGATAAATCCTCTGCCAAACATCTCTTTTAAACCGCAGAACACAAGCAAAACATTCTGTCAAGATAAATCCTCTGCTGATAACACCACTGACATCATGTTTTTCTCTTGTTGTTTTTCCAGTTCTGAATGTTGTAAAACATGACTGAATGATGGATCTGATGAAAACATGTTCAAGTCCCAGAAAATTTGAAGCTAATCTCTAAATTACTAAAATGTTTATAGATGTTGAATTCATGACAGTTAGTGTCTTATATCAGACTTTGTATAATAATTCTGATGCATTTCTCTTGGGGTTTTTTTATCGACATGTTTGACTTGTGTTTTTAAGCTGATCTCTTTAGAGAAAAGTAAAGTTTGTCAAGAGCCAGAAACAGAGAGATGTTGGACTTTGAATCTACAATATTTAAAACCAATTTTAAATTTTAAAACATAAAAAAAACATTAATAATATCAATTCAAACACTCACAAAAAATATGAAAAATGATCTCAGGAATCCTACAAACGAAACACTTTAGCATAGCATTTGCATTAATTTTAGAAACATTTTTGCCAGGGTACTATGAAGAATTCTCCACTGTAAGTCAGCGAATCACATACAAGAGGAGGCTTATACAACAGCCTCTATGAGGGATTTACATCACTAGGTGCAGAAAAGTATAACTCAATACCTCCATTTGGTATTGAGTCTATCCTTTAACTGACCAGCATGAGCTGATTTGATTTTCTTCCCCAAAGTTTAAGAATGAGATCCTATTACAAAAGACTCTCAGTGTTTTCCCCGGTACATATATTTTTTTGGGGAACTTCTTGTACCGGAAGAGTCTTCAAGATTAGTTCATCAGTCAAATAGCATTTATAAATAAACTGAAACCTGGGTAGAGACAAGCTTTAAAGTCTTCTATTATCCAACTAACCTCACTGATCTGATCCCAACTTGAACAGCCAGTGACTGAGCCGTTCTCCAACGGCCTCTTGTTTTATCAATCAAGTCCACAGAGGATTTACAAAACCTTTTAAACAGAGTTTGACAGTAGAGGCTGTAGAGTGAAGAATGAATTGAAAAACAAGGATTTATTACACCCATTATTGCCATCACCTATTCTTAGGCATTTTAACAAGCTCCATGATTGGAAACTTGAAACAAGAGAAAATTGCCCGTTTCTTATATGGTTTCTCAATTAAAAATATCTTCTTGTCTAGGCCCGACCCTATATATCTTTGAAAATATATAAACAAAAGTGACTTTTGTGTGCACTTACTGTGTGTGTGTTCAAGGTGTTTTTGTGTGCACTTACTGTGTGTGTATTCACTGTGTTTTTGTGTTCACTTACTGTGTGTGTGTATTCACTGTGTTTTTGTGTTCACTTACTGTGTGTGTGTTCAGGGTGTTTTTGTGTTCACTTACTGTGTGTGTGTGTGTTCACTTAATGTGTGTGTGTTCACAGTGTGTGTGTTCACTTACTGTATGTGTGTGTTCACTTACTGTGTGTGTGTTCAGGGTGTTTTTGTGTTCACTTACTGTGTGTGTGTTCAGGGTGTTTTTGTGTTCACTTACTGTGTGTGTGTTCACTTATTGTGTGTTTACTTACTGTGTGTGTGTTCACTTATTGTGTTTGTTCACTTACTGTGTGTGTGTGTTCACTTACTGTGTGCGTGTTCCCTTACTGTGTGTGTGTGTTCACTTACTGTGTGCGTGTTCACTAACTGTGTGCGTGTTCACTTACTGTGTGTGTGCGTGTTCACTTACTGTGTGTGTGTGTGTTCACTTACTGTGTGCGTGTTCACTTACTGTGTGCGTGTTCACTTACTGTGTGCGTGTTCACTTACTGTGTGTGTGTGTTCACTTACTGTGTGTGTGTGTGTGTTCACTTACTGTGTGCGTGTTCACTTACTGTGTGCGTGTTCACTTACTGTGTGCGTGTTCACTTACTGTGTGTGTGTGTGTTCACTTACTGTGTGTGTGTGTTCACTTACTGTGTGTGTGTGTTCACTTACTGTGTGCGTGTTCACTTACTGTGTGCGTGTTCACTTACTGTGTGTGTGTGTTCACTTACTGTGTGTGTGTGTGTTCACTTACTGTGTGTGTGTTCACTTACTGTGTGTGTGTGTTCACTTACTGTGTGCGTGTTCACTTACTGTGTGTGTGTTCACTTACTGTGTGTGTGTTCACTTACTGTGTGTGTGTGTTCACTTACTGTGTGCGTGTTCACTTACTGTGTGTGTGCGTGTTCACTTACTGTGTGTGTGTGTGTTCACTTACTGTGTGCGTGTTCACTTACTGTGTGCGTGTTCACTTACTGTGTGTGTGTGTTCACTTTCTGTATGTGTGTGTGTTCACTTACTGTGTGCGTGTTTACTTACTGTGTGCGTGTTCACTTACTGTGTGTGTGTGTGTGTTCACTTACTGTGTGTGTGTGTTCACTTACTGTGTGTGTGTGTTCACTTACTGTGTGTGTGTGTTCACTTACTGTGTGCGTGTTTACTTACTGTGTGCGTGTTCACTTACTGTGTGTGTGTGTTCACTTACTGTGTGTGTGTGTTCACTTACTGTGTGTGCGTGTTCACTTACTGTGTGTGCGTGTTCACTTACTGTGTGTGCGTGTTCACTTACTGTGTGTGTGTGTTCACTTACTGTGTGTGTGTGTTCACTTACTGTGTGCGTGTTTACTTACTGTGTGCGTGTTCACTTACTGTGTGTGTGTGTTCACTTACTGTGTGTGTGTGTTCACTTACTGTGTGTGTGTGTTCACTTACTGTGTGTGTGTGTTCACTTACTGTGTGTGTGTGTGTTCACTTACTGTGTGCGTGTTTACTTACTGTGTGCGTGTTCACTTACTGTGTGTGTACACTGGGATGGGTTAAATGCAGAGCACAAATTCCAAGTATTGGAAACCATACTTGGCAACACAACACGCCACTTCTTTCTCAAAAATTCATCATTACAAAAAGATGCCATGAATTTTTATACCATCTTTAACCCATGCAGTTGTGGGTCAGTCATGGTCAAGGCACCTTACCTCCATTTGCTCTGCAGTGATAAATGGTCTATGCATTATACTTGAATACTTGAAGTCACTTTGAATAAAAGCGTCTGTCAAATGAATAAATGTAAATGTACATTTCTTAGGCAACTGAGGAGGTTCAGAACTTCGCCAATCTCCCATTAAGAGACAACTACATTTTTCCTAATTAACATGTGCTGAGGTTGCTTCATAAAGCATTTAAACAAGCACATAAATTATAAACATAATTAAAGTCCCTTAATTGCATTAGCTATAAGTTTCATTTATAAAATGACTTTAAAAAAAACTTTTTAAAAACGTTACAATTTTAGGGCGACCAGGAACACACACACCACATAGTTTTCCCCTCAACAGACCAAATAATGGTTCAATGGATATAACATGGATTAAACCTGATAAAGGACATTCTTGTCTTTTTCCTCTTGTCACAGGAAAGGGTTTTGTTTAAGTGCCATTTACTCTTAACATACTATACACATTACTATACATTAGCTTTATACAGGACCCAAAATTAGGACCAAAACCAAAAGCTTCAAGAATTTTAAATAAATAACAATGATCTACCCTATCAAAGTCTTTCTCTTGATTCTAAAGGGAAAAAGCCCTTGGTCAGTTCTTTGTGCCACTGCAATGTTGTCTCTGAAGAAAAAATTGTTTGGTTATGGATATAATAGATCTGACAGATTCTATGCAGGTCTTTAATCTGTTGCTTAAAATTTAGTAAAAATCTTAAGATCCACACAACAAGGACTCAGGGCGCCAGTTGTTTAAACAATTAAGGTCGCTTTTTTTAGGTATCAAACTCAAAACTGCTCTCCGCCAGCTCAAGGTAGTGCCTATTTTTCAACGCTTTCATCCAAAAAGTCATGGACTGATGAATTTCCAAAAATTCTTGTAAAACTCTGCTGGAAGTCCATCTAACCCAGGTGACTCTCTCACTCTCGATAAGAATTCCAGAGAAGGTGAAAAGAGTGAAGAAGTGAGTGATTTTGAAATAGTTTAATATCAAAGTGTGAGTGTGCTTTAGAAGATTTCATCGGTTCAACAGATACAGATGTATAATGATGATCTGGGAGAAAAGTAGGGGAGACGGAGTTCTTAAAGAATCTTCCTCTATGATATCCTTCAGTATAGAAGCGATCAAGTCTAGCTCCAGACATCATATTCAAGCAGACTTTCAACCAAGAGTATTGTCTAAGTCTGTGGAAAGCATCTCTACACAAATCTACATTCAATTTGTTAACTATACCTTTAAGCTACTTTACTGAACATGGATGAGGTTCATGAGGATCCTTTCCAACTGCTCATTTAGCAGACAATTAAAATCACCCCCAAAAAAGTAATATTCTGTGACACCGTGATATCACATCTGATTGTTTTTTTAAAAAGTTTTGAAATTCTGCATTCAAAATCATAAACGTGCTACGCCTGAAAGACACGATTTATTTCAGAAGTCTTTAAGTCAAGCAGGATCATCTTGATCCGTCTCATCAGTTTACTATAGTGACTGGTTTGAAATAAACGGCTGGACATTAGAAAGTATAATGTCCCTCTTTTAAAAGGCTAGAGAGAATGATTCCCTAGAGGAGAATGCAGCATGTTTTCGTTTAAGATGTTGTTGTTAAAGAAATGATAATGTTGTTATGGGTAAAAACACCTCAGGTATGTCAGAAATGGTACAACAGTCCGTCCTTCAGTGCTTCAGTCCAGCGGCTGGAAAAAGATCAACAGAGATTTCAGTGTTCTGTCACTTTATTCAGCCGCTCACTTTGATTAAAACATTAAATTAATGATTTAAATTAGTTGTATTATTTATTTTATCTGAAATTTTACAGTAGACGTTTGTGTGTGTGAGAAACTTTACAAAGAAAAACGTTCTCTAAGTCCCCAATCCTTAAAAGCGGGTTTTACTGTAAGACAGGTTTTAACAGGTTTTTATCCTTTGGGTTTAATTCAGACTAAACTAATGTAACCATGAAATATTTTAATTTATTTTAAACTCATCATTATTTCTTCTCAATCAAGATAAAGATGAATCAGTGTTTATCAGAAAACACTTTTTTATAAGGAATGTCAGATCAGACTTTTGCCTGTGATAAATGTGTGTATGTAGAGTGTGCGTGAGCGTTTATGTGTAGGTGTGTGTATATATGTGTGTGCACGTTTATATGTGTGTGTGGTTGTGTGTCAATCCTCTGTAGATGATACAGAATACTGTGGCAAGAGGGGTTTTCAAGGAACCGAATAGACCCCATGTCACACCATCTCTTGAATCTACACCCAACCCACTAAAAACCTTCCTAACCTACTCACTCTTTATAAACAAATAAAATAATGTAACCTCGTTAGTAATAACTTGGTAACCTCGTTGTAGAACTTGTTCACCTATTGCTATGTTTACCTCTTCATTGTCTCCTCGATCCGTGCTTTGGATAAAAGCGTATGCTTAATGCTTAATGTAAATATAAATGTTTGTGTGAATAAATGCAAAAAAATTCAAGAGAGACCTCACATGGGTATTTGAACATATACGTTGATATATGTGCAATTAGTTTATTGGTCCTTTGGTAAAAACATTTTTTTTGGTCAGATCATTTTGTTTCTTCTTTTCTGACATATAAATAGAATAACACCTGTCCCAAACAGTTATTTTCTTGTATGTAATTTAAATATCAACTTTGTGATTCTTTGGAATTAAACTTGTATGTATGATGTGTTGGGCATCATGTGAGCTGTTACTCATTCTTCACTTTTTATCTGTTGTTTTCTCTCTCTGTGTTTACACCAAACACAAGGACAAAGATTTTCACTCATATTGAAATGCTGAGAGCAGAAGTTTGAAACTCTCGCTCATGTCAGTCATATGTGACAAAAAAAAGAAGAAAAAACTTATCAGTCTCTACAAGGTCTTCAGCTGCGGATCCCACGCGTCACTTCCATGAAATTCCATGATGTTATGAACAACACGATGTTGTATTTCAGAGAACTTTCATGATTCGTTTTTTTTGTGTGTCTGTAGCTCCATCAGGCAGCAGATGTGACGCTTCTCAGAGGAGCTCGAGTCATCTCACCTGAAGACATCATCTTCCTCATGAGGAAGGACAAGGTTAACACAAATTAAATTGCACCATCTCTGTGTTCGTGTATTTCCTCTGAAATCTTTCATTTCAACTAAACAAACCATTTTCTTTAAAAGATTTTACGGACAAAATGTATAAAGCTCTAATAAAGCCACAGGTCGTTCTAGGAAATGATTTATTTTTCGTGTGTGACCCAAACAGAAAAAGTTAAGAAGGCTTTTGAAGTACATGCAGTTCAGAGACTACAAATCTAAAATCCTTAAAACCATCGATGATGAAGAACCATTGGATTCAGGTATCAATGTTTATTCAGT
The DNA here is from genome assembly GCA_033220385.1 of Triplophysa yarkandensis. NCBI lineage: Eukaryota > Metazoa > Chordata > Actinopteri > Cypriniformes > Nemacheilidae > Triplophysa > Triplophysa yarkandensis. The sequence goes on from CM065655.1 coordinate 1,633,561, forward strand.
TGTAAATCATGTTCTGAATATTTCTGTATGATGATTGTGATCATCCCATACGCTTCAGTCAATCACAGCATGGCTCAGCTTCTCTCACCATTTGAGAGTAAAGTGAGCAGGATGAAGGAGAGACGCTGTCATAACACACGCACACATGCGCAGACACACGCACACATGCGCACGCAGACACACACGCACACACGCGCACGCACGCACACACACACACACACAATCACAAGCACGCACACACACACAATCACACACGCACTCACACACACAATCCACACACAGACAGATAGACAGACAGACAGACAGACACACGCACACCGACACACACAAACACTGTAATGTAATGGTCATGTGTGCTACTGGTTCATGACTACACATGATTGGGCTACAACATAAAAGCACCGGAGACGAGTCGGTGTAAATGAACTCAGTTGGTCTTTATCAATCGAGTTTTATTCATTTCCAGACAAATACAGCAACAGCGTGAACAAGAGACAACGTCTGGCACAAGACTTCCTGAGCATCATCGATCAGACGGGAGAATTCTTATCTCTGGTGGAGGAAGAGGAAGTGGATGAAGTCAAACAGGAGCGAATGGAGGTGAGATGGAAGAAACACACAACATACACATCTACACAACATCACCTGTAGGAAGCTCATGGTTCTTTTATTCTGTTGATGATGGACACACATATCTGATCCAAATGAAGACTTTTCCCTCGCAAAGTAATGGAGAACATGAGTTCTGTTCATTGTTTCCTCCAGCCGGAGTTAACCCTGAGATATCGGAAGTTTTGCATTTCCTATCTCAATCATGACAATAAAGAGGAAATCTGCTGACATTGAAAACTGCAGAATGATGAGAAAATGTGAAGTGTTTCTGGCATACAGTACGTACAGAAGTCATTCTTCTCATCTCTCGTGTGAAGTAAATGAGCGAACTCTTGAGACTTTATATGTCCCGTCTCAATTAAAGCTAAACTCCAGTCAGGACTGGATGTGGTTTTCCCTCTAAACTCACTTTTAATGGCTGTGTTTGAGCTATCAGGAGTAAAGAATCCTATCCTTCTGGGCCTCCCCCTTCACTCAAGAAGGGTTTATATGCTTTAACCGCACACACACACACGCACGCACGCCTGCACACACACACACACACACACACACACACACACACACACACAACCCAACAACTGCTGTAACACACACACAACTCAACAACAGTTGTAACACACACACACACACACACACACACACACACACACACAACCCAACAACTGCTGTAACACACACACAACTCAACAACAGTTGTAACACACACACACACACACACACACACACACACACACACACACACACACACACACAACCCAACAACTGCTGTAACACACACACACAACTCAACAACAGTTGTAACACACACACACGCACACACACACAACCTAACAACTGCTGTAACACACACACAACTCAACAACTGCTGTAACACACACACACACACACACACACAACTCAACAACTGCTGTAACACATACACAACTCAACAACTTCTGTAACACACACACACACACACACACACACACACACATACACACACAACTCAACAACTGCTGTACCACACAACTCAACAACTTCTGTAACACACACACACACACACACACACACACACACACACACACACACACACACACACACACACACACATACACACACACACACACACACACACACACACACACACACACACACACACACACACACAAACACCTCAACAACTGCTGTAACACACACAACTCAACAACTTCTGTAACACACACACACATACACACACACACACACACACACAAACACCTCAACAACTACTGTAACACACACGACTCAACAACTGCTATAACACACACACACAACTCAGAAACTGCTGTTACACAGACAAAACTCCACAACTGCTGCAACACACAACTCAACAACTGCTGTGACACACAACTCAACAACTGCTTCAACACACACACACACACACACACACACACACACACACACACACACACACACACACACACACACACACACACACACACACACACACACACACACACACAACTCAACAACTGCTGTAACATACACACACATAACTCAACAACTGCTGTAACACACACACACACACACACACACACACACACACACACACACACACACACACACACACACACACACACACACAACTCAACAGCTGCTGTTACACACACACACACACACACACACACACACACACACACACACACACACACACACACACACAACTCAACAACTGCTGTAACACACACACACATAACTCAACAACTGCTGTAACACACACACAACTCAACAACTACTGTAACACACACACACACACACACACACACACACACACACACACACACACACACACACACACACACACACACACACACACACACACACACACACACACACACACACACACACACACACACACAACTCAACAACTGCTGTAACACACACACACATAACTCAACAACTGCTGTAACACACACACAACTCAACAACTGCTTCAACACACACACACACACACACACACACACACACACACACACACACACACACACACACACACACACACACACACACACACAACTCAACAACTGCTGTAACATACACACACATAACTCAACAACTGCTGTAACACACACACACACACACACACACACACACACACAACTCAACAGCTGCTGTTACACACACACACACACACACACACACACACACACAACTCAACAACTGCTGTAACACACACACACATAACTCAACAACTGCTGTAACACACACATAACTCAACAACTACTGTAACACACACACACAACTCAACAACTGGTTTAGCACACACACACAAAAATTCCACAACTTCTGTAACACAGCCCTGCAGTCAGACCTCCTCTCGTAGGTCACCATAAAGTGCATTGAATTGAATTGATATCTTCTAACTGATCCAGGTTCTGGTTTTCGAAAACCAGACTCTCAAACCATCAAAATTCCCATAGACTTTACATTTCACCTCATAACTCAGATAAGTGTGTAGAAACCTGTTGTCTGTTTGGTGAAAAGACACACCTCAGGTTGGAGTGTACACTGAAATTCCCCACAGACATATCACGGGCGCTTAGACTGCCGGTGTAGAAACATCCCATATGTGAAAACTCCACATTACAGGAAAATACCAAAAGTGGCACCATGACCATAATCAAACAGTGCATCAAATGTAGAATGGCATATACATGTATTTTCTTTACGGATAGTAGGTTGTGTGAAGTTAATTTTAGTGATATTTTCGATAATAGGTAACATTACTTTAACACTACACTGTAATTCTACATAATGTTTCCAGTACATGTTACATTATAGATACTGTATGTTACGCTGTTATAGACATGCTAATGCAATGATCGCCAACCAAATATTAATTTATCTTTGAAATATAAATCAATAAAACAATGTGAATTTAAAGAAAGGTAATTATGTGGGCTATATTGGCAGTAGGGTCATCATCTCATCAGTAGCAGCAGCAGATCATGGAATTTATTAATCAATTATTACAAATTATTACAACCCTCATCAAAGCTACTGCAAATCAGACAGCATGGCGATTGTTGCTTAGCAATGATAGAAACCAGGAACCCCAATTCAAGAGTTTGTTGAAAGAGGAGTAGGCCCGTCTCATGAGGTTTACAGGCAAGATATGACAATGGCTTTAGAACCGGAGGCTCAGCACTTAAGTCATGAAGAAAGAAAATCACCAACCATCCCACGTTTATTTAAAGAAATATAACAAAGAGTGATAATCATGAGATGTGTTGAACAGGGCTAGCGTGGACTCGGCTATAAGTCCAATTCCTTATATGTTTAACTACAAGTAAGTACTGAATCAATATGAACACAAGTCTATGACAAGACTAAGAGCATCCAACTGTGGTCAGGAGTTCGAGTCTTGAGTGATGCTACGCTGATGTGGACAATCTTGCTAGCAATATTCTAACCGGGTTAAAGTCAAGTTTGCAATGTGCCCATTGCATTAACATTATTCTATAACGGTCCATAATCAATCATTATGCATTAACATTATGCATTAACATTATGCATTAACATTATGCATTAACATTATGCATTAACATTATGCATTAACATTATGCATTAACATTATGCATTAACATTATGCATTAACATTATGCATTAACATTATGCATTAACATTATGCATTAACATTATGCAGACTCAGTTCACAATTTTTGCATCAGTTAATATTCGTTTTTAACCCCAAACACTTTTAGACTACCTTAAATCTATAGCTTTCTATATGCCCTTATGTCTTTCTTTAGCACTGACTCGGCTGCACAGGATGTTTATGATATTTATTTGACTTTAATGGTTTAAATGAACAGTTCTATAGAGACTTCAGATGTATTTGGAAATCTCAGCATTAGCAGCATTACAAATTGAGCTTGTCCTAATTTCAGACCATACTGGCACGAAATGAAAGCGTCCAGAGGCCAAATGAAATATTTGCCAGCCTCGTCCTGCTAGAGGCTATTAGCAGGTGGGTCAACGTTTTTTTTGAATCAACATCTCAACATAGAATCGAACATAAAATCCCCCAGCCCTGACCAAAGTCAGTAAGCCACAGTCAAAACATGTCTCCTGTCTCTAGTTAAGAGCTGGACGGGAGAGTTATTTAAGTTCACGTCTCCAGTCACTTGTGGGGCGGTGGAGCCAGACATGGAGACTGCTGTGAATTCCCCCTCCACTCACGAGAACGAGACCTCCGCTTGCCTCACAACGGCACTAATAGAAATCACAGTTCCAGGGTTGTGTTATGAGCGGACGCTGGCCATCATTAATATGTATTTTGAAGCGTGGAATTTTCAACCGCTGCCAGCTAACTAAATATAAAGACTCCCGTTGGTTTGGGTGGCCTGAAACTGATCCGCTCGGCCTCCAGAACTCTCAACATCATGTCAGGCTGTCCTGACTCTCTCTCTCTCTCTCTCTCTCTGGTCTCTCTCTCTCTCTCTCTGGTCTCTCTCTCTGGTCTCTCTCTCTCTCTTTCTGGTCTCTCTCTCTCTCTGGTCTCTCTCTCTCTCTCTCTCTGGTCTCTCTCTCTGGTCTCTCTCTGGTCTCTCTCTCTGGTCTCTCTCTCTCTCTGGTCTCTCTCTCTCTCTCTCTCTGGTCTCTCTCTCTGGTCTCTCTCTCTCTCTTTCTCTCTCTCTCTCTCTCTCTCTGGTCTCTCTCTCTCTCTCTCTCTCTCTCTCTCTCTCTCTCTCGCTCTCTTTCTGGTCTCTCTCTCGCTCTCTTTCTGGTCTCTCTCTCTCTCTCTCTCTCTCTCTCTCTCTCTCGCTCTCTTTCTGGTCTCTCTCTCGCTCTCTTTCTGGTCTCTCTCTCTCTCTCTCTCTCTCTCTCTCTCGCTCTCTTTCTGGTCTCTCTCTCTCTCTGTGGTCTCTCTCTCTCTCTCTGGTCCTCTCTCTCTCTCTGGTCTCTCTCTCTCTCTCTCTCTCTCTCTCTCTCTCTCTCTCTCTCTCTCTCTCTCTCTCTCTCTCTCTCTCTCTCTCTCTCTCTCTCTCTCTCTGGTCTCTCTCTCTCTGGTCTCTCTCTCTCTCTCTCTCTCTCTCTCTCTCTCCACTACAAGGTAAAAAAGGACTATTTTCAGTACAAAGAGAAAGAGAATCAAGTCATAAACCCTGAAAGTTTTTTATGACACAAGATATGTGCAGGTATGAAATTGGTGTAGGAAGCATTTTATTATGGGTTCTGACCCCCAACTTTACACATCCAGCTGTAAAACCACTGAAACCTGTTTACAATTAACACAATTTATAACACCACATGAGTCTCTTAAATCTACGCACACATGCATATATTCATATATGCACACAGAAACACGCACGCACGCACACAAACACGCACACACGCATTATTTTTTGCAATTAGAAAAATAGATAAATGATAGATAGATAAACTCTGTCTGCCAGTTAATTTCACATGCTGTTGTGCAAATGGAATGGACAAGAGGTGAAAATTATAGGCATTTAGCAAGACACCTCAAATAAAGCAGTAGTTCTGCAGGTGTTGACCACAGACCACTTCTCAGTTTCTATGCTTTATGGCTGATGTTTTGGTCACTTTTGAATGCTGGCGGTGCTTTCACTCTAGTGATAGCATGAGATGGAGTTTAAAACCCACACAATTGGCTCATGTAGTGCAGCTCATCAAGGATGGCACATCAATGCAAGCTGTGGTAAGAAGGTTTGCTATGTCCGTCAGCGCAGTGACCAGAGCATGGAGATACTACCAGGACCAGGCCAGTACATCAGGAGATGTGGGGGAGGCTATATAAGGGCAACCCAGCAGCAGGAAGGCTGCATCCACATTTGTGTAACAAGGCACAGCAGTAGCACTGCCAGGGCCCTGAAAAATGACATACAGCAGATCACAAATGTACATGTGTCTGATCAAACAGTCAAAAACAGACTCCATGAGGGTGGCATTGCTAGACTTCATGTGACTGGAGTCTGTCAGCAGGTCGTGTTAGACAAGGGCATTGATACTATGGACTGTGCCTGTTCCCAAGGCCTGAATCAAATTGAGCACATTTGGCACATCATGTCACGGTTCATCCAACAACGCCACAGTGCACCACAGACTGTCCAGGAGTTTGCGGATGCTTTAGTTTAGGTCTGGGAGGAGATCCTTCAGGAGACCACCACCTCATTTAGGTGCATGTCCAGGTGAAAGAGACGCTCATGAGCAGGGCACCTTACCCCCGTATGCACTGCAGTGACAATTGTCCACTGCACAATACTTGTAAGTTGCTTTTGATAAAAGCGTCTGCCAAATGAATAAAAATTTATAAATGTGAAATATAAAAAATGTAGGGAGTTCATACGGGCACTTGAAGGCAACACACACTACTGGGCTTGATTTTGACTTGTGGATATTACATAAAATTTCAATCAGCCTGTGGTGCGTTTTCTTTTTCAATTTTGACTGTGATTTTAAATCCAATTCTCCATGGGTTAAAAAATTTGAAATTCATTGAAAATTATGTGTGATTTCAGCACATTTAACTATGTAAAGTGCAAAATATTTAATAAGAATATTTCATTTATTCAGATCAAGAATGTTGTTTTAGTGTTCATTTTATTTTTAAAAATTTTGAAATATTTGAAGAATTAAAACGTTTTTAATTTCAGCGAATTTACTGAAATGCTTTCTTGTTATTTCTAATTAGATCTTATTCTGAGATATATTTTTTTCCTCTTAAATATTCTGTCCTAAGCTACAAAGAAAATGTATTAAATAAAAAGTTAGTTCCTTTCAAGAAGACTTTCATTTTATTCAAGATAGCGCTCCATCATATGGATCAAAGTACTCCACTGCATGGCGGGCCAGTAAAAGATAAAAAACTAATGAAATGGCCCCCCTGCCTCACCTGACTTAAAGCCTTATTGAGAACTTTGCGTTCCTGAGTGTTACATCCCCTGGGTGTCTTGGCAATAGCTAGTGGAGCTTAAAATAAAGAGCAAATTTCCTTCCCTAGGCACAGCATGTGGTTTTGTAATTTAGGACGAGCTGCCATTGCAGCATCTGAGAGCGAGTCGCTAGCCTCCAATCTTGTAGACATGCCGAAACTTTCATTTCCGGCAGCAAAGGGCGGGCAACTGGACCTGAGAGTAGGTGGCCATGCTTTCCCGGCTGCCGCGAGAGCTCTGTACTGCAGGTCTTGTGGCTGGATGAGTGGTTTAGGTGTCCAAAAAAGCCCTGTCAGTGGGGTACTTGTCATGTTTTTTTCAAACCTTGCGTTGCAGCATGCTGGGAATTACATCTTTAGTATGATGTGCTCGCATAGCAAGTACTTGCCAATGAAGACAGTGGGTCACAGGTGGATTTTATCTCCGCAAATCAGACAACGTTTAGTCAACTCCCTGTAGTGGGCCAACTGTTTCCCAACAACTGTGGGGCAATAGGGTCGCTTCCAGCTTCCCGTTTCGTGATGGCGACAAGCAGTCTGACACCCACCCTCTCGAAGTGCACAAAGATTACCAAACGTGCAGGAAGCCATTTTTGGCCTTTCTCCATCAAAGGTAGTCCCTTACTTCCCTCGACACGGCTTGGGGCTAGTGTGTAGTGTGCAGCCTTCGCTGCCCCTGCTGTTTGACAACGACCAAGGTTCCCCTCTAGGGTGTCCAGACCCTCTGGGCAAGAGCTTCTTGCTACCAAGGAACAAGCCCACATCCCTGCTCCCTGCTTTGATTATTGGCCATAGACACTAACAGAGCTTTGATGAAAGGCCTAACCCCTGGACCAGGAACAGCCAGAGGTGACACTCTGGGACCACTATGGTCGGGGGATCGTCGGACCAAGGGACTGCACTTGCATAGGTACTGTACTTGCGTAGCCTACGCTAGTGCAGTCCCTTGGTCCAGCGATCCCCACCATAGTGGGTCCATAGTGTCACCTCTGGCTCTCCCTTGTGAGATGTGTGGGTGCCAGCCCCAGGGCCTTCTCCCTGGCTTGGTCCATGGAATCAACAGCCACAGAACCACCCGCCTCTGCTTAGAGGATTAGAATCGACCCTCTGGTCCTCCTGAAAGCAGACTTCCAGCCAGGATTTGGCAGGGCGCCCTGTCACGATGGCAGAAGAGAATGATCCATCTCGGCCACTTGATAAATTTCATTAGATGCCTGACCAAGGTTCCGGGAATTCTCCACACTTAGGTGAGAAGCAAAGTGTCCTCCGTCTTTCAGCTAAGGCTGCGGTTGAGCCTGTCCCTCCAGCAAAGATTTCCTTGGGATTTATCAGTCCTTATTTCATTGTACCCAAGAAAGGCAGAGGTCTGCACTGGATCTATGTATCTTGAACAGGTTCCTCCACAGGTTGCCCTTCAGAAGGGGCAGTCGTGGCCTGGTGGTTCGAGTCTTGGACTTGTAATCCGAAGGTTGCTGGTTCGAGACTCGGAACCAGTGGGAATTCCACGACTGAGGGAAATCCCTTGAACAAGGCACCGCCCCCACGCACTGCTCCCAGGCACACAGTACAGCTTACCAGTAAAAGGTCCTGCCCTTTGGTATCTCCCTGTCCCCCTGGGTCTTTACAAACATTTCAGGGACCGCCATCGCCCCTCCTTAGGGAGCGCGGATAAAGTGACATTCTGTATACACAGGGACCTAGAGGTACATCACTCAGCCCAACTGGGCCTTCAGGTCAACCGCGAGAATAGCCTATTCTCTCGAGTGCAGGGGAGTACCCAGTCAGTGCCCCAGCGTCTGAAACACTTTAGAGGGTCCTGGGACACATGGCATTCTCGAGTAAATCCCCTTGGATAAGTACACATGAGACTGCTACAGCACTGGCTACAGGGTTGGGTTCCGAGAAAAGCATGGCACACTGGAACCAGGCGGTAGTTTTCACAACTCTGTGCAGGTCACGAGGCATTTAATCATAAATATGCCGCCCTGCAGGGCTGGGGTGCGGTCTCCTCTGTACCAAAGCCTTAGCGTACAGCTGGCTGCACGAAAAGTATGCCTTTCCCCCAGTAAGCCTCAAAGCATGGGTTATGTGAAAGGTCAGGGAAAAAGAGCATTAAGTAATCCTGGTTTCCCTGCACTGGACCAACCACACTCGTCACTATCTGAGCTTGTGGCTCTGACGGCCATTCCTACCTGGTTGATTCCCCTGGTGAAGGACCTTGGTCTCAGAGTGAGGAACCTTGGATTTTGGAATTGTGTGGTCCCTTCTCCAAGAATATTTAAAAGTGTATTCATTCCACAATGCCGCTCATCCCTATCTAGTGGATGAGAGTCAGCTACTGTTATGGAGGTCAGCAGAAGGGAAGAGCTGTTTCCATACAGAGAATGGCGCAATGAATGGTGAACCCGCAGCGTATCAGTCTCAGGGTCGTCAGGGCCCATTAGCAGTGAGATGATAATATTGTATCTCTTTTCTACAGAGAATTGAGAAAATGACCAGAAACATGGATTCCAGTCAGTACAGTGATTTCTGTGAGAGTCGGCAGCTCAGTTTTTGTGAGTTATTCATTTAATCATTCATATGTGTTTATCTAATATACTGTAAATTATTTCAGTCCCTGGGATGTATGCGCGGTATGGTATGATTGCCACATGACCTATGTGTTTTATATGGTTATTTTTAGTTCTTTATCAAATGAAAGTTTTAAAATCTATTCTCAGTTACTCTAAACATTACATATCGTATATTTTCATATAAAGGTGGTTGTGTGTCATTAACATACAGCTCTGTTCTTTATTGTTATTTTATATGATGATTTAAATACAGTGCATCTAAACATTCTCACTGTTTTCATGACAACAATAAGAGTATGATGATATCATTTCCTAACTTTAGCCAAGAAAGCTTCAAAGTTCCGTGAGTGGCTGGACTGCAGTAGTTTGGATATCAAACCTAACGCCATGTCTATGGAAATCCTCTCCTATCTGGCATATGAAACTGTGTCTCAGGTGACATTCATCATCATTATTTCCTCGGATAAGCTCATTTACACAAACACTCTCTTTATGTTTATCAGAAGCTGATTTTTAACGAGATTCTTCCTGATGTTTGTGTTGTGTTTTCAGGTTGTTGATCTTGCTCTGTTAGTTAAACAAGATATGAGTCCTAAAACAGGAGATCCTTTCCAGCGGGTTATATCTGCCACATTCATCCAGTACAGCAGTTCTTCTTCTGAGGTACATCTTACCCCTCTGTTCCGCTCCTCTGATGTTCTTTGACAAGTCAGTCTCTGAGTCAGTGTGTTTTTTCTTGTTTCGTGTTGCTGCTCTGATGTGGTGAGAGTTATAGAATTACCCTGTGTTGTGACTTATAAAACACACATATGTCTTAAGAATGTCTTAAGGTGATGTTTGTCAGGATGTGACATTTACTATCACTGTGATCCGTCACTTTAGTTTATTTTTATAATAAACACTTGTGATGTCACATCAATCCGTCAATGAGTGATGAAACAACATTTTTAAACGAATGAAAGCGTTCTCTGCTCTCTCTCCTCAGGCTGGAACCTTCAGAAAGGAGGTGAGTCTCCAGAGAACACGCCCCCCTCCACCCCCAGCGCCCCTCTGACCGCTGGACATCAGAATAAAAGCCACTTAACTGGGGCTCAGGGTAACGGGGGACTCATACAGGACACTGGCAGTAAAACCAAACAGAGGAAAAGGAAAAAGGTACAACAAGAATTCATGTAAAAATATGACAAAAAACAAAAAAGTTACTAATAGTTCATTTTTAATTATTGTGGAGTATTTTTCTAGAGAGAGACATAGTCAGATTATTGTCTTTCAATAGAAAAGAATAGAATAATAAAAGAATAGAAAAAAAGAAAAATAGAAAATTAGAAAAGCAGAATAGAAATATATTAAAAAATTGTTATTGCACAAGTCCAACACATAAAGTGTGCTGCCAGATGTGTGTGTGTGTATGCGTGGACGATACACACATGTTCGTGTGTATGTGTGTGTATTTTATATGTGTGTTGAGGCTCATGTGTGTGTGTGTGTGTGTGTGCGCATCCGTGCGTGTGTTTCAGAGCTCAGCGGTGTACGGTTCAGAGTCTCAGAGTAACGCCATTCGACCGACCCACATCAGAGAAGCCATCAGACGCTACAGCCACAAGATTGGCCCTCTCTCTCTCTTCTCCGTACGTAATAAAAGAGTTATATTTATCATCTCATTTTAAAGTGGTTCAGCCCTGAAGAATTGGAATTGTTTAGAGCAGTTAGTGGTTTGTGTAATGTTCCTCATAAAACACACAGAATTCTGCTGGAGAACGAAAGAAGCAGAGTTTCTCTCCTTTCTGGAAATACAAAAGAGATTTCTTTTCGTTTTGTTTTCCCTTAGTTCTGCATGCAAGTGTGCAGAGAGTTATAATTGTCTGTGTGGGTGTTGTAAGTGTTTTAAGCTGGAGAAATGACTTCTGGAGGCTTTAAAACTCTCTCACACCCAATCTGGAAGATTTTGCTTTTGTGGTCTGTGTGTAATTCCCAGGTAATGAGCAATTTACCAATGATGGCTTCTAGATCATTCCTGTGCCAGTGACCACCACACCTTCTGCCCACACACACACACACGCTTACACACACACACACGCTTACACACACGCTTACACACACACACACACACACACACACACACACACATGTATAGTTACAAATATTATTCTACACAAATCATTGACTTCCATACCCGAAAAAAATAACAATGATAGTCAAAATTCCCTCAGAACGGTTTGGTGTCGTACATTCTTCAAGATATTTCACTTTGTGATAACATTAGTAACATAACCTGTTGAAAAATGGATAAAAACTAAAAGTGTGAACGTGTTGACACACATGAAATTAATTCTCATTAGTGTGTTCAGTTATGTGTTGGCGTGGAATTATTAGATGACTGCTCCAGACTGAACACGGATCTTTGTCTCTCTCTCTCTCTGGTCTCTCTCTCTGGTCTCTCTCTCTCTCTCTCTGGTCTCTCTCTCTCTCTCTCTCTCTCTCTCTGGTCTCTCTCTCTCTCTCTCTGGTCTCTCTCTCTCTCTCTCTCTCTCTCTCTCTCTGGTCTCCCTCTCTCTCTCTCTCTCTCTCTCTCTCTCTCTCTCTCTGGTCTCTCTCTCTCTCTCTCTGGTCTCTCTCTCTCTCTCTCTCTCTCTCTGGTCTCTCTCTCTCTCTCTCTCTGGTCTCTCTCTCTGGTCTCTCTCTCTGGTCTCTCTCTCTGGTCTCTCTCTCTCTCTCTGGTCTCTCTCTGTCTCTCTCTCTCTCTCTCTGGTCTCTCTCTCTCTGGTCTCTCTCTCTCTCTGGTCTCTCTCTCTCTCTCTCTCTCTCTCTGGTCTCTCTCTCTCTGGTCTCTCTCTCTCTGGTCTCTCTCTCTCTCTCTCTCTCTCTCTCTCTCTCTCTCTCTCTGGTCTCTCTCTCTCTCTCTCTGATCTCTCGCTCTCTCTCTGGTCTCTCTCTCTGGTCTCTCTCTCTCTCTCTCTGATCTCTCGCTCTCTCTCTGGTCTCTCTCTCTGGTCTCTCTCTCTCTCTCTCTCTCTCTGATCTCTCTCCCTCTCTCTGGTCTCTCTCTCTCTCTCTCTGGTCTCTCTCTCTGGTCTCTCTCTCTGGTCTCTCTCTCTGGTCTCTCTCTGGTCTCTCTCTCTCTCTCTCTGATCTCTCGCTCTCTCTCTGGTCTCTCTCTCTCTCTCTCTGATCTCTCTCCCTCTCTCTGGTCTCTCTCTCTCTCTCTCTGGTCTCTCTCTCTGGTCTCTCTCTCTGGTCTCTCTCTGGTCTCTCTCTCTCTCTCTCTGATCTCTCGCTCTCTCTCTGGTCTCTCTCTGGTCTCTCTCTGGTCTCTCTCTCTGGTCTCTCTCTCTGGTCTCTCTCTCTGGTCTCTCTCTGGTCTCTCTCTCTCTCTCTCTGGTCTCTCTCTCTCTCTCTCTCTCTCTCTCTCTCTCTCTCTGGTCTCTCTCTGGTCTCTCTCTCTCTCTCTCTCTCTCTCTGGTCTCTCTCTCTCTCTCTCTCTCTGTCTCTCTCTCTCTCTGGTCTCTCTCTCTGGTCTCTCTCTCTCTCTCTCTGATCTCTCGCTCTCTCTCTGGTCTCTCTGTCTGTAGTGCTTGTGAATGTTAAGCATCATGTAATTTAAATGTCTGTCTCAGTGAACATCGTTGGAGTTTTTTACAGCCTCATATTACCAAAATCAAGCCGTTGTGAGATTATTAACTCTGAAATTGAGTTAGAAGAGAAACGCAAGAGTCAGAAGACTGAATTAGACTCCTCCATCCATGCAGCAGGACAACAAGTTAACGGACTTGATGCTTTCATTTCATTTCACGGAAACATCATCTCTTAAGATTCTTCTGACCTCCAGAAGTCTCTGTTGTTGTGTTACTGTTTAAGCTACACTAAAATCTTAACGTTAAAATCGTGTTGCTGATGATGTCGTGTGGGCGGTTCCCACATGGTTGTTATGCAGTTGCTAGGATATATAGTGTTTGGTTGCAAGTTTGGTGTTTCTGTTGTAGTTTGTTGCAATGTGGTTGCTATGTTGTGATGGATGGTTGCTAAGGTGTTATGAGTTTTTAATTGTGTTAAAGTTGAGTTGGTTGGGTGTGATGAGTGGTTGCTATGCAGCTGCCTGTTTGTAGTCGGTCGTTGCTAGGGTTGTTGTAAGGTGTAATACTTTATTCTTTGCCGGTTTTGCGTTTGTGTTTTGAAGAACATAAACATTCATGCCCATCTCAGCCGGATGTGCTTAAATTTCATTGGCTCTCTTGTGTGTGTTGAAGTTGCTGTGACAGCAGTATTTTGGGGTTTCTTCATCTTTTACATCACGTAAGACTTTGTGCCAAAGACAACAAACATGGGGCCGACGTGTCTCAGACGTCTTGTGTCAGAGACAGTGTTCTTGTCAATGGCTCATAAATGCTGCCGTATAAACGGCTCATTGGAGCAGGTTTTATTTCTCTGAATAGCAGTTCCGTTTCTAGTGTTGGCATCAGACGTCAGGCTCCACAAGTCATTCTTCCCTGCAGTTTATTATTACTCCATGAAACTCTGTGTCATGGAGAACGTCTGACCGGAGAATCTTCTAGAACGACATACAGTAGTCTTCCAGAGAGGCAATATTTTATGGAAATGATATTCAGACCTCCCGGTGTAGAAGTACTGGCGCCGCTGGAAGCAAAGCGTGATGTTTGTCTTTGAAATAAGTTTGTCAAAGTCTTATGAATCCTGACCCTTGAACACAAAATACTTTTTTTTGTTTTTATTTTGTGCCAGAAATGTTGCCAGTGGCGCTCTGTCCTATTTGTTGAAGCATTGATATGAAAATAGTGTGCCATTAGAAGCAGGAGGTTGCCAGAAAATTCTTTCTCTAGATTTATGGAGTGGGTTGTTTTTTTCTTCAGTGTAATTTGTGTTGAGCTGCATCTGGAAGTATTTATTTCAGTGCCATGTAATCCATCTGCTGTGGCGGTAAACAGAACGGCTATTATTTTTGAATAAAGTCTCATCTTCAGGCTTGTGAGACAGCAGACCTCCGTCTGTTTTAGATACTCTTGATTTACGGGGGGGGTTCCGCACACTGACCCTCAAACCCCACTTCACAGCGTGCTGGTGTACAGTACGGCCCATTAAAGACCAGCGCTCCGCAGGAATCTGGACAACCTTCGAACTCCCTGAATGACACCTCTAATCCTTTCTCCAGAAATCTCAGAGAATAAAATATATATACTTTTATATATACATGTTAGAATGCTGTCTTTGAGGGTCAGACTTCTGGCTGATATGTAAGAAACTCGGTAAGCAAAAACTTATTTGACACGGTAATTTACAAATTACTTAGAAAATATGCAATGAGATTTTTTGGATTTTTCTTTTTAGATTCTGTCTCACAATAGGAGACCTTGCCAAATCACAGAGTGATGAAATACTTATTGACCTCCTGTACATGTAAAGATATAAAAGCAGCTCTAATGTTTTAAAGAAGGTTATTCTTGTAAGTGTAAAGCCGTGTGTTTTTCTGTATTTCTGACCTCTTTGTCTGCTGTGTATGTTGGATTGCAGAATGAAGGAGGTGTTGGGAGGAGAAATATGCACACCGCTCAACTTTATGAAGCGTGAGAAGAACTCTGTTTGGTTTGTTGTTGCTGGATATGTTTCTGTCTTTGTTAAAGTCTCGAGACGATCACAATCCGTTGCTCTCCTGCGGAACGGTCACGCACCAGACAGAGTTTGAAGAAAGGCGACGCGTGGCGTATTGTTTACAGTGAAGGATAAACAGCGTCTGATGGCCAGAGAATAAAAATAGAAAAGAGACAGAATGATATTGTTTGTAATGACTTACACATGTACATTGATAATCGACAGAGAGGAGACGCTTTGTCTCTCACATTTACACCAGTCAACGGCCAAACAGAGGACACCAGAGCTCAGATCAAAGATAAAAGTCCTCTCATCGCGGGTCATTCGTCTCTTCCTGGCACAGATGTGACTCAATGGCCGAGAGAAGAGATGTGCAAACACTTTCCTTCCTCACGCAAACACCCCCAAGCCTCTTTTAACTGCACTTCACATTTCTATCCAAACATATTCATAGACCATTTCAATTTAATTGTATTCATTATTTGTAAATGGTTTTCTGCCAACTGCGCTATGAATTTGCTTTTAGTGGCATTGTAAAGGTGATAGTTAAAAATGAGAATTCATTTCTTATCCTTATGGTGTCTCAAACCCATATGAGGTTCTTTCTTCAGCAGAACACAAAAGTAGATATTTTGAAGAATGTTGTAGTTTTTAACCATGAGATCATCATCTGATAATAAAGGTGTATAAGTAATATTCACTATTGAAATTTTTTACCACGGATTACCACGACTGAGGTGAGTCCCTTGAGCAAGGCACCGTCCCCCCACTGCTCCCCGGGCGCTGCAGCATGGCTGCCCGCTGCTCCGGGTGTGTGTTCACAGTATGTGTGTGTTCACTTACTGGATGGGTTAAATGCAGAGCACAATACGTCACTTCACTTCACTACAGTGTGTGCCATGACCTTCACTTTAAATCAATAAATGTGTAAATAATGACAGAATGCTTAATTTAATGACTTCTTTCATTACCTGATGATGACACAGAGCTTAGGGCAGTTATTCTGCTGTGGTCTCATACATTCATATGGTATTTAAGCAGTATAATGTGGATATTTCTTCATTAAATGTCAATGTCCGCTTTATTTAGATGGCGCTTAAGACAAAATACATTACATCAAGCAGCTGAACAGCATTGGTTATTAAATCCGTGTGTCCATAACGCAAAATGATAGATAATGGCATTTCATTATTGAAAAATAGTGTCTAGGCATTCATTTTCAATTCGTTGATGTCCTCTTTGTAAACTTGAAAAGTGTCTGTGTGTTCAAATTCAATCAAATCAACGATATCTTTGTAAATGAGGAGACCCCAACTAAGCAAGCCAGAGCCGACAGCGACAAGGAACCAAAACTCCATCAATGACAGAATGGAGTATAAACCTGAGGAGAAACCAGACTCAGTTAATGTCAATGTCACCTTTATTTCTATAGCGCTTTAGACTAAATACATTGCATCAAAGCAGCTTAATAACAATAATTAGTAAACAGTGTGTCATAATGCTTAATGTTAAAAGTTAATACATTATTGAATTCGGGGATGTTATCTCTGTTCAGTTTAATTGTGTCTGTGCATTCATTTTCAATTCGTTGGTGTCTTTGTTCACTTTAAAAAGTGTCTGTCCGTTCAAATTCAATCAAATCAACGATATCATTGTAAATGAGGAGACCCCAACTAAGCAAGCCAAAGGCGACAAGGCAACCATAACTCCAACGGTGACAGAAATGGAGAAAAAACCTTGGGAGAAACCAGACTCAGTTGGACCAGTTCTCCTCTGACCAGACGAGTCCAGCAGTCCAGGTCCAGACTGCAGCAGAATGAAGAAGACACATCTGTGTGCTGTGGTCGTATCCTGATGATCGTCACAGACGAGGTTTTTGCAGGGGATTGGTATCCGTGGTGTTCTTGTACTAGACTTCGCTTTGTTCGAGGGCTGTAGAGGGATTTTCTAGTTCCGGACCCACCATCTGGTCCAGAGAAGAAACTCCTGTGGTCCCATCCTGATGGTCATCTGAGGCAAGGTCTTGCGAGGGATCTGCATCTGGAGTTCTAGTCGTCCTGGTCTCCGCTGTCCTTCCGGGCCCTAGGGGTCATATCTCCACAATCTGGTCTGGATACGCACTGGATCTTGGTGACTGCAATGCCATCTGATCTGGATACGCACTGGATCCTGGTGACTGCAATGCCATCTGATCTGGATACGGGCTGGATCTGGTGGCTCCGAAGAGCTCGGAATGAGAAACAGACCAATATTAGCATAGATGCCATTCTACTAAAGTTATAGCAGATATATGGTGTAGTGTGGAGAGTGTTCTCAGTTCCGGATTTCTTAAATAAATGCAGCCTAAAAATCCTTTAACGGATTTGAATATTGGAAGCATGTTAGTATTTATGTGTAAGCCAGGTTAAAGAGATGGGTTTTTAATCTAGATTTAAACTGCGAGAGTGTCTCTGCCTCCAGAACACCATTAGGTAAGTTATTCCATAGTTTAGGGGCTAAGTAGGAAAATGATCTGCCGCCCGCAGTTGATTTTGATATTCTAGGTATAATCAAGTTGCCTCAATTTTGAGAACGCAGCGAACGTGGAGGATTATAATGTAACAGGAGCTCTTTCAAATATTGAGGTGCTAAACCATTCAAGGCTTTATAAGTATTAGATTTTAAAATCTATACGATGTTTGATGTTTGAGGGAGCCATTGCAGTGTTGACAGGACCGGAGTAATATGTTCATAATTTCTACTTTCTGCGTTCCCTCTGGATGAAGCAACACCACCTACAACTTAACCTTGCAAAAACGGAACTTCTTGTCATCCCTGCCATCCCGAAGACTCGTCACGACCTCTCTATCCAACTAGGAGCATCAACCATTGTGCCCTCCAGGTCTGCGAGAAACTTGGGAGTAATCATCGATAATCAGCTCAACTTCACAGATCATGTTGCCGCGACTGCCAGATCCTGCAGATTCATGCTTTACAACATCAGGAAGATCAGACAGTTTCTCACAGAACACTCCACACAAATCCTGGTTCAAGCTTTGGTCCTGTCCAGGCTAGACTACTGCAATGTTCTGCTTGCTGGACTCCCGATGTGCACAACTAAACCTCTGCAGATGATTCAGAATGCAGCGGCAAGAGTGGTGTTCAAGGAACCAAAAAGGACCCATGTAACACCTCTCTTCATAAAACTGCATTGGCTTCCTGTAGCAGCCCGCATTGAATTTAAATGTCTTCTCATCGCCTACAAGACCACCACCGGTTCAGCACCCAGTTACCTTAACTCACTAATGCAAAGATATAGACCCTCAAGATCTCTGCGCTCCGCAAATGAGCTGAGACTTGTGGTACCAGCTCAAAAGAGTAAGAAATCTCTCTCTCGAACGTTCTCTGCTTCAGTTCCTCGATGGTGGAACGATCTGCCTCTGGCTTCACGCTTGTCAGACTCGATCTCTATCTTTAAAAAACTCCTAAAAACTCATCTTTTCCAGCTACACCTAACTCACTAACTCACTTCTTTTCTAACTACTCACTCTATCAAAAAAAAAAAATACTTTTGTAACTTCTCTCTCTGTGTAACTCGGTAGCATTGTTGTAGCACTTGTTCACCTATTGTTGTATCGGCTATTTACCGCTTCATTGTCTCCTCGACTATTGTAAGCCGCTTTGGATAAAAGCATCTGCTTAATGCCTAAATGTAAATGTAAATGTAAGAACTCTTGCTGCAGCATTTTAGAAAGTTTTTCAAATTGATGTGTTTCATCGGGTAGTGAGGAATTATAGAGCTGAGTATCATCAACATAACAGTGGAAGCTGACACCGTGTTTCCTGATGATAACTCCCGAAGGTAACATGTATAGCCTGAAGAGTAGAGGGCCTAGAACTAGAGCCTTGAGGTACTCCATACTGCACTTGTGATCTTTACTGCTACGAATTGATGAGGGTCAGTTAAGTATGACTTAAACCACGTTAATGGAATTTCATTTATGCCCACAACATGTTGCAGTCTAAGCAAAAGAATGTTGTGGTCAATAGTGTCAAGTCAATAGTGTGGTCATCCAGTAACACTAATACGGAAATACAGCCACGGTCGGATTCCAGCCACTTGATCAGTTTTTTAAGATCTGGTTTAGGTTTGTAGTTTTATTTTTCTGTTTATCAGGATTCTGTGCCTGTATCTTGTTCAAGTCTTAAGTTTTTCTGAATCTGCATTTAACCAATCCCAGTGTACACACACAGTAAGTGAACACACACACACACACACACACACACACTGTGAACGCACACACACACACACACACAGATTTTGAACGCACACCTGGAGCCGTGCTCGGTCATGCTGCGGTGCCCGGGGAGCAGTTGGGGGGAACGGTGCCTTGCTCAAGGTCAGTCGTGGGTTCCCAGCTGGTACCGAGTATCGAGCCAGCAACCTTGGGATCACGAGTCCAACACTCAATCCACCAGGCCACGACTCGAACTACCAGGCCACGTCTGCTCCCCACGAAACATGCGTATTAGTTTTTACTCTCTAGCCATGACCGTCTCGGCCGGCATTGTGGTTTCGATTATTTCTGTTGGTGGTGGGACATTATCCAGATCTTCAAACAATCGTTGGTTATATTATATTATATAAAGTATTGATTATATATATAATTTATAGATATGGGTCTTCTATATCTTTGTTTTTTATGTTCTTTACTTTTTCCTTATTTTACCTTTAATTCATATGGCTCAGTAAACCAAAATTATTCTTTAACTCTGTAACAGAAGTTTTCAGATGTGAAGTATACTTGAGGTTTTTTAAAACCTCATGCGAAGAGTCTTCATTAATAACATTAATTAACATTAAGTTTTCTATTTCTCTATGACAGAGCGCCCATCGCAGGAACGGCATGATCTTTCTCGCCTGCTGAGATTCTGTATTCTACCTTCATTATCTCCATTCGTCTCTTCATTCAGACATGGAAAACTCATGTACATTTTTAGTTGTTAATCTCAGTGCATGAAAAACAGGATTTCTCCTGTTCAATTAGGAGCTTTGCTTGAAGGTTAGATTATGAATCAGTTTCCTTTCTGTGAAACATTAAGACTGGAAAACTTTTATTTTTCTTTCAAAATGTCAGAATGTTTTCTTGTATTTTTTGATATTGCTAATAAAATGTACCTTGTGTGATAAGCAGTTTTGATTTATTTTGTCATCTTTGTTTAAATGGTACTGAATTAAAATGAGTGTAAGATAGAACGTTTTTTGGACACCGTCTTGACATGTTTCGCAAGATTATTTTCTTTGTTCTGTGAAACAAACAGGAGTGATGTTGTTTCTGAAGTGTCCTCATCTGTGTTTCTCAGCGCTCGTGCTTCATAGATTCCTCATCGGTTTAGTTTGTGTCTGGTTTATAGCTTCAGAGATCGACGGATGATCTGTACTGAATACATCCGACTTTATACTTGTGCAAAGTCAAGTGTCTCATATGTTGTTTTTACAAAACTGCTCTAAAATGAAAAAGAGAAATAGAAGAGGAATATATGAGGAGTCATTTGACCCCGGATGTGTTTGATGTGTTCATGTTTCTGTCAGCAGATAATAAATAGTTTGACATCATCAGTTTAATGTGAGATGACAGCTAAGGAGATGGACGGAGAAGAGGTCTGACAGAAGTTCTTTTATGACTGGTTCGTGTGTTTCTTCATGTTATGATCTTCAGAAATCACAGCGGGTCACAGACTGAAACATGAAGGGTTGTAACCATCTCTAAATTATATTCCATATAAATTCAAGCAATGTCATCAGCTTCACATACAAGATACAGTTGAAGATGGAAGTTTTATAAAGCTGTGACGTTAGCTGTATTAAGAAGCAGTTATCACACATCACTCAACAGAAGCTTCCTTGTCTTTAACATATGATGATCTGAAAGAATCCATATGAGAAACTGTCGGAAAGACAGCTTTTTTAAATGTTAATGAATGAGATAAGCTCATGTTCTTACATCACGACTGTAACCCATATAAGTACCATCATTCTATAACCACAACCTTACCAAAGAATAAAGCATGTGTTTTGTGTGTTGAGAATGTGATTCCTTAAAGGTTGTGAGTGTGTACTTGATGTCTGAAAGTGTTTGACAGATACAGTAATGTGTGATATCCGCTGTATTTCTCTTCTGCTGATAATTGATTGCTGGCACACAAACTCCAGAATGTGGAAATCTTTTCTGCCAGAAGACCTCTCAAGACGACTGCTGTATCACAATTCTGTTCAAGTGTTTGTCTGGTGTCATGAATATGTGCTGTGTTCTCATACAGACATTACAGACTATAAAACTAGAGACGGCTCTGATTCTCAATGAAACCTCAGTGTGTGTCTGTCAGACTTTATCATTACAGCCATCAGACACATAGGATTTATTAGTGACATTAACTCTTTAACACATTCTTTTATAATTCATCTCTTTCTGCTGGACTTTTGTCTTGAAATATAAATATCTATAAAGTATAAAATATGTATCTGATATCATGAGTTGAGATGGTGATGATGATATCAGTGTTTAACAGAAGGTTTATGATTAAGATATTCACCGTGTGCATATTTTCATCATCTTTACAACATGTTCTCCGAGGATTTAGATTTACTTCATGAGAAAACCAGTAAAGTTTTTCAGTAATAAACGTCTGGGGATCTCACTGTGACTTTTGTAACGGAGACCCACCGCTTGTCCATTATCTGTCAAATTACACTGTACTGTGGATTTTCTTTTGTCGGACGGCACACGTCATGAATTTTGTCAGTACATGTTAAAGTTGAGAGAAATTCATAATGTTCTGGACTCGTCATGATGTCATGAACATTTGAGCTACAGGACACACAGTCTCCAACAAAACTCAATTCTTGATTGGATTTCTGTCTGAAGTTATTGAGGTCATGAGTACGACACAAAACAGACTCATAAATCGCAACATTAAGCTGTTGAGGAATATTGAGTCTCGGAGGACGCCAGAAAACCTCTGGAGAAAACTTGTAAAGGGTTTAATTATGAGCTCATAAACTTCTTGAGAACAAGTTTTTTTATTCCCTCACAATCTGGACAATCCCTTATGCCCATATCTTCTGATAGGGTGAGATAGAACCCCAGCAAACATCACAGATCTCATACCGAACTGCTTGAGTGCTCAGGATTTTCTCACCATCACATCTCAAACAATCACATTTCTGTATGGAGCATTATACACAGATGCATCTAAACATCACCGAAAGAAAGATCGATCTCTCTTTCCCCTCTCTTTTAGAAGAAAGATCTTCAGCTCAAGTGCTGACCCACGGGATGGTGTGAGGTGTCTCCTCTGGTTCTCGCAGCGGCATAAAAACTACACTTGATATTTTCTGTGAATGAAGTCATGTTTCACAGAGCTGTGACTGATAAGAATCTCAGAACAGATCATTATGGGATATTTCTCTGAACGGCATCATTTATTTAAGTTAAAGATGAGTCCTGTTTTAATGATGTGTTAGAGGAATAATTCATGTCTTATATTTGTGTTGTAATAAGACTCTACATACTTTTCCCAAATATATAAAATCTTATGATTTGATCAAATATTTACATGTTAAATTCAAGAGAAATATGTGGGATCATGAGTTTGATCATGTTTCACCTGGACCAGCAAATGTTATGGGCTTATGACTTTCAGAACAATTTAAAAATACATTTTATAATTTTATTTTACAGAATATGTTTTATTGTTGCAAATCTTACGAGATGAACATAAGTAAAGATGTCTTTAAGAATTTTCATCAAAAGGGTTATACAGTGCTGTAGATGACTTATATCTGTCACATGACTTATTAACATATTGTGATAGTGAGTTTAAAAAGTTTTTATTATCAACAGAAATGTAATAATTTTATTCAAATGGGGCTCAGCCCTGGTCTGGTGGTTTGTAAGACATCTTACATCTCTGAGCTCTTCGGTGATAGATGGCCAAATCACAATACTTGTAAGTTACTTTGGATGAAAGCGTCTGCCAACTGAATAAATGTAAATCATTTCTGTACAGATCACATTTAACTGAGATCATGTGAGTGATCTTGAATTATATATCAATGATTGAAACAAATAATCCAACATGTGTCAAAAAACAGAGAGTGCAAACACACACACACAATAGTGCAGTGTTTTCACGTTCATGAACAGAGCTGGTCTGTACTATCAAAGAAAATGTTCACGCTCAATCTGAGTAATGAAATGAAAATAACTGAAGAGAGAAGGAGGATCTCTGACAACACAACACAACACAACACAACACAACACAACACACACACCTCATCAACATTCCTTCATTATTTACATGAATTTTATCCAGTTCATCTGTATTCTACTGCAGATATATTTCTGAATGGTTTAATCTATAAATGAAGTGAATGAGCTGCTGTTAAACATTCACTTTAATATCAATATATATCTAATCATATTAAATAAAAATATACTCGAATGTAAATATATGCTGAAAAGAGCATAGGGTTGGATTTCTTCAGTCTGGAGACAGAGTTTAATAGAGTAATTATTATAACAGATAAACTTTAGTTTATGTAAATGTCGGAAATTATAAATGACAATGAAATTGATCTGTGATGACTTTAGCAGAAACACTGAAATAATATTTTTTAACATGTTGGTTCTTGAAAACTCATAACGAGAGTTCAAACTACATATTTCTCATCAGAACAACTTTATTCTTTTACATGTTTACATTCAAGTGTTGTGTGTTTTTTACATCTAGCAGTGTTCATGATTTCTTCTCATTTCATCTACACAATACATCAAGACACTTCTTCCTGCCATAAAACAGCAGTGTGAACAGCAGCCTGAAGATCCATTAAACCTCTGTGTGTGTGTGTGTGTGTGTGTGTGTGTGTGTGTGTGTGTGTGTGTGTGTGTGTGTGTGTGTGTGTGTGTCAGTGTGTGTGTGTGTGTGTGTGTGTGTGTGTGTGTGTGTGTGTGTGTGTGTGTGTGTCAGTGTGTGTGTGTGTGTGTGTGTGTGTGTGTGTGTGTGTCAGTGTGTGTGTGTGTGTGTGTGTGTGTGTGTGTGTGTGTGTGTGTGTGTGTGTGTGTGTGTGTGTGTGTGTGTCAGAACTGTTCGTTACTCTCATGATGTTCAGGGTTTTTCTCTACACTTCACAGTTTGCTCTGCTTTACTTGATTAACTTTACTGTCCACAATATAACGGAAATGGTCATAAAGATTTGAAGGAATATTTTAGACGGCAGTAAATAGAGTTTGATGTGTTAAACACTTTCAACACTTTGTGTGTTTGGCAGATCAATGCAACAATACAGATTTAAGAAGAATAAATAATGGGTTTAATAACAAGAACAAAGTAGAACTTATGAAGTATTGGGTTCTAGAACAATTAGACTTTGACTTCTGGATAAGATGTAATTTAATTCCTGTCATAATTACAGAATTCCTTGAATTTAAAATCACAATCTCAGTTCATTCATTATCGTTAGGAATGTTTAAAAGATTGTCATGTTCAGACCAATCCTTTAGTTGTAACTATATATATATATATATATATCTGGGCAGTGTTCTGGAAGCTTTTTATCTTTAGTTTGCTATGGAATATAAGAATCTAAGTTCTGCAGAATGACAAACATTCTAGAGATATAAATCTAGAGTTGTGTTTAGGGCCAGTGCGCCATCTCCTGGACAACAAGAGTCCAATCTGGAGAAGTTCAGCAGATCTTATCAATCCTTCATCTCATTCTCAACAGCTTCCATCAGATTCATCTGGGATGTTCACACACCAGCTCCATCACTTCTGATGTATTATCCATATTTCATACATGTAGCACAAGTTCAATGGTTTCTAGAACTCAACATTCTTCTGATAATAAGTGTTCAGATCAGTTGATACAGAATACAGATAGTTGTAAAGATGGAGGGAAGGAAGTTCTCCTGTAAAACTTCAGATCTCTTATCTTCACTGAATCTGACACACATACGTCAAGCAGACATCAAGACTCTTGGGTTATATTGAAAGAGAAAGGATTCATAACTTACTGTTGTGGTAATAGTTTGATTTCTAGTCTCTAACAGCTTTTGTTTAAGCCATCAAACTTCACCAAACCTAATAAAACCAGCAGTCTAGGTTAAAGAACGCTCTAGGTTTAATACAAACTTGTGCTTTAACAAAACTGAAAATGACAAAGATCTTTTTTAAAGAAATACTTTGGGTTTTATTTGCTGGGTGTACATAACACTGAATGATAGACTTTGTGAAAAAATATATATTTTATTTTTTATTACAAAAGGCCATAATGTTGTTTAGTGCAGATGAATCAATAGTCCAGAAAAGATTAGAAATACCTAAAGTCCGAATAATTTACGCTAATAGTTCACACAAAAATCTGTCCTCGTTTATTTCCTCTCATGTATTTAGAAACCTGTATGTGAGTCTTTCTTTAGTGGTACACAATAAGATGTGTGGGAATATCTCCGTGGTTTAATGGAAGTAAATAACGTTAGTGTTGTTTGGTTCGCAACATTATTCAAAATATCTTCTTTTGCATTCTGCTGGAGAAGAAACCCATACAGACGATGAGAAATGATAAATGATGACAGAATTTAGATTTTTGGCTGAACTCTCACTTTAAGATCAATACTAAATCATATTCTGGGAAATGTCTTCCTTTCAGCTTCCAGAAGGTGAAGAATTTGGGCTTGACATTCTCTCAAGATGGTTTAACTTTCCAAGGTTCTATTGTAGAGATTAACTAGCATTATGAAATTACCGCACAAATGAATGTTATGTACACAAGCTAGCAAAAATAAACTTATACAAAACTGATTTCTACACCAAACAACTGAATGAAGTCAAACTCAACTACATTCAACGGGAGATTTTAGAGTTCTGAAAATCTATAAGAATGAGTGGCACAGGTTTAAGTGACATACAGATGACACGAGTATGCAGAAGAGATGCAGGGCAAACAGAATCAGGACTGAGCCGATGTGGCTTCCAGTAAGAGATCTAAAAGTTCACTTTCCGAGTCTCTTGGCTACGTCCTGATAGGCCATTTCAATCTCTCGATCCGCCGGACACGTGTTTGTGAACTCCTCTCGAACGTAAGCATTGTGAAGATATCTCCAAACTCCGCTCAAGTCTGATGGAATCTCAAAATGACGATATTTCTTTAAAACCACCTGAATCGCACAAGAAAAATATTGACTTTTTCTAGACTTTTTCTAAGAAGTTTTGGCTTTCTGTCCACACTGATTTATATTTTGCTTTATAAAAATGCTTTAAAATAAGTAAATACATTTGACCTGTAGACGTGTGATTCAGTCAAACCAGATACGGTCCAATACCTTTTTTTTATTACTTATATATTTCTTCATTTGAAACACAATATTTTGCAATGATATTCTCTTTGACTTAAAGATGTGGAATAAAAAACACCGGACAGATTTTAAATGTCTTCAAACTTTTGAAAACAGTAGTGTGGGTTTTTAAATCCCGATTAGTGAAAATGTGTCTTAAGATACATCTCACAATGTCCTGCAATTAAAATGATCTACTCTTGGATATACTGATTGTATTTAAAGTGTGGCAGCTAGCCCCGGTGATATTACCTCTTTGACTGAATGATAAGGATCTCATCACCTTGACTATATGTAGTTTTGGGAGAAGGTTGCAGTCGGCGAGGGTGAGTTGGTTGCCGTCCAGGTATTTGCGGCTGGAGTGCGTCTCTTCTCCTGTACAGTCAGAATCAATCTCATCTGGTAGAGAAGAATTCATGAAGCCGTCCAGTTTCTTCAGAGCTTTCAGAAGTCCATTTTTCAGACCTAAGGCATGATAAACACATGAGAAACAGTTTAAACACACGACAAACACATGATTAACACTTAACAAACACATGATGAACACCTAACAAACACATGATGAACACATGATGAACACATAACAAACACATAACAAACACATGATGAACATATAACAAACACATAACAAACACATGATGAACACATAACAAACACATAACAAACACATGATGAACACATAACAAACACATAACAAACACATGATGAACATATAACAAACACATAACAAACACATGATGAACACATAACAAACACATAACAAACACATGATGAACATATAACAAACACATAACAAACACATGATGAACATATAACAAACACATAACAAACACATGATGAACATATAACAAACACATGATGAACATATAACAAACACATAACAAACACATAACAAACACATAACAAACACATAACAAACACATGATGAACACATAACAAACACATAACAAACACATAACAAACACATAACAAACACATAACAAACACATAACAAACACATAACAAACACATAACAAACACATGATGAACACATAACAAACACATAACAAACACATAACAAACACATAACAAACACATGATGAACATATAACAAACACATAACAAACACATGATGAACATATAACAAACACATAACAAACACATGATGAACACATAACAAACACATAACAAACACATGACGAACACATAACAAACACATAACAAACACATGATGAACATATAACAAACACATAACAAACACATGATGAACATATAACAAACACATGATGAACATATAACAAACACATAACAAACACATGATGAACACATAACAAACACATAACAAACACATGATGAACATATAACAAACACATAACAAACACATGATGAACATATAACAAACACATAACAAACACATGATGAACATATAACAAACA
Organism: Triplophysa yarkandensis; assembly: GCA_033220385.1. NCBI lineage: Eukaryota > Metazoa > Chordata > Actinopteri > Cypriniformes > Nemacheilidae > Triplophysa > Triplophysa yarkandensis. Next base: position 1,662,053 of record CM065655.1, read on the forward strand.
CATGATGAACATATAACAAACACATGATGAACACATAACAAACACATGATGAACATATAACAAACACATGATGAACACATAACAAACACATAACAAACACATGATGAACATATAACAAACACATGATGAACACATAACAAATACATGATGAACACATAACAAACACATGATGAACACATAACAAACACATGATGAACACATGATGAACACATAACAAACACAAGATGAACACAGGATTAACACATAACAAACACATAACAAACACATAACAAACACATGATGAACACATAACAAACACATGATGAACACATAACAAACACATGATGAACACATAACAAACACATGATGAACATATAACAAACACATAACAAACACATGATGAACATATAACAAACACATGATGAACATATAACAAACACATAACAAACACATGATGAACACATAACAAACACATAACAAACACATGATGAACATATAACAAACACATAACAAACACATGATGAACATATAACAAACACATAACAAACACATGATGAACATATAACAAACACATGATGAACATATAACAAACACATGATGAACACATAACAAACACATGATGAACATATAACAAACACATGATGAACACATAACAAACACATAACAAACACATGATGAACATATAACAAACACATGATGAACACATAACAAATACATGATGAACACATAACAAACACATGATGAACACATAACAAACACATGATGAACACATGATGAACACATAACAAACACATGATGAACACAGGATTAACACATAACAAACACATAACAAACACATAACAAACACATGATGAACACATAACAAACACATGATGAACACATAACAAACACATGATGAACACATAACAAACACATGATGAACACAGGATTAACACATAACAAACACATAACAAACACATAACAAACACATGATGAACATATAACAAACACATGATGAACATATAACAAACACATGATGAACATATAACAAACACATGATGAACATATAACAAACACATGATGAACACATAACAAATACATGATGAACACATGATTAACACATAAGAAACACATGATGAACACATGATGAACATATAACAAACACATGATTAACACATAACAAATACATGATGAACACATAAGAAACACACAATGAACACATGATGAACATATAACAAACACATGATGAACATATAACAAACACATGATGAACACATAACAAACACATGATGAACATATAACAAACACAAGATGAACATATAACAAACACATGATGAACACATAACAAACACATAACAAACACATGATGAACATATAACAAACACATGATGAACATATAACAAACACATGATGAACACATAACAAACACATAACAAACACATGATGAACACATAACAAACACATGATGAACATATAACAAACACATGATGAACATATAACAAACACATGATTAACACATAACAAACACATGATGAACATATAACAAACACATAACAAACACATGATGAACATATAACAAACACATGATGAACATATAACAAACACATGATGAACACATAACAAACACATAACAAACACATGATGAACACATAACAAACACATAACAAACACATGATGAACATATA
>CM065655.1:1664195-1674195 GCA_033220385.1 Triplophysa yarkandensis
AGTGCTGGGGTAGTCATTTTATTTCACGCAAACATGAATGTTAATGTTTTTAAAAATTTAAGAAGTTGTGAAAGGAAGATAATTAATAACAAAAGTTGAATCTGAGGAAATTATTTTCATTTTTGTTAATGTCTATGCCCCCAATAGTGGCACAGAGCGGCAGGATTTTCTGATAACTTTACAAATTGCTATTAAGAAGTGTGATGATAGTGAGTGTCTTATAATTGGGGGAGACTGGAATTGCACATCATGTTTTATGGTAGATAGGAATGGGGAAGAGCCTCAAAGTCAACCAGTCAATTAACAGATGTTTAGAGAACAAAAAATTCAGGAGTGAGACATTAAACCTTGTTAAGAGTGTGTGATGATAAGATTTGTGGTACAAGACTGGGTGGTAATTGGACAAAAACCTTCCAATAAGTTGTCGCTGGACAGATCTGTCTTTGCTCCCAAAAGGAAGGAGATTTAGGACTACTAAAGAATTGGAGGCCAGTTTCTTTGCTATGTTCCGATTATAAAATATTTTCCATGGGTTTGGTGATAATTTCATATCTTATATAGAATTGTTGTATAGTAATGTACTTGCTATGGTTAAAGCAGGTGATGGATTAAGTGCACTAATACCTGTCACGAGGGTGATTAGACAAGGTTGTCCACCTTCGGGGCAATTTTACTCACTGTTTAATGATTTAACCTTTGCTATATATATATTGAGGAGGGTTCTCAAAGGAATTGCAATTCCTAATACAAATGATAATTTTAAATTGTGTGTATCAGCATATGCTTATGATATTACAGTTTCTTTACTGGTCAAGATGATATTAAGGTTTTAACTCAAACTTTTGAAATATATGAAAAATCCTACTCTACAAGAGGTAATTGAGCTAAAAAAGAAGGATATATTATGGGTAAGTGGGAAGAAATTGGGTTTCCTAAACTTCCGGGTGGATTACATTGGATACAACATGGTTTGTAAGCATTAGGTGTTTTTTTGGGTAGTGACGACTTTCAAAAGAAAAATTGTGAGGGTCTGCTGGAGAAGGTGTCTGCAAATTGTCTAAATGGATTTGGCTATTACCACAATTGTGCTATAGAGGGAAAGTTCTGGTTATGAACAACTAGGCTGCATCAATGTTGTGGAACAGGACCATTGCTTTGGAGCCACCTAAAGATCTAACTTCTAATATAAATAGGATGTCAAATTCTTAAAGATGCAACCAAGAAGGCTGTTTATTACACTTCGGTAAAATTACACATCGAGAATCTTTAAAGAGACAAAAGAATTCTAGAAGGCCAGGATTGTTGATACTAAACTTTCTCGTTGGGGACAGGTGGAGGACCCTGTATAAGCCCCCTGTGTTGAAGCGAACAGCTGATCTGCAGTGGAGGACTATTCACGGGCCAGAGCTAAGGATAGACATGTGGCACACCTGAATCCGGCACTAGGGGGGGTGTCGATTTTGTGGGCAACACGAAGATATAGAACATTAGTTTTTAAGGAGCACCAGGCTACAGGGTCTTTTTTTATTTGCTTGATACCTTTTTTTAGTAATTTTCTGATAGAACAAAGGTTTAAAATTTTCTTCATTGGATCCTGAAATGATGTTTAGATGTTTGGTGAAAGGACGACTGAAAATTGAGTTTGCCTACAATTGATACCATTCCTGATAATCAACTATTAAATGTTATTAATTGTATATTATTGTATGTTAAAATAATGTGAGTTTTATCGAGTGTTAAAGTACTTTAATCTCTCTCTCTCTCTCTCTCTCTCTCTCTCTCTCTCTCTCTCTCTCTCTCTCTCTCTCTCTCTCTCTCTCTCTCTCTCTCTCTCTCTCTCTCTCTCTCTCTCTCTCTCTCTCTCTCTCTCTCTCTCACTCTCTCTCTGGTCTCTCTCTGGTCTCTCTCTGGTCTCTCTCTGGTCTCTCTGGTCTCTCTGGTCTCTCTCTCTCTCGGTTCTCTCCCCAATATTTAAATTTTTATACGTTTAGTTAAATCATGAGAAAACTGTATGAAATAAACTGTTTGTCTCACCAGTAATCGTAAGTGTCGTCCCAGTTGTCAAAATGAACCAGAAACTGATTGTCCACAATATCAGCCACAGTGGCCACACACACCAGACATGGGTTTTTCCGGTCCACCGCTTCTAACTTCATTCCCACCTGAAAGCTGCCGGATGTGTCGCTGGTCTGTTGAATAAATAGTGATGATTATTAGAGAGAAAATTTATCCTCACGGCACATGAAGACGTGACTTACACTCATTTGAGTTTTGAAAAGATTCTTTGGTGCTTCATGAGCGTTTTGACTCTCCAGATATTTCTCCAGATAAACTCATTGGGCTTATAACCTGCCATAAAACAAATGAAAAAAAGCTTTAAGAAGTTTAACTGTGTAAAGATTTATAACAAAAAACTACTTTACTATTCCAATATTATTTAAAATACCATTTAAAAATACTAGAAGACAATATGACAATGTTCAAAATGGATTTTTTGTTCTTAAATAGTAAGTTCAATTGACTAATCATTAAACATTTCTGAGCTGTTGCAATTTAATTATTTTGTTCAGAAAGAAAACTGTTGAATTATTCAGCATTCCTAATATTCAAACATCATCATAAATCACAAACCCTTAGGTGGATGAAGTTTACGACCCGTCGATTCACACCAGCCAGCAGGTTTAATGCCAGGAGAGTCAGAGTTCACCCAGAAGTCATAACATTCTGAGTAACCATCAATGTGAAGACGTAATCGAAAACCAATTACCTTTATCAACAACACAACAACAATAACAACACATCATGATCAACCCTGATGTCTGCTGACAGCTGAACACAAATAAATATCATATAGAATTTTCTTTAGCCATTTTTTCTTTATTTTACACTTATCTTGCTACAATGAATTCTGGGACACCTTCCCCATGCTTTAGTTTTGTATTCTACACAGTGGTATTGTGTTAAAGTGAGTTTTTCCTGACCTCGGCAACAGACAGCACACAGAACACTGACGGATGTAAAGGATCAATGCCCTCCAGCCTCATTCCGACTTTAAATCCATTCCGGCTGCTGGGAAATGTCTGGAACTGCACACAAATGACAGGCAACTGGGACAAACACTTTGGGGTTTCTGAGAGGTACAAATGTCCTCTCACATCCTTCCAGAATCTAAAGGACTTGACGGGACCAGAGATCTTTACATCATCGCAAACATTGTGAGCTCCTACTGTAAGAATCTGTTCATATGACACATGTTTATAAAGCTGTTCTTCATATAATCACAGTGACACTACTCTGCTATCATGCCCGGCTCATCTGCAGGCCATGTGTTTGTGTGCGAGAGAGCAGCAATATAACTCGTTCACAGTCGGAATGCTACTGATGCTGCAGATCTTCTGTTCAGTCATGAGATGCCTCAGAAGTGTGTTCTTATATATAATAATATTAAAGTATTTAACAGATCCGATAAACACAAACTCATTGTAAACATGTAGTGATGGTTTTACCTCACTGAAGAGCTGAAGGGGTGCAGCAACGGCTCTCTCCTCCTCCAGATAATGATCCCAGGACCACGGCTTCTTCCTGCCACTCACTTATCAACAACACAACAAAACATATAAATATAAACACATATTTATTTCTATATCAAATTTTCTGTATGTTACCTTGTGAAGTTGACACTTTATTTTTCATCTTTGTGGTGTCTTCGTTGGGTGGGTCCTGAGGAGAAAACAGAAATGATATGTAAACTCTGAGCATATCTGTCAGATGACTAAAAAGTTTTAGTACTCACACGAGGACAGTACTCCTCTGATATGCTTCTGGAGTTAGAACAGTGTTTCTTTCTCCTCACGTCTTCTGTCTGCATCATAAAGGCCTCTGAAAACACAAATCAACATCAGAGCACACACTTATTCTTCACCTATTGCAAGAGAGGAACGCACATCCACATGAGAATACACACTAAACCTTCATCTATAGCATAAGAAGACCTGCATCCACACGAAAACACACACTAAACCTTCATCTATAGCATAAGAACCTGCATCCACACGAGAACACACACTAAACCTTCATCTATAGCATAAGAAGAACCCGCATCCACACGAGAACACACACTAAACCTTCATCTATAGCGTGAGAACCTGCATCCACACGAGAACATACACTAAACCTTCATCTATAGCATAAGAACCTGCATCCACACGAGAACACACACTAAACCTTCATCTATAGCGTGAGAACCTGCATCCACACGAGAACATACACTAAACCTTCATCTATAGCGTGAGAACCTGCATCCACAGGAGAACACACACTAAACCTTCATCTATAGCATAAGAACCTGCATCCACACGACAACACACACTAAACCTTCATCTCAAGCATGAGAAGAACCTGCCTCCACACGAGAACACACACTAAACCTTCATCTATAGCATGAGAAGAACCTGCATCCACAGGAGAGCACACATTAAACCTTCATCTATAGCATAAGAACCTGCATCCACACGACAACACACACTAAACCTTCATCTCAAGCATGAGAAGAACCTGCATCCACAGGAGAGCACACATTAAACCTTCATCTATAGCGTGAGAACCTGCATCCACAGGAGAACACACACTAAACCTTCAACTTAAGCATGAAAGGAACCTGCCTCCACACGAGAACACACACTAAACCTTCATCTATAGCAAAAGAAGAACCTGCATCCACAGGAGAGCACACATTAAACCTTCATCTATAGCATAAGAACCTGCATCCACACGACAACACACACTAAACCTTCATCTCAAGCATGAGAAGAACCTGCATCCACACGAGAACATACACTAAACCTTCATCTATAGCATAAGAAGAACCTGCATCCACATGAGAACACACTAAACCTTCATCTATAACGTGAGAAGAACCTGCATCCACATGAGAAGACACACTAAACCTTCATCTATAGCATAAGAAGACCTGCATCCACAAGAAAACACACTAAACCTTCATCTATAGCGTGAAAATGACCTGCATCCACAGGAGAACATACACTAAACTTTCATCTATAGCGTGAGAAGAACCTGCATCCACACGAGAACATACACTAAACCTTCATCTATAGCATAAGAACCTGCATCCACACGAGAACATACACTAAACCTTCATCTATAGCATGAGAAGAACCTGCATCCACACGAGAACATACACTAAACCTTCATCTATAGCATGAGAAGAACCTGCATCCACACGAGAACATACACTTAACCTTCATCTATAGCATAAGAACCTGCATCCACAGGAGAACACACACTAAACCTTCATCTATAGCATAAGAACCCGCATCCACATGAGAACACACACTAAACCTTCATCTATAGCGTGAGAAGAACCTGCATCCACAACAGGCTCACACACTAAACCTTCAACTAAAGCATAAGAAGAACCTGCATCCACACGAGAACACACACTAAACCTTCATCTATAGTATAAGAAGACCTGCATCCACAAGAGAACGCAATAAACCTTCATCTATAGCATAAGAAGACCTGCATCCACAAGAGAACGCACTAAACCTTCATCTATAGCATAAGAAGAACCCGCATCCACACGAGAACACACACTAAACCTTCATCTATAGCATAAGAAGAACCCGCATCTACACGAGAACACACACTAAACTTTCATCTATAGCATAAGAAGAACCCGCATCCACACGAGAACACACACTAAACCTTCATCTATAGCGTGAGAAGAACCTGCATCCACAAGAGAACGCACTAAACCTTCATCTATAGCATGAGAAGAACCTTCATCCACACGAGAACACACACTAAACCTTCAACTAAAGCATAAGAAGAACCTGCATCCACACGAGAACATACACTAAACCTTCATCTATAGTATAAGAAGACCTGCATCCACAAGAGAACGCAATAAACCTTCATCTATAGCATTAGAAGAACTGCATCCACAAGAGAACGCACACTAAACCTTCATCTATAGCATAAGAAGAACCCGCATCCACACGAGAACACACACTAAACCTTCATCTATAGCATAAGAAGAACCCGCATCTACACGAGAACACACACTTAACCTTCATCTATAGCATAAGAACCTGCATCCACAACAAGATCACACACTAAACCCTCATCTATAGCGTGAGAAGAACCTGCATCCACACGAGAACATACACTAAACCTTCATCTATAGCATAAGAACCTGCATCCACACGGGAACACACACTTAACCTTCATCTATAGCGTGAGAAGAACCTGCATCCACACGAGAACACACATTAAACCTTCATCTATAGCCTGAGAAGAACCTGCATCCACACGAGAAAACACACTAAACCTTCATCTATAGCGTGAGAAGAACCTGCATCCACACGAGAACATACACTAAACCTTCATCTATAGCATAAGAAGAACCTGCATCCACACGAGAACATACACTAAACCTTATTCTATAGCATAAGAAGAACCTGCATCCACACAAGAAAATACACTAAACCTTCATCTATAGCGTGAGAAGAACCTGCATCCACAGGAGAACATACACTAAACTTTCATCTATAGCGTGAGAAGAACCCGCATCCACACGAGAACACACATTAAACCTTCATCTATAGCGTGAGAAGAACCTGCATCCACAGGAGAACATACACTAAACCTTCATCTATAGCATAAGAAGACCTGCATCCACACGAGAACACACACTAAACCTTCATCTATAGCATAAGAACCTGCATCCACACGAGAACATACACTAAACCTTCATCTATAGCGTGAGAAGAACCTGCATCCACACGAGAACATACACTAAACCTTCATCTATAGCATAAGAAGAACCCGCATCCACACGAGAACACACACTTAACCTTCATCTATAGCGTGAGAAGAACCTGCATCCACACGGGAAAACACACTAAACCTTCATCTATAGCATAAGAAGAACCCGCATCCACACGAGAAAACACACTAAACCTTCATCTATAGCGTGAGAAGAACCTGCATCCACACGAGAACATACACTAAACCTTCATCTAAAGCATGAGAAGAACCTGCATCCACACGAGAACATACACTAAACCTTCATCTATAGCGTGAGAAGAACCTGCATCCACACGAGAACATACACTAAACCTTCATCTATAGCGTGAGAAGAACCTGCATCCACACGAGAACATACACTAAACCTTCATCTATAGCGTGAGAAGAACCTGCATCCACACGAGAACATACACTAAACCTTCATCTATGGCATAAGAAGAACCTGCATCCACACGAGAAAACACACTAAACCTTCATCTATGGCATAAGAACCTGCATCCACACGAGAACATACACTAAACCTTCATCTATGGCATAAGAACCCGCATCCACACAAGAAAACACACTAAACCTTCATCTATAGCGTGAGAAGAACCTGTATCCACACGAGAACACACACTAAACCTTCATCTATAGCATAAGAAGAACCTGCATCCACACGAGAACATACAGTAAACCTTCATCTATAGCATAAGAAGAACCTGCATCCACACAAGAAAATACACTAAACCTTCATCTATAGCGTGAGAAGAACCTGCATCCACAGGAGAACATACACTAAACCTTCATCTATAGCATAAGAACCTGCATCCACACGAGAACACACATTAAACCTTCATCTATAGCATAAGAAGAACCCGCATCCACACGAAAAAACACACTAAACCTTCATCTATAGCATAAGAAGAACCCGCATCCACACGAGAACACACATTAAACCTTCATCTATAGCGTGAGAAGAACCTGCATCCACACGAGAACACACATTAAACCTTCATCTATAGCATAAGAACCTGCATCCACACGAGAACACACACTAAACCTTCATCTATAGCATAAGAAGAACCTGCATCCACACGAGAACATACACTAAACCTTCATTTATAGCATAAGAAGACCTGCATCCACACGAGAACATACACTAAACTTTCATCTATAGCATAAGAACCTGCATCCACAAGAAAAAACACACTAAACCTTCATCTATAGCATGAAAAGAACCCGATCCACACGAGAACACACACTAAACCTTCATCTATAGCATAAGAACCTGCATCCACACGAGAACATACACTAAACCTTCATCTATAGCATAAGAACCTGCATCCACAGGAGAACATACACTAAACCTTCATCTATAGCATAAGAACCTGCATCCACAGGAGAACATACACTAAACTTTCATCTATAGCATAAGAACCCGCATCAACATGAGAACATACACTAAACCTTCATCTATAGCATAAGAACCTGCATCCACACGAGAACACACTAAACCTTCATCTATAGCGTGAGAAGAACCTTCATCCACACGAGAACACACACTAAACCTTCATCTATAGCATAAGAAGAACCCGCATCTACACGAGAACACACACTAAACTTTCATCCATAGCGTGAGAAGACCTGCATCCACATGAGAACACACACTAAACTTTCATCTATAGCATAAGAAGAACCTTCATCCACACGAGAACACACACTAAACTTTCATCCATAGCGTGAGAAGACCTGCATCCACATGAGAACACACACTAAACTTTCATCTATAGCGTGAGAAGAACCTGCATCCACAGGAGAACATACACTAAACCTTCATCTATAGCAAAAGAAGAACCTTCATCCACACGAGAACACACACTAAACCTTCATCTATAGCATAAGAACCTGCATCCACACGAGAACACACACTAAACTTTCATCCATAGCGTGAGAAGACCTGCATCCACATGAGAACACACACTAAACTTTCATCTATAGCATAAGAAGAACCTTCATCCACACGAGAACACACACTAAACCTTCATCTATAGCAAAAGAAGAACCCGCATCCACACGAGAACACACACTAAACTTTCATCCATAGCGTGAGAAGAACCTTCATCCACACGAGAACACACACTAAACTTTCATCTATAGCATAAGAAGAACCTTCATCCACACGAGAACACACACTAAACTTTCATCCATAGCGTGAGAAGAACCTTCATCCACACGAGAACACACACTAAACTTTCATCTATAGCATAAGAAGACCTGCATCCACATGAGAACACACACTAAACTTTCATCTATAGCATAAGAAGACCTGCATCCACATGAGAACACACACTAAACCTTCATCTATAGCATAACAGAAGCACACATTTACACGAGAACACACACTTAACCCTCTTTTTTAGTAAAATAGATTTACCTACTGATATCCGCTGCGGGTCAGGGGTTCAGACCGCACATGTCCCATGCAAAAACATTCTTCATCTCTACTGGATCTTTCTTCATCTACAAACAAAAACAGATATTACTTAACACAGATACAGGACCTTGGAGAGACATCACAAACACTACACTTTAAAAGTCATTTATGCTTTACATTGAAAAATAAAAAAATGGGGAAAAAATTTACATTCCAACCCAGTGAACAACAACTTTTCTCGAGGGCTGCCCAACTATGACAAACACCATATGGTTGTTTCCTCCCCTTGATATTGAAATTGCCATTTATAGTTCTACGTTACAGGATAGAAATTTTTAATACTTTTTTGTTAAGCAGCTGCATGGTAAAATCTTAACATCTACAACTAAATAATATTATATAATAAAACAAAAAAAAATTATTGATATTCTTAAGTCTAGGTCAACACGATATATTTTACTGCATTAACATGCTGCCAAAATGCAGAACATTTTGAACAAATGGACAGCTGTATTAGAGGATTTTAGCAAGTATGTAATTGTTTTAGCCTTAATTGTTATCGTTTTTTTTAAATAAATTGTGCAATTAAAGTGAAATTAATATCACTTGTTTTTCTCTCTTTCAGTAGAAACAAACAAGAAATGAAACCCAACTGAGAAATCATGGGATGAGCAATAACTCATCTTTAAAAGTACACAAACGTCACAGTTAATTCATATATTCATATTATGAATGTCCACTGACACACATTTCAAC
>CM065655.1:1681695-1689195 GCA_033220385.1 Triplophysa yarkandensis
CTGTCCTCCACATCACTGTCCTCCACATCACTGTCCTCCACATCACTGTCCTACACATCTCTGTCCTCCACATCTCTGTCCTAAACATCTCTGTCCTACATATCTCTGTCCTACACATCTCTGTCCTACACATCTCTGTCCTCCACATCTCTGTCCTAAACATCTCTGTCCTCCACATCACTGTCCTACACATCTCTGTCCTACATATCTCTGTCCTACACATCTCTGTCCTACACATCTCTGTCCTCCACATCTCTGTCCTAAACATCTCTGTCCTCCACATCTCTGTCCTACACATCTCTGTCCTCCACATCTCTGTCCTAAACATCTCTGTCCTCCACATCACTGTCCTCCACATCTCTGTCCTCCACATCTCTGTCCTACACATCTCTGTCCTCCACATCTCTGTCCTAAACATCTCTGTCCTCCACATCACTGTCCTACACATCTCTGTCCTACACATCTCTGTCCTACACATCTCTGTCCTAAACATCTCTGTCCTAAACATCTCTGTCCTCCACATCACTGTCCTAAACATCTCTGTCCTACACATCTCTGTCCTACACATCTCTGTCCTAAACATCTCTGTCCTAAACATCTCTGTCCTAAACATCTCTGTCCTAAACATCTCTGTCCTACACATCTCTGTCCTACACATCTCTGTCCTAAACATCTCTGTCCTAAACATCTCTGTCCTAAACATCTCTGTCCTAAACATCTCTGTCCTACACATCTCTGTCCTAAACATCTCTGTCCTAAACATCTCTGTCCTCCACATCACTGTCCTAAACATCTCTGTCCTACACATCTCTGTCCTACACATCTCTGTCCTACACATCTCTGTCCTAAACATCTCTGTCCTAAACATCTCTGTCCTCCACATCTCTGTCCTCCACATCTCTGTCCTCCACATCTCTGTCCTCCACATCACTGTCCTAAACATCTCTGTCCTCCACATCTCTGTCCTCCACATCACTGTCCTCCACATCTCTGTCCTACACATCTCTGTCCTACACATCTCTGTCCTAAACATCTCTGTCCTAAACATCTCTGTCCTCCACATCACTGTCCTACACATCTCTGTCCTACACATCTCTGTCCTACACATCTCTGTCCTACACATCTCTGTCCTAAACATCTCTGTCCTAAACATCTCTGTCCTCCACATCACTGTCCTAAACATCTCTGTCCTACACATCTCTGTCCTACACATCTCTGTCCTAAACATCTCTGTCCTAAACATCTCTGTCCTACACATCTCTGTCCTCCACATCACTGTCCTAAACATCTCTGTCCTACACATCTCTGTCCTACACATCTCTGTCCTACACATCACTGTCCTAAACATCTCTGTCCTAAACATCTCTGTCCTCCACATCTCTGTCCTACACATCTCTGTCCTACACATCTCTGTCCTCCACATCACTGTCCTCCACATCTCTGTCCTCCACATCTCTGTCCTCCACATCACTGTCCTACACATCACTGTCCTCCACATCTCTGTCCTACACATCTCTGTCCTACACATCTCTGTCCTACACATCTCTGTCCTACACATCTCTGTCCTACACATCTCTGTCCTACACATCACTGTCCTACACATCTCTGTCCTACACATCTCTGTCCTCCACATCACTGTCCTCCACATCTCTGTCCTCCACATCTCTGTCCTCCACATCACTGTCCTACACATCACTGTCCTCCACATCTCTGTCCTACACATCTCTGTCCTACACATCTCTGTCCTACACATCTCTGTCCTACACATCTCTGTCCTACACATCTCTGTCCTCCACATCTCTGTCCTCCACATCACTGTCCTACACATCACTGTCCTCCACATCACTGTCCTACACATCTCTGTCCTACACATCTCTGTCCTACACATCTCTGTCCTACACATCTCTGTCCTACACATCACTGTCCTACACATCTCTGTCCTCCACATCACTGTCCTCCACATCACTGTCCTCCACATCACTGTCCTCCACATCACTGTCCTCCACATCTCTGTCCTCCACATCTCTGTCCTCCACATCTCTGTCCTCCACATCTCTGTCCTCCACATCTCTGTCCTCCACATCTCTGTCCTCCACATCACTGTCCTCCACATCTCTGTCCTCCACATCTCTGTCCTCCACATCACTGTCCTCCACATCACTGTCCTCCACATCTCTGTCCTCCACATCTCTGTCCTCCACATCTCTGTCCTCCACATCTCTGTCCTCCACATCTCTGTCCTCCACATCTCTGTCCTCCACATCACTGTCCTCCACATCTCTGTCCTCCACATCTCTGTCCTACACATCTCTGTCCTCCACATCTCTGTCCTCCACATCACTGTCCTCCACATCACTGTCCTCCACATCTCTGTCCTCCACATCTCTGTCCTCCACATCACTGTCCTCCACATCACTGTCCTCCACATCTCTGTCCTCCACATCTCTGTCCTCCACATCTCTGTCCTCCACATCTCTGTCCTCCACATCTCTGTCCTCCACATCTCTGTCCTCCACATCACTGTCCTCCACATCTCTGTCCTCCACATCTCTGTCCTCCACATCACTGTCCTCCACATCTCTGTCCTCCACATCTCTGTCCTCCACATCTCTGTCCTCCACATCACTGTCCTCCACATCTCTGTCCTCCACATCACTGTCCTCCACATCACTGTCCTCCACATCTCTGTCCTCCACATCTCTGTCCTCCACATCTCTGTCCTCCACATCTCTGTCCTACACATCTCTGTCCTCCACATCACTGTCCTCCACATCTCTGTCCTCCACATCTCTGTCCTCCACATCACTGTCCTCCACATCTCTGTCCTCCACATCTCTGTCCTCCACATCACTGTCCTCCACATCTCTGTCCTCCACATCTCTGTCCTACACATCTCTGTCCTCCACATCACTGTCCTCCACATCACTGTCCTCCACATCTCTTTCCTCCACATCTCTGTCCTCCACATCTCTGTCCTCCACATCTCTGTCCTCCACATCACTGTCCTCCACATCTCTGTCCTCCACATCTCTGTCCTCCACATCTCTGTCCTCCACATCTCTGTCCTCCACATCACTGTCCTCCACATCTCTGTCCTCCACATCTCTGTCCTCCACATCACTGTCCTCCACATCTCTGTCCTCCACATCTCTGTCCTCCACATCTCTGTCCTCCACATCACTGTCCTCCACATCTCTGTCCTCCACATCTCTGTCCTCCACATCACTGTCCTCCACATCTCTGTCCTCCACATCACTGTCCTCCACATCTCTGTCCTCCACATCACTGTCCTCCACATCTCTGTCCTCCACATCTCTGTCCTACACATCTCTGTCCTCCTCATCACTGTCCTCCACATCTCTGTCCTCCACATCACTGTCCTCCACATCTCTGTCCTCCACATCTCTGTCCTCCACATCTCTGTCCTCCACATCACTGTCCTCCACATCTCTGTCCTCCACATCTCTGTCCTCCACATCTCTGTCCTCCACATCTCTGTCCTCCACATCTCTGTCCTCCACATCACTGTCCTACAGATCTCTGTCCTCCACATCTCTGTCCTCCACATCTCTGTCCTCCACATCTCTGTCCTCCACATCTCTGTCCTCCACATCACTGTCCTCCACATCTCTGTCCTCCACATCACTGTCCTCCACATCTCTGTCCTCCACATCACTGTCCTCCACATCACTGTCCTCCACATCTCTGTCCTCCACATCTCTGTCCTCCACATCTCTGTCCTCCACATCTCTGTCCTCCACATCACTGTCCTCCACATCTCTGTCCTCCACATCACTGTCCTCCACATCTCTGTCCTCCACATCTCTGTCCTCCACATCTCTGTCCTCCACATCACTGTCCTCCACATCTCTGTCCTCCACATCACTGTCCTCCACATCTCTGTCCTCCACATCACTGTCCTCCACATCACTGTCCTCCACATCTCTGTCCTCCACATCACTGTCCTCCACATCACTGTCCTCCACATCTCTGTCCTCCACATCTCTGTCCTCCACATCACTGTCCTACACATCTCTGTCCTCCACATCTCTGTCCTCCACATCACTGTCCTCCACATCACTGTCCTCCACATCTCTGTCCTCCACATCTCTGTCCTCCACATCACTGTCCTCCACATCTCTGTCCTCCACATCACTGTCCTCCACATCTCTGTCCTCCACATCTCTGTCCTCCACATCTCTGTCCTCCACATCTCTGTCCTCCACATCACTGTCCTCCACATCTCTGTCCTCCACATCTCTGTCCTCCACATCACTGTCCTCCACATCTCTGTCCTCCACATCTCTGTCCTCCACATCTCTGTCCTCCACATCTCTGTCCTCCACATCTCTGTCCTCCACATCTCTGTCCTCCAGATCTCTGTCCTCCACATCTCTGTCCTCCACATCTCTGTCCTCCACATCACTGTCCTCCACATCTCTGTCCTCCAGATTTCTGTCCTCAACCTCTCTGTCCTCCACATCACTGTCCTCCACATCACTGTCCTCCACATCTCTGTCCTCCAGAACTCTGTCCTCCACATCTCTGTCCTCCACATCTCTGTCCTCCACATCTCTGTCCTCCACATCTCTGTCCTCCACATCACTGTCCTCCACATCTCTGTCCTCCACATCACTGTCCTACACATCTCTGTCCTCCACATCTCTGTCCTCCACATCACTGTCCTCCACATCTCTGTCCTCCACATCACTGTCCTCCACATCTCTGTCCTCCACATCTCTGTCCTCCACATCTCTGTCCTCCACATCACTGTCCTCCACATCACTGTCCTCCACATCTCTGTCCTCCACATCTCTGTCCTCCACATCTCTGTCCTCCACATCTCTGTCCTCCACATCTCTGTCCTCCACATCTCTGTCCTCCACATCACTGTCCTCCACATCTCTGTCCTCCAGATCTCTGTCCTCCACATCACTGTCCTCCACATCTCTGTCCTCCACATCTCTGTCCTCCAGATCTCTGTCCTCCACATCACTGTCCTCCACATCACTGTCCTCCACATCACTGTCCTCCACATCTCTGTCCTCCACATCTCTGTCCTCCACATCTCTGTCCTCCAGATCTCTGTCCTCCACATCACTGTCCTCCACATCTCTGTCCTCCACATCTCTGTCCTCCAGATCTCTGTCCTCCACATCACTGTCCTCCAGATCTCTGTCCTCCACATCACTGTCCTCCACATCACTGTCCTCAACATCACTGTCCTCCACATCTCTGTCCTCCACATCTCTGTCCTCCACATCTCTGTCCTCCACATCTCTGTCCTCCACATCACTGTCCTCCACATCTCTGTCCTCCACATCACTGTCCTCCACATCTCTGTCCTCCACATCACTGTCCTCCACATCTCTGTCCTCCACATCTCTGTCCTCCACATCTCTGTCCTCCACATCTCTGTCCTACACATCACTGTCCTCCACATCACTGTCCTCCACATCTCTGTCCTCCACATCTCTGTCCTCCACATCTCTGTCCTCCACATCACTGTCCTCCACATCTCTGTCCTCCACATCACTGTCCTCCACATCTCTGTCCTCCACATCTCTGTCCTCCACATCTCTGTCCTCCACATCTCTGTCCTCCACATCTCTGTCCTCCACATCACTGTCCTCCACATCACTGTCCTCCACATCTCTGTCCTCCACATCACTGTCCTACACATCACTGTCCTCCAGATCTCTGTCCTCCAGATCTCTGTCCTCCACATCACTGTCCTCCACATCTCTGTCCTCCACATCACTGTCCTCCAGATCTCTGTCCTCCACATCACTGTCCTCCACATCTCTGTCCTCCACATCTCTGTCCTCCACATCTCTGTCCTCCACATCACTGTCCTCCACATCACTGTCCTCCACATCTCTGTCCTACACATCACTGTCCTCCACATCACTGTCCTCCACATCTCTGTCCTCCACATCACTGTCCTCCACATCTCTGTCCTCCACATCACTGTCCTCCACATCACTGTCCTCCACATCTCTGTCCTCCACATCTCTGTCCTAAACATCTCTGTCCTCCACATCTCTGTTCTCCACATCTCTGTCCTAAACATCTCTGTCCTCCACATCTCTGTCCTCCACATCACTGTCCTCCACATCACTGTCCTCCACATCACTGTCCTCCAGATCTCTGTCCTCCACATCTCTGTCCTCCACATCTCTGTCCTCCACATCACTGTCCTCCACATCACTGTCCTACACATCACTGTCCTCCAGATCTCTGTCCTCCACATCTCTGTCCTCCACATCACTGTCCTCCACATCTCTGTCCTCCACATCACTGTCCTACACATCACTGTCCTCCAGATCTCTGTCCTCCAGATCTCTGTCCTCCACATCACTGTCCTCCACATCACTGTCCTCCACATCACTGTCCTCCAGATCTCTGTCCTCCACATCTCTGTCCTCCACATCTCTGTCCTAAACATCTCTGTCCTCCACATCTCTGTCCTCCACATCTCTGTCCTCCACATCTCTGTCCTCCAGATCTCTGTCCTCCACATCACTGTCCTCCACATCACTGTCCTCCACATCACTGTCCTCCAGATCTCTGTCCTCCACATCTCTGTCCTCCACATCTCTGTCCTCCACATCTCTGTCCTCCACATCTCTGTCCTCCACATCACTGTCCTCCACATCTCTGTCCTCCACATCACTGTCCTACACATCACTGTCCTCCAGATCTCTGTCCTCCAGATCTCTGTCCTCCACATCACTGTCCTCCACATCACTGTCCTCCACATCACTGTCCTCCAGATCTCTGTCCTCCACATCAATGTCCTCCACATCTCTGTCCTCCACATCACTGTCCTAAACATCTCTGTCCTCCACATCTCTGTCCTCCACATCTCTGTCCTAAACATCTCTGTCCTCCACATCTCTGTCCTCCACATCTCTGTCCTAAACATCTCTGTCCTCCACATCTCTGTCCTCCACATCACTGTCCTCCACATCACTGTCCTCCACATCACTGTCCTCCAGATCTCTGTCCTCCACATCTCTGTCCTCCACATCTCTGTCCTCCACATCACTGTCCTAAACATCTCTGTCCTCCACATCTCTGTCCTCCACATCTCTGTCCTAAACATCTCTGTCCTCCACATCTCTGTCCTCCACATCTCTGTCCTCCACATCTCTGTCCTAAACATCTCTGTCCTCCAGATCTCTGTCCTCCACATCTCTGTCCTCCACATCTCTGTCCTCCAGATCTCTGTCCTCCACATCTCTGTCCTCCAGATCTCTGTCCTCCACATCTCTGTCCTCCAGATCTCTGTCCTCCACATCTCTGTCCTCCAGATCTCTGTCCTCCACATCTCTGTCCTCCACATCACTGTCCTCCACATCTCTGTCCTCCACATCTCTGTCCTCCACATCTCTGTCCTCCACATCACTGTCCTCCACATCTCTGTCCTCCACATCTCTGTCCTCCACATCACTGTCCTCCACATCTCTGTCCTCCACATCTCTGTCCTCCACATCA
>CM065655.1:1699019-1719019 GCA_033220385.1 Triplophysa yarkandensis
GCTTGCACAACTAGGCGAAGTGAGCAAAAGAAATATAACAGAAATAGATAAAATGATGCATTCAATATAATCATTTATATTACTGTGTTAGTTTTTTAGTAATCAGCAGAACTCTTGAGTTATACGATACTTTATTTGTAGCCAATGTAGAGATTTTAAAATAGGGGTTATGTAATAATATTTTCTAGATTTAGTAAGCACCCCAGTGACTATATTTTGATGTTTGATGTCTATGTGTAGTCTATTTAGTGATGGTGCAGGACATGCGATAAGTAATGCGTTACAGTTGTCCAGTCTGCAGCAACAGCAATTGTAGCAGTATAGATCATTTCATTCACCAAAGGTATTTTTATTTTTATTAAGTAACTTTCACTATGGGTTTGTTTATCGGTCTGACTGGTGGCTAGAAACGTATTAAAATTTGAGTAATTTATATTACATTTAATATATGTAAATATTTTATTTGACAGAGAGAGTGAGAGAGTGCGTTTGTGAATTATTCATAGGAAAAGTAATGTCCTGCGGCTTGTTTCTGGGTCGATTTTGTTCCGGAACTCTTCCTCACCTCCAGACCCAGAGTACACTGCATTATTACTATTTATATATGTTTTTTATGTATTGCAACATACATTTTTTGCACTTTGTGTTTACACTGTTTATTTTCACTTCATCAATACATTGATGCATTAAAAATATTTTAAAGTGTCACCAATAACCCTTTTACACAAATAAGGAGAGCATCGTTACAGAAAAATGTTTTTGTTTTCATGTCATTGTTCAGCAGGATTTACTTCACAAAAGAACAATATATTTTTATATACATCTTCAAACACACATATGAAGTTAAGCTACTGAAATCTCATCACATCCGGTAGACTAAATGTGAGGAAAATGAAGATCAGAAATGAAAGTTTACTTGAAAATATTTCTGTTACTAAAGCTGTAATGACTAAAAAGGCAACGGTGGGCCGATGTTCTGGGGTCGAGGACCCAGCAAGGGCCATCAGTTAACGTTAATGAAGGAGAATTCTGTGTAATTGCATCAGGGATTGAGGGATAGCTTTTATTTTGCTTTCTCAATTCAGATTATATTTCTTTCTTTCTCTCTCTCTCTCTATTACTCATTCAAAGTAAAATACATTCCCTCATTTTAATTGGTTCTTTAATTACTGAGCAGCCCAACTTCACAAATCTACTTAAGTACAGACGTGACTAGAGCAAACACTCAACGTCCTGCTGGGAAAATACACTGAATCTTTTCTTCTCCTGTATCAATTTCATTTCATCTGTCATTCCCGGATTAAACACATTCAGTGCAGTGTAATGCCTACAGGACCTTAGAGAGAGCTACAAAGTCACCTTCAGATTCTGTGAAGGCACTGGCTTTTGTATATTATGTCACTTAACATTACATGGTCCAAATTCACATGGAGAAATAAAACAAACATAATTCATTTAACCTTCAGTCTCATCACTGTCAAGACATGAAATGATAAAAATTACAAAGAAAGAATTGAATACTCAAAAATATTCAAGAAATAAAAAAACTTATAAAATTATATTATTTTAAATTCTTGAATAAGCAGAACAAAAAACTCTTCCAGCTGATGTGCAGCTTCAGTTTTGATACAGAAGAGTGTTCTCATGTAAGATACAGTGTACATAACCATTTACATAAAATGTAATATATATATATATATATATATATATATGTTTTCTTTGTTGTTCTGCTCAAAGCAATCTTTAAATGCTCAGAAAGAGATTTTACAGCATCACGAACCAAAATCTATTACACCAATAAAACAGATAAAGACAAAGAGAGAAATAAAGAGACATTCAGAAAGAGAGGGACAGAATTGTTCTTTGGTCTCAGCTGGTCTGGAACATTTTGATCGATCACAGTAAAAAAAGTTCATGACCTGAGGCAGCACACACACACACACACACACACACACGCACACGCACACGCACACGCACACGCGTTCTATTATGAATATATATCACATGCAGCAGTATCTCTTGTTCTTTTAAAAATTAAATATCATATAAAATTTCTCAACAAGCATTTAGTCATATTACACCACAACTCGTGATTGTAATTATAAAAAAAATCCAGAATCTCGTTCGGTTTCAGTTTTTACTTCTGATTAATCTGATACTTCCAGATTATAGATATGGTAATATTGTTAATATGCACGATAATGCCAATTAAATAGTTTAAATAGAACTCTAGAAAGACAGAAAGAGAAAGAGACAAGGCCCGAGACAGGTGCTGATGTTATCAGACTGCTGATTGAGTGTTCATGAATGATTCAGAGAGTTCTTGTTGCTTCCAGCAGAACTTTAACCCCCATCCCTCTCTTCTTCTCTCTGTATCACAAACATTAACATCATCACGTTTCACTTCTGTATTTTTATTGATTCACTTATATTTAACAGAATATCAGTTTTCTCTCTTGAAACACTAGTGAAGAAATAACAGTGACATTAAACATTTCATGAAAAGTATAAACTATTATGTCTTTATGACTTTACATTTCACATTATCTCATGAGAACATAACCTGAAATTTTAGGTGTGTAATTGTGCAGCGTTAATATAACATGATGGTGTTTCAATTCATGTTCTTCTCTCTGTGCGTGCTTGTGTGTGCGTCAGGTCTCTGAAACACAACTGAATCATTCAACGATACTGTGGGACGCTGGGACACATCCACAACAGGTCAAAGGTCAGACGTCTCTAAAGGTCAAAACATCTTATATAGAAACACAGACATGCAGAAAGGTCATGCACATACGCACACGCAACTAAACTTTAGAGCAGGAAGAGGAAGACGACAACTGATAAGAACGAAACTTTATTGATCGTTTGTCTCATATCACAGAACCTGAGCAGCTTTATTGTCTATCAAGCATGTGTGCGTGTGTGCGTGTGTGCATGTTTGTGTGTGCACAAAATCATGAGGAACATGTTAATGTAACGGAAGAGACGGAAAGCATTGTGGAAAGCAAAGAAAGATTTTCTGCTAGTTTCATATTGACTTTATTCTTTTCTTCCACTTGTGAGTTTTTTCTTCATACAGCAGCTTTAAAATGAATAAAGTAAAGCAAATTTCAGAACTGTAAATATCATTTAAAATGTTTTATATTATACATTTCATTAATTGAAATGATCTGAACAAAATGAAGATTTGTTTTAAGCAAAATTTATTTCAGAAAAACAACAATGCAAAGGTGTTCCGCAACACAAAAAAAAATGTGATACAAATAAATTTAAAATAAATTAAACTTACACTTTAATATTCAGTTTGATCCAGGTTTTACATTGGGTGAATAAAAATGACTGTAAAGGTAAA
Source organism: Triplophysa yarkandensis (assembly GCA_033220385.1). Classification (NCBI taxonomy): domain Eukaryota; kingdom Metazoa; phylum Chordata; class Actinopteri; order Cypriniformes; family Nemacheilidae; genus Triplophysa; species Triplophysa yarkandensis. Next base: position 1,702,375 of record CM065655.1, read on the forward strand.
CAGATTTGATACAGAAATAATTAATATTTAGTAAGAGACTTAAAACACAGACACAAGATTTAAGTGTCATTACATTTTCACACACAAACTAAGAATTACAGACATGATGGTGATGATGGGTGTGTTTAGCACGTCAGACCCTCATAAACTAGCTCTGTGTCCATTGTGACTGCATGCTGGTCATAAGAAGCGCTTGAGTCCCGACGGACCACTGGACACAAATCCTGTTCACACCACCTAAATCACACACACAAAAGTGTGCACAAGCACACAGATATTCATCTCTTAAAACCAATGAACATTAGATTTACAATAAAATCACTGAAGCGGGTTACTGAGGTAAATCTGATTGTATAAAACCAATTAAATAATTACATTTATATTTATTCATTAGGCGACACTTTTATCCTGACTGACTATTAGAGAAAACAAACAGATTTCCAATAAACTTTAAGAAGATTGCAATAAATAAGCTCTGTGATTAGTCAACTAGAAGCGTTTAGGACCTGTGCCCACTAGAGGCGTATACGCCAATGTTTGGCGTGTTTTTTCGATGGTTTCCAATGGAAACGCTGAGTTTTTGAAAACACAAGCTGGTGGCACATTTTCTCTCAAGCTCAGCGCTTGGTCCATTTTACACAATCCATTCAATCGCAGTACAGCAGAGGTGGAACAGATAGTAATGGCAACAAAGAACAAAAACTGTACAGTTGTTAAAGACAAGAATAAATGAGAAAAAAATATCATTTGTTTACATAAAAATGCTTCGCTTGCCCTGTCAAGACGTACTTTCCTACATACAGCATTAAAATAAAATGTAACAACCACAGCCCCTCTCCACTGAATAACGCTACTCCTTCAAATACGCAGTTCAAATTCCTACAACCGGCCTTTTAAGTCAGCGCTAAGCGTTTCAACCGCATAAAAATGCCTTACTGGACAGACGCCCTTTAACAGTTTGTTATTTCTGAAATACAAGTAAAAGCTATCAGGAGGCTGTATAAAGACTACATCCTACCATCAAGCTTCAAAGAAAACCCTTGTATGTAAATCCTCTTTATTTGTGTCCATGTTGTATCATTTGAATAATATTTATTTGATGGGTTTAATGTCCCTGCCAAAAGATGCAGTCGCTTTTCTTTTATAGGACATGATAAAGCTATACCAATCATAAGCAGGTTACAACTGGTGGGTTAAATGTCAAAGAATAAAATGTTATCATATTTATAGGGTTATTTAGGCATTTAAATAAAAGATTTTCATCCCTGTAGTATTTTGTTTAATGTGTTGTATATTCCCTTTCAAACACCCAACTGGTGAGAGAAAAGTGATTGAATAAATCAAACAATTATTGCCCAAAAGTTCATGTCTAAAACCTTAATATTTGTTCTATTAAAGTCTCTTTTAGTTGAAGGCATTACTTAGAAAAGAAATAACTTATTGCATATCGTTTTTTATATGCCAGTAAACACAAACTATTCCATTGGTGATTTTTGCTTATCACAATGCTAATCTGTTGTGTTAAGTAAAGCCATTTTCTTTCTTGTAAAAATAAAACTAAAATATTTTAAAAGACATGTACATTCATTTTACATTCGTTTAGATCTGTTTTTTCTGATAGGATATTCTCAAAAAATATTCAAAGCTATATACATATAGTATGCAATACATAATTCACAATAGACTGAGCTAAGGTGTGTGAACAAACCTTTTTGCATCAAAACGAAAAAACAAGCAAAATGATAAATGAAAACAGATAAATGAAAACAGATAAATGAAAACAGATAAATGAAAACAGATAAATGTCAGACTCACCTCAGAGCTGCGTAAACATCCGTGTGTTTGGCGTTTTCCCAGACTGCATGATCCACTAACAAAGCCCCTGTCACACACATTCACACCATCTCATGTTATATTATAATTATTATTATAATTGATTTATTTTGTAAAACAGATCAGTTCAAAACACTCTACGTATATATATATATATTTACAGATTTCTGAGTTGAAACCCAAACCAATAAAAGACAACGGAAAGGTAAAGCTTTTTTCGATGTTGTTAAAGAATTTGTTTATTATGTGGACGTTTTGTTAATGAACACAGAATGTGGAATTGCTGTGTGTGTTGTATAAATATATATATATATTTACCCATGTAAATGCGAGCAAGGCTGTAGGACAGATCTCTAGCTGCGAGCTCCAGACTACCGGAGGGTTGAGTCGCTGCATTCTGAATGAAACGCATCAAACCAGAGAGGGACGTCTGGAGAGACGATACAGCTGGACGCAGAGCTGAAGACGATCCCGCTTTGAGCAAACGCTCCTGCAAACACTCACAAGAAAAATGCATTATTGCAGTTGTCTCATATAAAGAAACAATGCAGGACAATTTACAAAATAAGAAACTTGTTGCAGATATCTTAACACACAGCACAATTACTGAAATCCCTTAAGGAAAATAAAAATAAACCTGTTTGACATGAAACAAGAAATAAACACATCCACAGACAATAATCCTAAATCCCCAAAATCATTTAGTGACTATAAGTCACATTCGCACCAACAAACCAAAACATGCTGAAGGACTACATTTCTGCAGATTCTCAAAAATGTCAGGCTGCTAATATCCTAGAACTTGATGCCATAATAGAACCTCTTCACGATGACTTTTTAAAAGCCTTAGAATCGGCAGTTTAAGAAAATTAAAGAAAAGACATTACAATGTTACATGACCATCACATTTCAATCCTTTAATAAAGGATGAACAGGAAAATGGAAGGAAGATCAAAAATAAGAACTTCAAATTTCCAAGCAATAGAAGTCTTGTGTGGTGTCAGGGTTTCAGAATTTTAAAATGTTTACCTCATCAAAGTGACTTTATATTCAGATACGAGCAAGCAAAGCTGCAGAGTCTCAGAAGTGTATTTTTCCACATGTTTTTATTCAATTTCAGTATGTTCAAGTCCAAAAAGACATATTTGAACTCGTTTTGGTCCCTTTGAGCTGTTTAAAAAGTTGTGTGTGACGGCTTATATAACAAAATAATGTCAATATTCTTGTACAGTACAGGTTATAATGGTTCAGCAAATTTGAACAGTTTGTAATGTAAAGTATTTATAGCTGCATAGTAGATCGGTGAAAAGAACATTTAAAGTAACAGAAAGTAACAAAAATAAGATTTTGCTGTGTTATTTATAAGTATTATTTAATGAAATGTTTAAATAGTGACAACTGTTTATTTTTTCAAAATATGGTATGGTTAGTTTGAAAGTGTATTTATCAGGTAGCCCTAAGGTCATAATGCCCTCTTATACGTGTGTTTGTGTGCGCATGTCTGTTTGAGTGTGTGTGTGATCTCACTTTGACGTCAGTTGTGAATGCCTGAAGCACAGAGCCAGAGGATTTTTCAATGGAACGCAGAACATCTAAAGACAAAACATTAGTGGTGCCTTCCCAAATACTCAAGACCTGAAGACACAAAACAAAGAGACAGACACAATGTAATATGTAATAAGTAATATGTAGAGATAAAAGAATAGTAAAGTTATAGGACTTTATCACAAAAAGCTGGTTGACCTGAGCATCACGCAGCATGGATGGAAGTCCAGTGTCCTCAATGTATCCCTGACCACCAAACGCCTCCAGACCCTCTGACACAACACACATCACCTAATAAAACAAAAACAATACACAATAACACAAACATTACAACAGTGTACATTACATTTACACTTTCTCTATCCAACATAAAATTCTGCTCTCTCATCTCTTAACCAAACATATAGGACACAAAGCTCCAGACCTGTAAATTCATATTAACCTAACTGAACATTTCAGACGTATCTTGGCATTGTTGCCGCCTGCTTTAACCACTGAGCTACAGAAAAGATTCTTCAAATCATCCCAGATAGCACATAGCACATGATCCATCTGAGGTGCAGTCGTGGCCTGGTGGTTCGGGTCTTGGACTCGTGATCTGAAGGTTTCTGGTTCGAGACTCTGAACCAGCGGGAAACCTCGACTGAGGTGAGACCCTTGAGCAAGGCACCGACCCCCCCCACTGCTCCCCGGCGCCTCAGCATGGCTGCCCACTGCTCCGGGTGTGTGTTCACAGTGTGTGTGTGTGTGTTCACTTATTGTGTGTTAAATGCAGAGCACAAATTCCAAGTATTGGACACATTACTTGACAACACGTCACTTCACTTCAGTGTGTGCCATGACCTTCATGTCCTTCCCATGTCCGTCTGGTCGACGTCAGCCTCCTATCATATAACATTGAATAAGTAACAGCTAATCAAATTCCCCTTTACGTCGACTTTCATTGGTCAACGCTGCGCTTAATACGCTGAGGGTGCTCATCCATCTGAATGGAAGATGAAGTGTTGCACCACAAGTGAGACTGATTACAGTCGATTACGAACAAAGGTTTGTGACGTTATAGGTTTTTAAAAAAGACTGTTAAATACTTAATATCTTAATAGTGTATGAACACCATTAGCTAGCAGTTGCCTATAATGGTTTTATATCCGTCATGCTTTTTAGAGGGAACGGTGTGGAATATAATTTACAAAAATATCTATAGCATGCTTCACTGATAAAAATGATGTGCAGGAAACTTAACTGACACAGCCTTGTTTTTATACAAGAAAACATACAAGCATTATCTCAAATAAATTGCTGAAGGAAACTAGTTAGGCACGAGCATTACTTAGCATTGCTTAACTTAATATCTTGTTCCCAGCTAAACAAACTTGTCTTTAGACTAGTTCTACAAACTGTGGGGATTCTCAAGTTTAGATACAGCATATGAAACAGATATGCCCTTGATCTGGTTAAATAAAAAAATACATCTATTTCTGTTTCATAAAAATAAGTACAAACTATTCACTATTTTTACTCTTTTCCAGACTGCCAAAAAAACATTTCTTAAAGCTACATTGTTGCAGTTCTAGTGTCCTAGTGTTCTCTTTTAGATGTAAATAATGTTTTAAAAGCAGAATTCTATCTGTTTATTATACCACACTGTTACACACAAAATTATATCTATGTCAGTAGATGACTTTATGCTTGTCTTCTTGTTAAATCATTTTAAGTATTATATTTAAGTATCTGGTGCCATTAATTTAGCAATAATAAAGACATTTAAAGAAAGCTGCAATATTTGTCGGCCGTTTTTTCCCGAGACATTCTGATGGATTTATTAAGTGTCTGTGAGTGTCAGTAAAGGCAGTGTTCAAACAGTGGCCAGGCTCTCTGAGCAACATTGAAAGAACTTTGTAAGTCTGGTCGATGTCACAAAGAGTAGTATGTTTGTGGGAGACCTGTTTTCCCGTATATAGTTTGGCTACAGGTGTGAGCAGACGCAGCAGGAGTGTGTCTCTTTCTGTACAGGTTTTGATCTCTTCTTTGCCCAGTAGATGACAAACCTCCATCATGAGCAGAAACGCAGCACGAGTCTTTACCTAAAAAACACAAAACACTTTAGCATCACTACAGCAGAAACAAGTCCATTAATGTGTTTATGTATGTGCGTTTACCTCCAGTCTACTGAGCGTTTGAACGTGAAGTGAATGATCCTTCAGCAGTTTACCAAACGCTGAACGCTTACAGGAATATTCCCGACACAGCTGTGTCATCCTGACACATATACACACACGCAGGAACACACACACATGCACACACTTAGCTGAAGTGCCAACCAAAAGCTGTCACTGTATATTATGTACAGATTGTGTGATGAGATTAACGTGAGTGTTTAACCTCCTCATGGCAGCAACAGCACACACTGTATTATAAATACGAGTTATGGTCAACATGTTAGCAATAGAAGCGACACCTCTTCCTTCCTCTGACACCTGACAACACAAATAAACAAATAAACAACATTCACTAACACTGAGAGGACAGATCTCGGTCGGTTGGATAAATGTGTGTGGGTGTGTGCATACGTGTGTGTGAACGCATGTGTGTGTCTGTATGTTTACTAGCTGAGCTTTCATGCCGTCCAGTAGTAGTTCTGCTGTTGGCAGCTGTCTGGTGCCCAGTTTGTCCTTCAACTTCTGAACTTCAACACCATTGGAGGAGCCATGAGTATCCCAAACCTGAGCCAGAAACAGAGACAGACCCCTGCTGCCCTAAACACACAGACAAATTGAAAGATTAGTTTTTTTACTAATGTATAAATCATATCAGTGCTAATATTGATCTAATGTTATGACATGTGATGTAATAATGATTTATCGTGCAACAAATACATCATGAATATTTGTTTTGTTCATATACATGAGCTCCTGCTTTTCAAGCATCATTTACACCCAATACTATCAACCAAACATACAGTTCCTACTGTACATTTGTATTTTTTTATTTCTGCAACCAATATAATACATTATACTTTAAATGTACATTTACATTTATTCATTTAGCTGACGCTTTTATTCAAAGTGACAATTATCACTGTAGAGCAAACAGGAGCAAGATGTATTGCTCAAAAACACTTCATTCATTGTCTGCTGGCCCTGGGATTCGAGCCTGTAACCTGCTAACAAGTCCAACTCTCTACACCAGACCAGACTCACCCTGACTAAATATATATATACACATATATAGTCCTTCCTTTGTCTGTTTATCTTTACGAACGATCAACCGATGATGCTATCTCAACGACCCTCCACTCAGCACTCACCCATCTAGAGAAAAAAGACTCATTGACTTCAGCTCAGCATTCAACACAATCATCCCTCAACAGCTCATTCACAAACTGGTCGAGCTGGGGCTCAACACTTCAATGTGCAACTGGTTGTTGGACTTTCTAACGGGAAGACCTCAGGCAGTACGTGTCGGCAGCAACACATCCAGCACCATCACACTGAACACTGGGGCCCCCCAAGGATGTGTACTGAGCCCACTACTCTTCACTCTGCTGACCCACGACTGCACACCGTCACTCAACTCCAACCTCTTCATTAAGTTTGCGGATGACACGACTGTGGTGGGTCTCATTAGCACCAGAGATGAGACAAACTACAGGAGGGAGGTGAGCCGCCTGGCCAGGTGGTGCAGTGTAAACAATCCCCTTCTGAACGTGTAGAAGACGAAGGAGATTGTGGTTGACTTCAGGAGAGCGCACACACAGCATGTTCCTCTGACCATCAACGGTGCGACTGTGGGGAGAGTGAGCAGCACCAAGTTCCTGGGTGTGCACATCACAGAGGATCTCTCCTGGACCGAAAACACCGCAGCGCTGGCCAAGAAATCACAGCAGCGTCTCTACTTCCTCTGCAAACTGAGAAGAGCCAGAGCCCACCCCCCATCATGTACACCTTCTACAGAGGCACCATCGAGAGCATTCTGACCAGCTGCATCACTGTGTGGTATGGCGCCTGCAACGCGTCCTGCCGGAAGACTCTGCAACGCATAGTGAGAGCAGCTGAGAAGATCATTGGTGTCTCTCTCCCCTCCCTCCAGGACATTTATGGTACGCGCCTCACGAGGAAAGCCCTCCGCATCGCAGGTGATCCCACTCACCCATCACACAGCTTCTTCAGTCTGATGCCATCAGGGAGGAGACTGCGAAGTCTCCAGGCCAGGACCAGCAGACTAAAGGACAGCTTCATCCATCAGGCTGTCAGGAAGCTGAACTCGCTCCCGATCTTGCCCCCTCGTCTCTCTTCTGCCCCAGGCACCACTGAACTGTGAACCCCCCCCACCAAGTCCCTCATCCCCAGGTCCTTCCACCCCCCCTCCCTCTAACATACGATGCCATGCACCAGTCACTTTGTGCAGCAGTGGTCTGCTAACTACCTCATTCACCATGGAACTCATTCTACTACCTCATCATTCAGCTTTACAAATAACTGCTCTGTCACTTGTCACTGTGTCACTTTAAATCAGTCTGGTATAAGCTATGAGCTATTTATTGCACTAAAAATCTTTTTTTATCTGCACTGTTTGTTCACTGGTTTGCACTCTATCTGCCATGTGCCTTGCGCTGCTTTGTCTTTTTGTTCTTATTAAACTTATTTTTTTTTTTTTATTATCTACATAGAATTGTAAAATTGTAAAATTGTATAGAGTTATAGTTTTTTATCTTTTATCTATTTACTTATTGTTATGTGTACGCACCGGGGGACTGAGAGTAACACAATGTCGATTCTTCGTATGTATGTACGGTACATGTGGAAGAATTGACAATAAAGCAGACTTGAACTTGAACTTATTGTGGTTATCTGTACATATGACAAAACTGACAACTTGATACTTGATGATGATGATGACATAGGATGTGATGATGTGTCAGAATTATGTGTAAATGGCAGTGTTAATTTGCACGTAATAAGATGTGGGCAAAACTCTTCCCTCATTGTGTGCGTGTGTGTTTGTGTGTGTGTGTCCGTACCAATGTTGTGTGACCATTCAGATCTGTAATGCGGGCCAGTGTCAGGGTCACGTTTGCATCTGTTGCAGAAGTAAACCATTTAAATCCATACAGCTTAAACGACCCATCCTGTTGTCGCCTGGCAACCGTCTCTGTTCCAGTTGCTAAGACAATAACACACAGAAAAATTGAAAAAAGGATTAACAGAGGTGTGTGTGCATACGAGTATGTGTGCGTATGCATGTGTATGCTTGTGAATGTGTGTGCATGTTTGTGTGCGCATGTGTGTGTGCGTGAGTCAGTGTTTATGTGTGTGTGCGTGCGCATCTATGTGTTCAGGCATCTGTGTGTGTATATGTGTGTCTGTGCGCATGTGTGTGTTCAGGCACATGTGCGTTTGTGTGTGTGCATGTGTGCGCATGTTTGTGTGTGTGTGTGCATGTGTGTGTGCACATGTATTTATATGTGTGCGCATCTGTGTGTTCAGGCACGTGTGTGTGTGTGCGCATGCGTGTGTGAGTGTTTAAAATATCTTACAGACGTCTGACCCTCCTCTTCTCTCAGTCATCCATTGTCCTGATGTCCAGAACTTTTGCTCATCACGAGACGTCAGACGCTCAAAAACTTCTATGGCAGGCAAACCAAGAGACTACACACACAAAAACACAAAGTATGATGTGAGAAATGAATTGTGTTTATGAAAAAAAATGTATGAAAACAATTTCAGCATGCTGAGAGTTATGAGAGTTAATGTTTATATAGTACTTCAGTGTGTTTTACCTCGATAACTTTGGCAGCTCCATCAGTCATGGCTAGAGGGCAAGTGTACAGTCCGGATGACGGTGCGAAAAGGTAAATCTTACTCATCTGGTACACACGACTACACAAACACACACAGGTGAGTTTGTGAATCTTATAGGTATGACTTCTGATAATGATGTTCACCTAACATATTTTTACCTAAACTCTCCATACGTCCTCTCATATCCAGATGCCACCAGACCCTCCTGTGCTGATATGCCTTTTAACCGAGTCCATGCATTACAGGTAATGATGCGATCCACACGTCTGCCCCACGCATCATACTGCTGCAGGTAAGGGGGATTTAGCTCACACTGTCGTCCCAAAGACTCGATCTCAGTGACTATCCGCTCACCAAAACGCAAGAGATCTCCTTCAACCTCCTTAACAAATACAACAGAAAAAAGTATGACTACACTGTGTGTGTGTGTGTGTGTGTGTGTGTTTGTGTGTGTGTGTCACAGCTGCTAAGAAGAGTGTGTGTGTGTGTGTGTGATTCACAGCTGCTCAGGTGAGTGTGTGTGTCTTTGTGTCACAACTGCTCAAATGTGTGTGTCGGTGTGTGTGTTTTTGAATGTGTGTGTTTGTGCGAGTTTGTCTGTGTGTCAAAGCTACTTAGATGTGAGTGTGTGTCTGTGTGTGTCACAGCTGCTCAGACGTGTGTTTGCATGTGTGTTCAGGCACGTGTGCGTGCCTGTGCATGTGTGTGCATGCGTGTGTGAGTGTGTAAGAGATCTTACAGACGTGTGACCCTCCTCTTCTCTCAGTCATCCATTGTCCTGATATCCAGAACTTTTGCTCATCACAAAACACCAGACTTGAGAATGTGTGTGCGCATGTCAAAGCTGCTCAGATGAGTGTGTGTCACAGCTGAAGGTGAGGGCATGTGTCTATTTGTGCATTTCACAGCTGCTCAGGTGAGTGTGTGTGTGTGTGTGTGTGTCAGAGCTGCTCGGGTGAGTGTGTGTCTGTGTGTGTGTCACAGCTGCTCAGGTGAGTGTGTGTCTGTGTGTGTGTCACAGCTGCTCAGGTGAGTGTGTGTCTATTTGTGCATTTCACAGCTGCTCAGGTGAGTGTGTGTGTGTGTGTGTGTGTGTCAGAGCTGCTCGGGTGAGTGTGTGTCTGTGTGTGTGTCACAGCTGCTCAGGTTAGTGTGTGTCTGTGTGTGTGTCACAGCTGCTCAGGTGACTGTGAGTCTGTGTGTGTGTGTGTGTGTGTCACAGCTGCTCAGGTGAGTGTGTGTTTGTGTTTGTGTGTGTGTGTGTGTGTGTGTGTCAGAGCTGCTCGGGTGAGTGTGTGTCTGTGTGTGTGTCAATGTGTGCATTTCACAGCTGCTCAGGTTAGTGTGTGTCTGTGTGTGTCACAGCTGCTCAGGTGACTGTGAGTCTGTGTGTGTGTCTGTGTGTGTCACAGCTGCTCAGGTGACTGTGAGTCTGTGTGTGTGTCTGTGTGTGTCACAGCTGCTCAGGTGAGTGTGTGTGTGTGTGTGTGTGTGTGTGTCAGAGCTGCTCGGGTGAGTGTGTGTGTGTGTGTGTGTGTGTGTGTGTGTGTGTGTGTGTGTGTGTGTGTGTGTGTGTGTGTGTGTGTCAGAGCTGCTCGGGTGAGTGTGTGTCTGTGTGTGTCACAGTGTGTGTCAATGTGTGCATTTCACAGCTGCTCAGGTTAGTGTGTGTCTGTGTGTGTCACAGCTGCTCAGGTGAGTGTGTGTGTGTGTGTGTGTGTGTGTGTGTGTGTGTGTGTGTGTGTGTGTGTGTGTGTGTGTGTGTGTGTGTGTGTGTGTGTGTGTGTGTGTGTGTGTGTGTCAGAGCTGCTCGGGTGAGTGTGTGTCTGTGTGTGTGTGTGTGTGTGTGTCACAGTTGATGTGGTGAGTGCATGTCTGTGTGTGTCACAGGTACTCCGGTGTGTCTGTGTGTGTATGTCACAGTTGTTCAGGTGAGTATGTGTCTGTGTGTGTCACAGCAACTCAGGTGTGTCTGTGTGTGTATGTCACAGCTGTTCAGGTGAGTGTGTGTGTGTGCGTCTCACAGCTGCTCAGGTGAGTGTTTGTGTGTGTGTCACAGCTGCTCAGGTGAGTGTGTGTCTGTGTGTGTCAAGGCTGATCAGGTTAGTGTGTGTCTTTGCGTCTCACAGCTGCTCAGGTGAGTGTGTGTCTGTGTGTGTCAAGGCTGATCAGGTTAGTGTGTGTCTTTGCGTCTCACAGCTGCTCAGGTGAGTGTGTGTGTGTCACAGCTGCTCAGGTGAGTGTGTCTGTCTGTGTCACAGCTGCTCAGGTGAGTGCATGTCTGTGTGTGTCACAGCTGCCCAGGTGAGTGTGTACGTGACACAGCTGCTCAGGTGAGTGTGTACGTGTCACAGCTGCTCAGGTGAGTGCATGTTTGTGTGTGTTTCTCTGTGTTTCACAGCTGCTCAGGTGTGTCTGTGTTGGTTTTAGCGCATAACAGCTGCTCAGGTGAGTGTGTGTCTGTGTGTTTCACAGCTGCTCAGGTGAGTGTGTGTCTGTGTGTTTCACAGCTGCTCAGGTGAGTGTGTGTCTGTGATTTCACAGCTGCTCAGGTGAGTGTGTGTGTGTGTGTGTGTGTGTGTGTGTGTGTGTGTGTGTGTGTGTGTGTGTGTGTGTGTGTGTGTGTGTGTGTGTGTTTCACAGCTGCTCAGGTGTGTCTGTGTGTGCGATTCACAGATGCTAAGGTGAGTTTGTGTCTGTGTGTCACAGCTGCTCAGGTGAGTGTGTCTGTGTGTCACAGCTGTTCAGGTGTGTGTGTGTCACAGCTGTTCAGGTGTGTGTGTGTCACAGCTGTTCAGGTGTGTGTGTGTCACAGCTGTTCAGGTGTGTGTGTGTCACAGCTGCTCAGGTGAGTGTGTCTGTGTGTCACAGCTGCAGAGGTCAGTGTGTGTCCGTGTGTGCGATTCACAGCTGCTTCGGTGAGTCTGTCTTTTTGTGCGCATCACAGCTGGGCAGGTGAGGGTGTGTCTGTGTGTTTCACAGCTGCTCAGGTGAGTGTGTGTCTGTGTGTTTCACAGCTGCTCAGGTGAGTGTGTGTGTGTGTGTGTGTGTGTGTGTGTGTGTGTGTGTGTGTGTGTGTGTGTGTGTGTGTGTGTGTGTGTGTGTGTGTGTGTGTGTGTGTGTGTGTGTTGCACAGCTGCTCAGGTGTGTCTGTGTGTGCGATTCACAGATGCTAAGGTGAGTTTGTGTCTGTGTGTCACAGCTGCTCAGGTGAGTGTGTCTGTGTGTCACAGCTGCTCAGGTGAGTGTGTCTGTGTGTCACAGCTGCTCAGGTGAGTGTGTCTGTGTGTCACAGCTGCAGAGGTCAGTGTGTGTCCGTGTGTGCGATTCACAGCTGCTTCGGTGAGTCTGTCTTTTTGTGCGCATCACAGCTGGGCAGGTGAGGGTGTGTCTGTGTGTTTCACAGCTGCTCAGGTGAGTGTGTGTCTGTGTGTTTCACAGCTGCTCAGGTGAGTGTGTGTCTGTGTCTTTCACAGCTGCTCAGGTGAGTGTGTGTGTGTGTGTGTGTGTGTGTGTGTGTGTGTGTGTGTGTGTGTGTGTGTGTGTGTGTGTGTGTGTGTGTGTGTGTGTGTGTGTGTGTGTGTGTGTGTGTGTGTGTGTGTGTGTTTCACAGCTGCTCAGGTGTGTCTGTGTGTGCGATTCACAGATGCTAAGGTGAGTTTGTGTCTGTGTGTCACAGCTGCTCAGGTGAGTGTGTCTGTGTGTCACAGCTGCTCAGGTGAGTGTGTCTGTGTGTCACAGCTGTTCAGGTGTGTGTGTGTCACAGCTGCTCAGGTGAGTGTGTCTGTGTGTCACAGCTGCTCAGGTGAGTGTGTCTGTGTGTCACAGCTGCTCAGGTGAGTGTGTCTGTGTGTCACAGCGCTCAGGTGAGTGTTTGTGTGTGTGTCACAGCTGCCGAGGTGAGTGTTTGTGTGTGTGTCACAGCTGCCGAGGTGAGTGTTTGTGTGTGTGTCACAGCTGCTCAGGTGAGTGTGTGTCTCAGTGTGTGTCACAGCTGCTCAGGTGAGTATGTGTGTGTTTCACTGATTCTCAGGTGAGTGTGTGTCCGTCACAGCTGCTCAGGTGAGTATGTGTCTGTGTGTCACAGCTGCTCAGGTGAGTGTGTCTGTGTGTCACAGCTGCTCAGGTGAGTGTGTCTGTGTGTCACAGCTGCTCAGGTGAGTGTTTGTCTGTGTGTCACAGCTGCCGAGGTTAGTGTTTGTCTGTGTGTCACAGCTGCTCAGGTGAGTGTTTGTGTGTGTGTCACAGCTGCTCAGGTGAGTGTTTGTGTGTGTGTCACAGCTGCCGAGGTGAGTGTTTGTGTGTGTGTCACAGCTGCTCAGGTGAGTGTGTGTCTCAGTGTGTGTCACAGCTGCTCAGGTGAGTATGTGTGTGTTTCACTGATTCTCAGGTGAGTGTGTGTCCGTCACAGCTGCTCAGGTGAGTATGTGTCTGTGTTTGTGTCTGTTTCACAGCTGCTCTGGTCAGTGTGTGTTTGTGTGAGTGTCTGTGTGTTTCACAGCTGCTCAGGTGAGTGTTTGTCTGTGTTTGTGTGTGTCACAGCTGCCCAGGTGAGTGTGTGTTTGTGTGTGAGTGTCACATCTGCGTGGGTAAGTGTGTCAAAGCTTCTCAGGTGAGTCTGTGTCTGTGTGTTTCAGAGCTGCTCAGGTGAGTGTGTGTGTGTCTGTGTGTTTCCAGCTGCTCAGGTGAGGGTTTGTGTGTTTCAAAGCTGCGCAGGTGAGTGTGTGTCTCTCTGTGTGTGTGTGTGTGTGTGTGTGTGTGTGTGTGTGTGTGTGTGTGTGTGTGTGTGTGTGTGTGTCAAAGCCACTCAGGTGAGTCTATGTGTTTCAGAGCTGCTCAGGTGAGTGTGTGTCTGTGTGTGCATGTCACAGCTGCTCAGGTGAGTGTGTGGTGTGTTACGGCTGCTCAGGTGAGTGTGTGTGTGTCTGTGTGTTTCACAGCTGCTCAGGTGAGTGTGTGTGTGTTTGTGTGTCTGTGAGTGCGTGTCTTTGTTTCAAAGCTGCTCAGGTGAGTGTGTGTGTGTGTATGTATGTATGATACCTGGTGAGTGTGTGTTAGTGTATGTGCATGTGGTTGTGTGAGTGTGTCTGTGTGCATGTGTGTGTCTGTGTTTCACAGCTGCTCGGGTGAGTGTGTGTGTGTGTATGTATGATACCTGCACAGGTGAGTGTGTTAGTGTATGTGCATGTGGTTGTGTTTGTGTGAGCGTGTCTGTGTGCATGTGTGTGTCTGTGTTTCACAGCTGCTCGGGTGAGTGTGTGTGTTTCACAGCTGCTCATGTGAGTGTGTGTGTGTTTCATAGCTGCTCAGGTGAGAGTTTGTCTCTCTGTGTGTGTGTGTGTGTGTGTGTGTGTGTGTGTGTGTGTGTGTGTGTGTGTGTGTGTGTGTGTGTGTGTGTCACAGCTGCTCAGTTGAGTCTGTGTGTTTCAGAGCTGCTCATATGAGTGTGTGTCTGTGTGCTTCACAGCTGCTCAGGGGCCTTTATAAAACTTGGGTACGCACAAAACGGAGCTGAAAACACGAGTACGCAAGTTGCTGCGCAAAAGTTGTGATTTATAAAGAAAAACTTGACGTGAAAATATGCGCACCTACACGCAAACTCTGATCCATGCGTACGCACATTTTGAAGACAAGGCAGTTTGGTGACACTAATGGTGAGTTGAGGAACTGACTGCGGATGAAGGGAATTAACCTTTTGCAAAGTGGCAAAATTTACTTTGACATATTTCAATATTTACAATATTTACAAGTTGCTCATAGGTCCCGGTTACAACAAAAAATACAAATAACATTAAATCACCATTATGGGTCCTAAAGAAACATACATGCATGTTTAGTTTAAAGACATAAGGAACTATATGCTGAAAGTACGTAAATGTAATCTCTTCACTTCCATTCTTAAATGGATGTAGGCCTATCACTCATTATGTGATTAATGTGATAAGGTGTAAATTATTAAATATGATCACTGAAAACATAAGTAGTCCACTGCAGCAACACTTAAATGCATATTGTATGATGTATGAGCTGGCACTGCTGGCAGATTATGCCAATGTGAATCAACGGTATCCCTGTTCCTCCAGACCCACCACAACACCAGCATGAAGAGCCTGACCCACAACACCAGCATGAAGAGCCTGACCCACAACACCAGCATGAAGAGCCTGACCCGCAACACCAGTGTGAAGAGCCTGACCCGCAACACCAGTGTAAAGAGCCTGACCCGCAACACCAGTGTGAAGAGCCCGACCCAAAACACCAGTGTGAAGAGTCTGACCCACAACACCAGCATGAAGAGCCTGACCCGCAACACCAGCATGAAGAGCCTGACCCGCAACACCAGTGTGAAGAGTCTGACCCAAAACACCAGTGTGAAGAGTCTGACCCACAACACCAGCATGAAGAGCCTGACCCACAACACCAGCATGAAGAGCCTGACCCACAACACCAGCATGAAGAGCCTGACCCACAACACCAGCATGAAGAGCCTGACCCGCAACACCAGCATGAAGAGCCCGACCCACAACACCAGCATGAAGAGCCTGACCCGCAACACCAGTGTGAAGAGCCTGACCCACAACACCAGCATGAAGAGCCCGACCCACAACACCAGTGTAAAGAGCCTGACCCGCAACACCAGCATGAAGAGCCTGACCCGCAACACCAGTGTGAAGAGTCTGACCCAAAACACCAGTGTGAAGAGTCTGACCCACAACACCAGCATGAAGAGCCTGACCCACAACACCAGTGTGAAGAGCCCGACCCACAACACCAGTGTGAAGAGCCTGACCCACAACACCAGTGTGAAGAGTCTGACCCAAAACACCAGCATGAAGAGCCTGACCCGCAACACCAGTGTGAAGAGCCTGACCCTCAACACCAGCGTGAAGAGTCTGACCCAAAACATCAGCATGAAGAGCATGACCCACAACACCAGTGTGAAGAGCCTGACCCGCAACACCAGTGTGAAGAGTCTGACCCAAAACACCAGTGTGAAGAGTCTGACCCACAACACCAGCATGAAGAGCCTGACCCACAACACCAGTGTGAAGAGCCTGACCCACAACACCAGCAAGAAGAGCCTGACCCACAACACCAGCATGAAGAGCTCGACCCACAACACCAGCGAGAAGAGCTCGACCCACAACACCAGCAATAAGAGCCTGACCCACAACACCAGCATGAAGAGCCTGACCCACAACACCAGCATGAAGAGCCTGACCCACAACACCAGCATTAAGAGCCTGACCCACAACACCAGCATGAAGAGCCTGACCCACAACACCAGCATTAAGAGCCTGACCCACAACACCAGCATGAAGAGCCCGACCCACAACACCAGCATGAAGAGCCCGACCCACAACACCAGCAAGAAGAGCCTGACCCACAACACCAGCATGAAGAGCCTGACCCACAACACCAGCATGAAGAGCCTGACCCACAACACCAGGGTGAAGAGCCTGACC
>CM065655.1:1729019-1760716 GCA_033220385.1 Triplophysa yarkandensis
GTTGTGTTGAAGTGTTGCAATCATTTGTATGTGTGTGTGTGTTGTGTTGAAGTGTTGCAATCATTTGTATGTGTGTGTGTTGTGTTGTGTTGTGTTGTGTTGTGTTGTGTTGAAGTGTTGCAATCATTTGTATGTGTGTGTGTGTTGTGTTGAAGTGTTGCAATCATTTGTATGTGTGTGTGTTGTGTTGTGTTGCAATCATTTGTATGTGTGTGTTGTGTTGTGTTGAAGTGTTGCAATCATTTGTATGTGTGTGTGTTGTGTTGTGTTGAAGTGTTGCAATCATTTGTATGTGTGTGTTGTGTTGTGTTGTGTTGAAGTGTTGCAATCATTTGTATGTGTGTGTTGTGTTGTTTTGAAGTGTTGCAATCATTTGTATGTGTGTGTGTTGTGTTGTGTTGAAGTGTTGCAATCATTTGTATGTGTGTGTGTTGTGTTGTGTTGAAGTGTTGCAATCATTTGTATGTGTGTCAGTGTTGTGTTGAAGTGTTGCAATCATTTGTATGTGTGTGTTGTGTTGTGTTGAAGTGTTGCAATCATTTGTATGTGTGTGTTGTGTTGTGTTGAAGTGTTGCAATCATTTGTATGTGTGTGTGTTGTGTTGTGTTGAAGTGTTGCAATCATTTGTATGTGTGTGTTGTGTTGAAGTGTTGCAATCATTTGTATGTGTGTGTGTGTTGTGTTGAAGTGTTGCAATCATTTGTATGTGTGTGTGTGTTGAAGTGTTGCAATCATTTGTATGTGTGTGTGTGTTGTGTTGAAGTGTTGCAATCATTTGTATGTGTGTGTGTGTTGTGTTGAAGTGTTGCAATCATTTGTATGTGTGTGTTGTGTTGAAGTGTTGCAATCATTTGTATGTGTGTGTTGTGTTGTGTTGAAGTGTTGCAATCATTTGTATGTGTGTGTTGTGTTGAAGTGTTGCAATCATTTGTATGTGTGTGTTGTGTTGTGTTGAAGTGTTACAATCATTGGATTGTGTGTGTTGTGTTGTGTTGTGTTGTGTTGAAGTGTTGCAATCATTGGATTGTGTGTTGGTTTATAATGTAGATCCTGTGACCTTTAACCCACAGAAATAACCGAGTTTCTACACGTGTTTTATTCTCCCTGAATCTAAACTTTACTGTCACAATTCTTTAGTTTGCCGGACACACAACACACATTCAGCAGAGAAACTTTACTGTCACAATTCTTTAGTTTGACGGACACACAACACACATTCAGCAGAGAAACTTTACTGTCACAATTCTTTAGTTTGACGGACACACAACACACATTCAGCAGAGAAACTTTACTGTCACAATTCTTTAGTTTGACGGACACACAACACACATTCAGCAGAGAAACTTTACTGTCACAATTCTTTAGTTTGACGGACACACAACACACATTCAGCAGAGAAACTTTACTGTCACAATTCTTTAGTTTGACGGACACACAACACACATTCAGCAGAGAAACTAACACACAACATAAAGCGACTGCTAAACTTGACTTTAATTCACTTCTGTGCAGTCTATAGAAGTTATGAACAGATGATGAACAGATGGAAATGATATTTGCTCACCGATCTTTTCTTCTTTTAATTTCCTAAGTGACACAAACAAAGTTAAAGTCCTCGAGTGAAGGAATGAACAAAGATCCGGTGTCGGTTCATCACTTCCGAATCTGAACTGAATCAAATGAATCTTTCTTTCTTCTTCTGTTATAAAGTAACAAACAAACTAGAATAAAGCAACATCTGCCCACTGTTTTATTCAATACTTTACATAAACATTACTGTCGTTTTACTTTATCATCTTTATCATCTTTATCATCTTTATCTTTATCATCTTTATCTTTATCATCTTTATCATCTTTATCATCTTTATCATCTTTATCATCTTTATCATCTTTATCATCTTTATCATCTTTATCATCTTTATCATCTTTATCATCTTTATCTTTATCATCTTTATCATCTTTATCTTTATCATCTTTATCATCTTTATCTTTATCTTTATCATCTTTATCTTTATCATCTTTATCTTTATCATCTTTATCATCTTTATCATCTTTATCATCTATATCATCTTTATTATCTTTATCATCTTTATCATCTTTATCATCTTTATCATCTTTATCATCTTTATCTTTATTATCTTTATCATCTTTATTATCTTTATCATCTTTATCATCTTTATCATCTTTATCATCTTTATCATCTTTATCATCTTTATCATCTTTATCTTTATCATCTTTATCTTTATCATCTTTATCATCTTTATCATCTTTATCATCTTTATCTTTATCATCTTTATCTTTATCATCTTTATCTTTATCATCTTTATCTTTATCATCTTTATCTTTATCATCTTTATCTTTATCATCTTTATCATCTTTATCTTTATCATCTTTATCATCTTTATCTTTATCATCTTTATCTTTATCATCTTTATCATCTTTATCTTTATCATCTTTATCTTTATCATCTTTATCTTTATCATCTTTATCATCTTTATCTTTATCATCTTTATCATCTTTATCTTTATCATCTTTATCATCTTTATCTTTATCACCTTTATCATCTTTATCTTTATCATCTTTATCATCTTTATCTTTATCATCTTTATCTTTATCATCTTTATCATCTTTATCTTTATCATCTTTATCATCTTTATCTTTATCATCTTTATCATCTTTATCTTTATCATCTTTATCATCTTTATCTTTATCATCTTTATTATCTTTATCTTTATCATCTTTATCATCTTTATCTTTATCATCTTTATCTTTATTATCTTTATCTTTATCATCTTTATCTTTATCATCTTTATCTTTATCATCTTTATTATCTTTATCTTTATCATCTTTATCATCTTTATCTTTATTATCTTTATTATCTTTATCTTTATCATCTTTATCATCTTTATCTTTATCATCTTTATCTTTATCATCTTTATCTTTATCATCTTTATTATCTTTATCTTTATCATCTTTATCATCTTTATCTTTATCATCTTTATCTTTATCATCTTTATCATCTTTATCTTTATCATCTTTATCTTTATCATCTTTATCTTTATCATCTTTATTATCTTTATCTTTATCATCTTTATCATCTTTATCTTTATCATCTTTATCTTTATTATCTTTATCTTTATCATCTTTATCTTTATTATCTTTATCTTTATCATCTTTATCTTTATCTTTATCATCTTTATCTTTATCATCTTTATCATCTTTATCATCTTTATCTTTATCATCTTTATCTTTATCATCTTTATCATCTTTATCTTTATCATCTTTATCTTTATTATCTTTATCTTTATCATCTTTATCTTTATCATCTTTATCATCTTTATCATCTTTATCTTTATCATCTTTATCTTTATCATCTTTATCATCTTTATCATTATCATCTTTATCTTTATCATCTTTATCATCTTTATCATCTTTATCTTTATCATCTTTATCTTTATCATCTTTATCTTTATCATCTTTATTATCTTTATCTTTATCATCTTTATCATCTTTATCTTTATCATCTTTATCTTTATCATCTTTATCTTTATTATCTTTATCATCTTTATCTTTATCATCTTTATCATCTTTATCTTTATCATCTTTATCTTTATCATCTTTATCATCTTTATCTTTATCATCTTTATCATCTTTATCTTTATCATCTTTATCATCTTTATCTTTATCATCTTTATCATCTTTATCTTTATCATCTTTATTATCTTTATCTTTATCATCTTTATCATCTTTATCTTTATCATCTTTATCTTTATTATCTTTATCTTTATCATCTTTATCTTTATCATCTTTATCTTTATCATCTTTATTATCTTTATCTTTATCATCTTTATCATCTTTATCTTTATTATCTTTATTATCTTTATCTTTATCATCTTTATCATCTTTATCTTTATCATCTTTATCTTTATCATCTTTATCTTTATCATCTTTATTATCTTTATCTTTATCATCTTTATCATCTTTATCTTTATCATCTTTATCTTTATCATCTTTATCTTTATTATCTTTATCTTTATCATCTTTATCTTTATTATCTTTATCTTTATCATCTTTATCTTTATCTTTATCATCTTTATCTTTATCATCTTTATCATCTTTATCATCTTTATCATCTTTATCTTTATCATCTTTATCTTTATCATCTTTATCATCTTTATCTTTATCATCTTTATCTTTATTATCTTTATCTTTATCATCTTTATCTTTATCATCTTTATCATCTTTATCATCTTTATCTTTATCATCTTTATCTTTATCATCTTTATCATCTTTATCATTATCATCTTTATCTTTATCATCTTTATCATCTTTATCATCTTTATCTTTATCATCTTTATCTTTATCATCTTTATCTTTATCATCTTTATTATCTTTATCTTTATCATCTTTATCATCTTTATCTTTATCATCTTTATCTTTATCATCTTTATCTTTATTATCTTTATCTTTATCATCTTTATCTTTATTATCTTTATCTTTATCATCTTTATCTTTATCTTTATCATCTTTATCATCTTTATCATCTTTATCATCTTTATCTTTATCATCTTTATCTTTATCATCTTTATCATCTTTATCTTTATCATCTTTATCTTTATTATCTTTATCTTTATCATCTTTATCTTTATCATCTTTATCATCTTTATCATCTTTATCATCTTTATCTTTATCATCTTTATCATCTTTATCATCTTTATCATCTTTATCTTTATCATCTTTATCATCTTTATCATCTTTATCTTTATCATCTTTATCATCTTTATCTTTATCATCTTTATCATCTTTATCTTTATCATCTTTATTATCTTTATCTTTATCATCTTTATCATCTTTATCTTTATCATCTTTATCTTTATTATCTTTATCTTTATCATCTTTATCATCTTTATCTTTATCATCTTTATCTTTATCATCTTTATCTTTATCATCTTTATTATCTTTATCTTTATCATCTTTATCATCTTTATCTTTATCATCTTTATCTTTATTATCTTTATCTTTATCATCTTTATCATCTTTATTATCTTTATCTTTATCATCTTTATCTTTATCATCTTTATTATCTTTATCTTTATCATCTTTATCTTTATCTTTATCATCTTTATCTTTATCTTTATCATCTTTATCATCTTTATCTTTATCATCTTTATCTTTATCTTTATCATCTTTATCTTTATCATCTTTATCTTTATCATCTTTATCATCTTTATCATCTTTATTTTTATCCTCTTTATCTTTATCTTTATCATCTTTATCTTTATCATCTTTATCTTTATCATCTTTATCATCTTTATCATCTTTATTTTTATCCTCTTTTCCCTCACATGTTCTGTAACCCTTCTGTAGTTTTCCTGAGCTGTCATCAGAACCCAGATTAAAAACCTCTGATGAATACAGATTCTGTAATGTCTCCCACATTTAAACTAGTTTTGTACGCAAGAATGTAAGACAGAACATAAAGTAAAAAACTAAATAATGAGCATACCACTCACCCATCCCATACACAACCCTCACCCACTGTTCCTCGGGGCTTTTGAGCATCCCTGGATAAAAATTCTACCAGTTTTCTTCCAATTAAGCTCGAAGCAAAGTCCTCTAAACCCACGGCAAATACACACAACCTTTATTTATTTATTATGTGTAAGTGTCAACTTAAGAAACTGTAGATTAAGTTGGCAGAAGTTCACAAGTGGTTAACAACAACTGTGTTTAGAAAATGTTGTACTTAAACACCTTAAAGCGCTGTGGGAAGGCCTGCAGGTTATTGTATCACTTTCTTGTAATGCTATGATCCACACGATGTCATAATGGATGTCATTTCACTGATTGAGCTGCTCATGTGAAAACACAAAACAAGACGGTGTGTGAAAACGTCACAAGGCATTTAATGCAGCGTTCATGCAGCGTAATACAAGCACATGCTGGATACAGAAAGCAAAGCAGAGTACAACAATTCAAGGCAGGAAATCTCTTGCAGCATCGAAGCCAAAACCCGTACGGAACAAGTCTTACATTTCACCATAAAAATATTAAGGTCATATTTATGCATATAGTAGATTAAAAATGTAAAAATGGAGGTTGATGTTAAAATAAAAATGGAGGTAATCGTGTGAAGTGTCTCTTATGGTCCTGAGGTCACGGTGGTTTCTGATGGGCCCAGTTAAAACATGAAAAAACAGAGTCAAGAGGTGTGGGTTGTGTTAGTGTGAGTCACTTAATGAGGTTTGTGTGTTCCATGAGGTTTTCAAGGTTTAACAAGTGCTGTGACGTGTCACTGCTGTCGTGTGTGCGTGCTTTTATGAGTGTGTGTGTGTTAAAGCTCAGGGTTGAAATCCTGCAATTTAAGTGGCGGAGCCCGGCCCACTGGTCCCGCCCATTCCAGCACCCTGCTCCATGTGACTGTTGTTGGGTTTGAGTGGGGCAGGGTGTTGGTGTTGAAGGGCATGTCTCTCCAACAGTGTGCGGTGCGTGAAGGCACGATGACACACGCCACAGGTGAAGGTGCGCTCCACGCGGTGCGTGCGCATGTGCACGTTGAGGGAGCTCTTCTGCGTGAAACGTTTGCTGCAGACAGAGCACTGGAAGGCCCGCACACCAGTGTGCACCACCATGTGCTTGAGGAGATAGTCGCGCAGAGAGAAAGATCTCCAGCAAATGCTGCACTGGTGTGGCTTCTGACCTGCAGAATGACAACACATTCAAGACGAGCAGTTAACGTACAACACCGCGTTTCCCGTCTTTCACCCATACCTGAGTGGATGAACATGTGCTTGCTGTAGTTCTTGCGTGAACGCAACGACTTTCCGCAGTGGCTGCAGTCAAAGGAAGTCTCAGAGGCCTGCGTTGTAAAGCTTGGACCTGCGATACATACTGGGGTGGGAGGAGGTGGAGCTGGGGTAAGGGGAGCGGGGGGCGGAGCCTGCTGACATGAATCTGCCAAGTTGTCGATTACCATGGGTCCTCCGACAAAGAAGGAGGACTGTGATTCACTGCCAGGGAACTGATAAAGCATCTGAGAATAAAAACAAAAATCAAACAGACAACTTACAGACACAGACACAGTCAGATCAACATATGACAACACAGTATGAACACTGTGATGTCATACAGCGATCTGTAGCGCAGTGTGAAGCTGGACAGATGATACAGACGTGAGTAATGCCATCATCACATTTGTCGGGAGGCCGTCACACCTGACTGCTCAGATTCTGAGAGGACGGAGGGGGAGGGGTAAGAGGTTTGTTGACCCGCGCGCGAGGGTTTGAGCCCAGTGACGCCTGTGGATCCGCTTGAGACCAGAAACCACCAGAGAAAACGCCAGACTCCTCATAGAAACCATCCTGAGAAAAATACGCGCGCGCACAAACACACAAACACACACACACAATTAGATACTAGCTTCAAAATTAAAACCACAAACGCATGTGTTTTACCTGTGCGTATGCAGACTGGTGTGATGCACTTCCTCTGTCATCCATTTCAAAAAGACCCTCGCCATCCTGCACCCCCTCATTCTTTACTACCACCTCCTCTCCACCCAACACCTGAAAACACAAGTTAAAGTGTGTGATGTCATGTATGTGTGTGTGTGTGTGTGTGTGTGCGTAGTAACATGGTTTGCAAGGACACAAATATGTATAACCGTATTATAACACGTTAGTAACAACGTAAACATGGTTTATGTGAACACTAAGTGTCCTTGTACTTAAAAAACATGATAAATGGAGTTTTTTGGTGAAAAAGGAGCACTTTTTCCTAAGACCTTGGATAAGTGAATATAATCTACAGTTTGAATGGTACAAACACCGTAACGTCTCAGCAGACTCCTTGTCACCCATGTATACAAGTGTACGCGTGTATGACCTGCAGTCTCAGTGGTTGTCTCTGTTTGCGCGTGTGCGCCGTCTGCCTGTCTCTCTCTGCGTCGTGTGCATCCCTCTCGTCACCGTATCTGTCCACGCCCCCCACCAGCTCCTCCCCCACGTCGCCGTACTCCACCCCCCCACCACGCCCGATGCCAGCCGGCGAGGCGATCTGGGCACGCTCGTTAGCCGCGATGTTCTGCGAGCTCATGCCGGTGCCGCGCTCCACGTTGGGGTTTAGCATATAGTTGATCTCCTGCGAGCAGCTGGATGACTTCATCATGGCCCCGCCCCCTGACACACCCAGCCCCTCCCCTCTACACAGCACGGCTCCTCCCAGGTCAGCGAGGGGCATCAGAGGCCCCACGCCACCCTCCAGTCCTCCGCCGTCTCCCTGGGCCCCGGCACTCAAAGCGGCTGCCATCTCGGCGGCGGAGGCGCAGTCGGCCGGCATGCCGTACCCGAAGCCCTGCAGCGCGGCACTCTCTCGACCCTTTCCGTCACCTGTGCCGCCCCCCGCTTCCTGTTTGGGCAGCGTACTTCCGAGCGGCCCAGTGCCGCTGGCACTGCCCCCCACGGCAGCGCGTCTCTGCGAGATGATCTGCGTGCATTCATCGATGACCGTCTTGATCTGCAGGATGGAGGCGGCGGTGAGGATGCAGAGCGCCTGAGAGTGGAGCACCACCAGCGAGCCGCTGTACATGAAGTCCACCAGCTGCTTCACCGTCTCGGCGGGCACCAGAGGAGGAACCGAGATCTCAGAGTGACCCAACAGCAGTTTGTCCTGGAAGAAGGGACTTCCGGCTGCCAGTACGCATGCGTGAGCCCGCAGCGACGCGTCGTGGATGCGCACGGTGACGTCACAGAAGAGACCCTTGCGTCGCTGTGACCTCAGAGCTTCCAGCACAGACTGACTGGAGTTCTGGAGGTGGATGTAGTGGACCGCTTCCGGTCCGGACGCCATCAGCCTCACCTGACAACACACTGAACACACACGACATTAACATCCGACACAGGACATTTCTCGCATTACGCGTGACGCCCGACACGAGCCGTTCATCGTTATGCGGTCATGTTTATGACGTGACGCGTGCGTGACGCGCACTCACCTGCAGACGCGTTCAAAGTCGACAGAAGAGCTGCTGTGCGATCATTACTGCATCAGTGATTGATGATTGATTGATTGATTGATTGATTGATTGGATCTCTGACACGAACTCAAACCGAACGAGCGCGATTCACGGGCCTCGCAATCCGGAAAGAGTCGACAAAATAAAAGTCCTCGAGAATCCACAAAATAAAAGTCCTCGAGAATCCACAAATAAAAGTCCTCGAGAAGCCACAAAATAAAAGTCCTCGAGAATCCACAAAATAAAAGTCCTCGAGAAGCCACAAAATAAAAGTCCTCGAGAATCCACAAAATAAAAGTCCTCGAGAAGCCACAAAATAAAAGTCCTCGAGAATCCACAAAATAAAAGTCCTCGAGAAGCCACAAAATAAAAGTCCTCGAGAATCCACAAAATAAAAGTCCTCGAGAAGCCACAAAATAAAAGTCCTCGAGAAGCCACAAAATAAAAGTCCTCGAGAAGCCACAAAATAAAAGTCCTCGAGAATCCACAAAATAAAAGTCCTCGAGAATCCACAAAATAAAAGTCCTCGAGAAGCCACAAAATAAAAGTCCTCGAGAAGCCACAAAATAAAAGTCCTCGAGAAGCCACAAAATAAAAGTCCTCGAGAAGCCACAAAATAAAAGTCCTCGAGAAGGCACAAAATAAAAGTCCTCGAGAAGCCACAAAATAAAAGTCCTCGAGAAACCACAAAATAAAAGTCCTCGAGAATCCACAAAATAAAAGTCCTCGAGAAACCACATAATAAAAGTCCTCGAGAAACCACAAAATAAAAGTCCTCGAGAAGCCACAAAATAAAAGTCCTCGAGAAGCCACAAAATAAAAGTCCTCGAGAAGCCACAAAATAAAAGTCCTCGAGAAGCCACAAAATAAAAGTCCTCGAGAAGCCACAAAATAAAAGTCCTCGAGAAGCCACAAAATAAAAGTCCTCGAGAATCCACAAATAAAAGTCCTCGAGAAGCCACAAAATAAAAGTCCTCGAGAAGCCACAAAATAAAAGTCCTCGAGAAGCCACAAAATAAAAGTCCTCGAGAAGCCACAAAATAAAAGTCCTCGAGAAGCCACAAAATAAAAGTCCTCGAGAAGCCACAAAATAAAAGTCCTCGAGAAGCCACAAAATAAAAGTCCTCGAGAAGCCACAAAATAAAAGCTCTTCTCTTTTCTACAACACGTCTCCACAGTAAAAGTCCCGCAGGTCAATGACTCTAAACGAGTCTCATGTTGAGCTGGATTTAACATTTCTGAACAAACAACGAACACCTGACATTTACATTCAAACGCTTTATTTGCCACAAACATCTAAAACAAGTCAAAAACAGTTCAAACTTTTAAAAATACATTCAGAAACAGCCTCACATGACATTAAAGAACAAAACTACAATTTAAATATGTAAGCCAAGCATTGTCACAGAATAATAGAAATGAAAAGGATTGATGTGTTTTTGTGGATATGAATGTTAGAAGTATAAGAGCATTTAGAAAACAGTTTATGTAAACTTTCAACAACAAGACTCAACAGCAGAACTAATATACAGATGAATAAACGAGTGAAGTGTTTTTTACTGCGTTTACATGTGATGATGTCATCGATGGATTCAGGCCTGTGTCTCGGGGACTGCTGAAGACTCCACCAAACACAGGCCAGCATCACGCTGGTCTCCATGACAACGCCGATCCGGAGATCCAGCACAGAACTGCTGCTGGGCCTGACATAACTTCTGAATGAGAAAACGCTTATCACGGCCCTCCTATTACACACACACACACACACGCACGCACGCGCGCACGCAGGCACGCACGCACACACACACACACGCACACACACACACAGTAACAAACAGAAAACATATGAACAACTAATCTTATGCCACCTGATTCGACAAATTGTCTGTGGGTACACAATATCCTGTCACACAGGCACAAGAAACTAAAGCACATCATTTCATGACGGAGAATTCACAACAGCTCAAAAGATTTTTATAGACACAGTTATTGACATCTTGTACATCGGTCGATAGAGAATCAAAACCACTCACCATAGCCAGTTGATCTCTGAGCTGCTCGATCACACGCTTGTGAGCTCCAGCCAATGCGATCACATAAAACATCCCTAGACTGCAACACAACACACACATCCACAGATTCATTTACACAGAACAAAGAAATTCCATTTGTCTGTAAAAACCATATTTTCATGTGTTTCACAAAAGTACAATTGTGTCAACATATTAACTTTGACCTTTATTTAAAGAGTATTTTAAATATCATTTTGATACTGGTAAATTCAAATCAATTCATAAATGCTATGTTTTCATTTCATTTAATTTAGTCATTTAGCAGACGCTTTTATCCAAAGCGACTTACAATAGTGGAGGAGACAATGAAGCGGTAAATAGCCGATACAACAATAGGTGAACAAGTGCTACAACAATGATTTCTCAAGCCACGGCTGAAACGAACCAACCTGCAAATCTCTACAATGTTCTAAAGTCATGGCACACACTGTAGGGAAGGGAAGTGACATGACGTATTGCCAAGTACGGTGTTCCATACTTGGAATTTGTGCTCTGCATTTAACCCATCCAGTAAGTGAACACACACAGTAAGTGAACACACACACACTGTGAATACACACCCGGAGCAGTGGGCAGCCATGCTTATCTATCGGCCCACTTAAAGTCAACGGGGAATCTAGGGTGGCCCTACATCTTAGGGGTACATCTTACCCTTAATTGTGAGGTGTGTTTTTACAGAGCCTGCCAGTCTCTTCAAATGTGAGACCCCTCACATTTCTTGGTCTGTGTGAAACTATGCAAGAGGAGAAACTGGTAGAAAAAGAATAATTTCCCCCTTGCAGTCTGCAAGCACCACTAATAATTAGTGGTTCTTAAAATTAAGTGATTTCAAACTTTTGACTGGTAGTGTATGTAGGTCGAGTTTGTTGACAACATCCGGTAATTTTTACATTCATACAGATGACAGACGTTCAGTCTCACCAGGTTATGACGAAGAGCGAAACAGCACAGGCCTCAGAGGCCAGCGCTTTTAGAACGGAGCTCAGACCATGAGGTAGCACAGAGATCACACGAGGAACAACCTCCCACGACGAAGTGTAATTCACGAATGGACCACACGCTCGTGATGGCGGAATCCTGACACATTAGGAATAAATATTAAACATGATCAGAGAATGTGAATGTATGTGCGTGTTCGTGAACTCACTCTGCAATGCTGACGATAACAGGAACAGATGCAAGAGCCAAACCAATTAATAACACGACCAGAAAGAAGAAATTAGAACTGGAGGCTCGAAAGGGACGTGTGGCAGGACGACAGTTGGTCATTAAAGACACCTGCATTATTCACCCCAATCCAAAGACATCAAGAACACTCACTTTCATTATAAAAACATCACTTTTATTATAGCACTTGAAATGCTTATGTTAATGTAGTGAGCTGTTACCTTCTTCAGGTAAAAGACCAGAAAGTATTTTACTGTGTTGATGGCAGGCAGTAAAGGGCAGTAAAATGTTCCAATCCAGCAGATGGTCTGACCATAAACAATCTCCAGAACGTTCTGAGGGATGGCGAATTCCTGCTGACCCCACCACTTGGCCAGACCACAGTCACAGTGATTGACAATAATCCTGATCAAACAAGAATAATGCAGTGAGAGTGTTTTTAACAAGTTGACAGAAGAACACATTCACCATTTCATACCTGCGTGGAAATTCAATGAAGATGGTGACAGCGGCGATGATCAGTAAGTCAAAGATCACCAGCTTATACATCTCCTGTCCAACATGAGTCTCCCAACACTACACAACCAAACAAAACTCTTAGACGCACAACAAACACATAATGCGTCTTCTGTGTGTGCGTGTGAATGCGTGTGAATGTGTGTGTGCGAGTGGTTGAGACCTACAGGGTAGAGCAGATGGTTGTATCCACAGAAACAATCAGAATCTGAACTTCCACACGTAATCTGAGACCACAGTGAGAACAGCAGCACACCGATACTGGCCAATCGCATGAACACACACCTGAACACAACACACACACACACACAAATAAATCAGTTGTATCAGTATTGGTCTGTTGCTTAGACATTTGGACTTGTATGCAGAAGGTTGTTGGTTTGAATCTCAGTGTCACCAGATAATGACTGAAGTGTTCTTGAGAAAGACACCTCAGCCCTGTTTACTCGGCAGTGCTACATGTCCACCGTATAAAACCTGTAAGCCACTTTGGATAAAAGCGTCTGCTAAATTAATAAATGTAAATGTTCTTCTTCTGTTTCTTAGCATAAATGACCAAATCTTTCTTCTTAGAAACAAACAAACACAGGCATGCACATGTACACGCACACATGTACATATCCAATGTGAAGCTTACACTAACACATCTTATAACTAATGGTGTATGAGCAATCAGTTTCTGTGAGCTTCAGTCAGATGATTAACAGCACTGAAAACATGAGTGAATGTGATGCCTCATGAGTGTGAAGCGGATCTCAAACGCTGGTGAATAATCCTCAAAACTGATGATGAGGTTGAAGATCAGTGGTGTGATGAAGTTTGCCAGAGTGATGACAATGGAGGGCAAATATTCCACCATCAGCTCCAACAGAAAGTTACTCTGTTCCTAAACACACACACGCACGCACACACCGTCATCATCATCATCATCATCATCATCATCATCATCATCATCAAAAGAATTTAGAACCTAAAGACTAAATTTAAGAGTGAAAAGCCTACTTCACCTCGGCCTGTTTCCGTTGTGAGAATACAGTGGCAATGTAGATACAGTAGAAGCAGGAGATCAGAACGGCCATCACAAAAAGATTAACAGCAGCTCTTAATGTGTAGATACGACATCTCTCACTGCGTGTGCGATTCGCCATCTTCAATTTGATGCGCTCTTCTTCCAGATCCGTCTGACACAAACACACAAATATCCATCATTCTGCTGTATCACGTGTTAATAAAATGAATAATTGTATTTATGAACTATTCTATTATTTGGTATGTCTATAACACCACTGATGGGTTGAGAAACTCACCTTCAGCTCATAAAGTAAACTGCTGTGTTTAAGACGCGCTGCATTTTCATTGGTTATGCAGAAATCCCACCCGGCAAAAATCTTATTACAAAAACTCTGAAAACGGTCCTCATCCTGTATAAGTTTCCGTTTAAAACCAGATGCAGACCTAAATGTGGAAATCTGTTCTCAGATCAGTAGATCTTTGATACATGAATTGTATGCACTGATAAATTGAACTCAACTGACCTCTTGACAATCCAGACAAGACTGAGCAGCAGATATGACACAGTGGTGAGCAGATATGCCAGAGGTAGATTATAACTAAACACAGACTGAATGAACTCCAGTTTATAATAACCATAGAAGAGATACGTCTGCTCCAGAAAACCCTGACACGCACAAACACACGTACACACGCACATACACACACACACACAGAGTTTTAAATGTAGCATTGTTCGGCATTGTGCAGTTTGTGTGTCAAGTTATTTTGTGAGGCGATTTCATACAGTTCCTGACAGCAGATCTGTGATATGTTGATGAAAAACCACCAGACCCCGACGAGAGCTGCCGGAATAAACACTGCAGTCCCTCACTGCAAAAAATAAACTCAACAGTGAGACAAAAATTGTCGTTCAATCATGTTAGTGTGGGTGTGTGTACCATCTGTGCTGCTGTAGGTGATGTTCAAGGATGTGTGTGTAGTGACAATGACTGGCAGCATCACAAACACAAACATAAGGAGAAACATGATGAAATTCAGCAGCACCAGAAACCTCAGGAATGAGAAATAGGACAGAATTCCTGTGCCGAACATGCCTGCACACAAACACATGAGCATACAGAGCTTTTTTTGAGTTAAGTTCACTTTTTATTTATTTATGATTTAGTGATGTGGATTCTAAGTCTGACCCTCGATGAGGTGAATATCTGCTCTCCAGAGCTGCAGCGAGGACAGAAGATCCATCCCATCCTCCTTCAGATGCTTCAGAGAGCGGTGAACGTTCAGTCTCCACAAACTCCAGCCTA
The DNA here is from genome assembly GCA_033220385.1 of Triplophysa yarkandensis. Lineage (NCBI taxonomy): Eukaryota > Metazoa > Chordata > Actinopteri > Cypriniformes > Nemacheilidae > Triplophysa > Triplophysa yarkandensis. The sequence goes on from CM065655.1 coordinate 1,744,106, forward strand.
TAAGAGCGCCGTCCTGTTGAAGACGTTGCTCTCTGCACACACAAGCATTAGTTTTATTCTAGAAAGTGTGTGTGCATGATAAAACAGAGTGTGAATGATAAAATCTGACTTCTCCTGCCGTTTGTCTTCCATGCTCTTGGGAAGCTCCCTCACAGGTCTGAGCTCATCCTTGCCATGAACAGCCTTCTGCTCCACCCATTTCCCACTGATGATGGACGGCTGTCGACCGCGTCCGCTGTATCTTCTCCTTGCACTGGTACTGGTGCTGGATTTTCGCCGGTAGAGCAGAGATTGATAACTGGGCAGCTGATCCAGCAGGAGATGACTGGTGGGAACAAGCCGGTCTGTTGAGAACACTTACCCAAACAAACATTCCTGTATTAGAATAACTCAACCAAAACTGTGGAATATCTTTTTGAATGATCAAAAAGATCTACAGTTAGCTGAGGTTTAAATCTGAAAATATTAAATCACAGTTTAAACTGCAAAAGGGGAAAATGTCTGAAATTATTGTCACTGTGCCACTTAGCGGCTTAGTTTGAGTGGTTTCAAGAGATTTCACACATCATCCACAAATGATGTCAGTGAGTGTAACTGAGGTCAGTCGTGGCCTGGTGCTTCGAGTGTTGGACTCGTGACCCCAGACAGCGGGGATTGTAGATGGAGGAAGGGAATCAGCAGCACTCACCTCCATCTTTAATATTACAACTGAGGTTTACACCTTGAGCAAGACTCCATTCCCCTCAAATAGCATGACTGACCACTGCTCCGAGTGTGTGTTCACAGTGTGTGTTACTCTGCGTGTGTGTGTGTGTGTGTGTGTGTTTGGTGTGTTCGAGTGTGATTGGTGCTTTTGTGTTAGTATGTGTGTGTGTGCGAAAGTGTGTTTGATGCATTTGTGCGTCTGTTTGTGTGATTGGTGCGTGTACATGTGAATGTTAGTGTGTGTGTGTTGGTTGATGTGTGTGCATGTTTGTTAGTGTGTGTCCATATGTCGGTGTGTGTTAGTGTGCGTGTGTTAGTGCATGTGTGTGTTAGTGTGCGGGTGTGTTAGTGTGTGTGCGTGTAAGTGTGCGTGCATGTAAGTGTGCGTGCATGTGTGTTAGTGTGCCTGTGTGTATATGTGTGTAAGTGTGCTAGTGCATGTGTGTGTTGGTGTGCGTGTGTGTTGGTGTGCGTGTGTGTTAGTGTGCGTGCATGTGTGTTAGTGTGCCTGTGTGTACATGTGTGTAAGTGTGCTAGTGCATGTGTGTGTGTGTTGGTGTGCGTGTGTGTTAGTGTGCATGTGTGTTTTAGAGTGCGTGTGTGTTAGTGTGCATGTGTGTGTTAGTGTGCGTGTGTGTTAGTTTGCATGTGTGTGTTAGTGTGCGTGTGTGTTAGTGTGCGTGTGTGTAAGTGTGCATGTGTGAGTTAGTGTGCATGTGTGTGTTAATGTGCATGTGTGTGTTAGTTTGCATGTGTGTGTTAGTGTGCGTGTGTGTTAGTGTGCATGTGTGTTTTAGTGTGCATGTGTGTTTTAGTGTGCGTGTGTGTAAGTGTGCATGTGTGTGTTAGTGTGCGTGTGTGTTAGTGTGTGTGCGTGTAAGTGTGCGTGCATGTAAGTGTGCGTGCATGTGTGTTAGTGTGCCTGTGTGTATATGTGTGTAAGTGTGCTAGTGCATGTGTGTGTTGGTGTGCGTGTGTGTTAGTGTGCGTGCATGTGTGTTAGTGTGCCTGTGTGTACATGTGTGTAAGTGTGCTAGTGCATGTGTGTGTTGGTGTGCGTGTGTGTTAGTGTGCATGTGTGTTTTAGAGTGCGTGTGTGTTAGTGTGCGTGTGTGTGTTAGTTTGCATGTGTGTGTTAGTGTGCGTGTGTGTTAGTGTGCATGTGTGTTTTAGTGTGCGTGTGTGTAAGTGTGCATGTGTGAGTTAGTGTGCATGTGTGTGTTAGTGTGCATGTGTGTGTTAGTGTGCGTGTGTGTTAGTGTGCATGTGTGTTTTAGTGTGCATGTGTGTTTTAGTGTGCGTGTGTGTTTTAGTGTGCGTGTGTGTTTTAGTGTGCGTGTGTGTAAGTGTGCGTGTGTGTTTTAGTGTGCGTGTGTGTAAGTGTGCGTGTGTGTTTAAGTGTGCGTGTGTGTAAGTGTGCATGTGTGTTTTAGTGTGCATGTGTGTGTTAGTGTGCATGTGTGTGTAAGTGTGCATGTGTGTGTAAGTGTGCATGTGTGAGTTAGTGTGCATGTGTGTGTAAGTGTGCATGTGTGAGTTAGTGTGCATGTGTGTGTTAGTGTGCATGTGTGTGTTAGTGTGCGTGTGTGTTAGTGTGCATGTGTGTGTTAGTGTGCGTGTGTGTGTTAGTGTGCGTGTGTGTTAGTCTGCGTGTGTGTTTTAGTGTGCGTGTGTGTTAGTGTGCATGTGTGTTAGTGTGCGTGTGTGTTAGTCTGCGTGTGTGTTTTAGTGTGCGTGTGTGTTAGTGTGCATGTGTGTTTTAGTGTGCGTGTGTGTAAGTGTGCGTGTGTGTTTTAGTGTGCGTGTGTGTAAGTGTGCGTGTGTGTTTTAGTGTGCGTGTGTGTTTTAGTGTGCGTGTGTGTTTAAGTGTGCGTGTGTGTAAGTGTGCGTGTGTGTTTAATGTGCGTGTGTGTGTAAGTGTGCATGTGTGTTTTAGTGTGCGTGTGTGTAAGTGTGCGTGTGTTTTTTAGTGTGCGTGTGTGTAAGTGTGTGTGTGTGTTTAAGTGTGCGTGTGTGTAAGTGTGCGTGTGTGTTTTAGTGTGCGTGTGTGTTTAAGTGTGCGTGTGTGTTTAAGTGTGCGTGTGTGTTTAAGTGTGCGTGTGTGTAAGTGTGCGTGTGTGTTTAATGTGCGTGTGTGTTTAAGTGTGCGTGTGTGTGTAAGTGTGCATGTGTGTGTTAGTGTGCATGTGTGTGTTAGTTTGCATGTGTGTGTTAGTGTGCGTGTGTGTTAGTCTGCATGTGTGTTTTAGTGTGCGTGTGTGTTAGTGTGCATGTGTGTTTTAGTGTGCGTGTGTGTAAGTGTGCGTGTGTGTTTTAGTGTGCGTGTGTGTTTTAGTGTGCGTGTGTGTAAGTGTGCGTGTGTGTAAGTGTGCGTGTGTGTTTTAGTGTGCGTGTGTGTTTAAGTGTGCGTGTGTGTAAGTGTGCGTGTGTGTTTAATGTGCGTGTGTGTTTAAGTGTGCGTGTTTGTGTAAGTGTGCATGTGTGAGTGTGTGTTTTAGTGTGCGTGTGTGTGTGTTTTAGTGTGCGTGTGTGTAAGTGTGCATGTGTGTTTTAGTGTGTTTTGTTGTGTGCGTGTGTGTAAGTGTGCATGTGTGTTTTAGTGTGCATGTGTGTTTTAGTGTGCGTGTGTGTTAGTGTGCGTGTGTGTGTTTTAGTGTGCGTGTGTGTTTTAGTGTGCGTGTGTGTTTTAGTGTGCGTGTGTGTTAGTGTGCATGTGTGTTAGTGTGCATGTGTGTTTTAGTGTGCGTGTGTGTTTTAGTGTGCGTGTGTGTTTTAGTGTGCGTGTGTGTTTTAGTGTGCGTGTGTGTTTTAGTGTGCGTGTGTGTTTTAGTGTGCGTGTGATAGTGTGCATGTGTGTTTTAGTGTGCGTGTGTGTTAGTGTGCGTGCTAGACTCGTCTTCAAATACTTTACTTCTATTTAACCACAATGAGAAGTTCTTACAGTAACATTTCTATCATATTATAGAGCTTTATTTACTCGAGTACAGATCTGTGAATGTCTGTGAATGTCTTCGAATATCTCTGAATGTCTGTGAATATCTGTGAATGTCTGTGAATGTGAATGTCTGTGAATGTGAATGTCTGTGAATGTCTGTGAATGTCTGTGAATGTCTGTGAATGTGAATGTCTGTGAATGTGAATGTCTGTGAATGTGAATGTCTCTGAATGTCTGTGAATATCTGTGAATGTGAATGTCTGTGAATATCTGTGAATGTGAATGTCTGTGAATATCTGTGAATGTGAATGTCTGTGAATATCTGTGAATGTGAATGTCTGTGAATGTCTGTGAATGTCTGTGAATGTCTGTGAATGTCTGTGAATGTGAATGTCTGTGAATGTCTGTGAATGTGAATGTCAGTGAATGTCTGTGAATGTGAATGTCAGTGAATGTCTGTGAATGTGAATGTCTGTGAATGTGAATGTCTGTGAATGTGAATGTCAGTGAATGTCTGTGAATGTGAATGTCTGTGAATGTCTGTGAATGTGAATGTCAGTGAATGTCTGTGAATGTGAATGTCTGTGAATGTGAATGTCTGTGAATGTCTGTGAATGTGAATGTCTGTGAATGTGAATGTCTGTGTATGTCTGTGAATGTGAATGTCTGTGTATGTGAATGTCTGTGAATGTCTGTGAATGTGAATGTCTGTGAATGTGAATGTCTGTGTATGTCTGTGAATGTCTGTGTATGTCTGTGAATGTGAATGTCAGTGAATGTCTGTGAATGTGAATGTCAGTGAATGTCTGTGAATGTGAATGTCTGTGAATGTGAATGTCTGTGAATGTGAATGACTGTGAATGTCTGTGAATGTGAATGTCAGTGAATGTCAGTGAATGTCTGTGAATGTCTGTGAATGTCTGTGAATGTGAATGTCTGTGAATGTCTGTGAATGTGAATGTCAGTGAATGTCTGTGAATGTGAATGTCTGTGAATGTGAATGTCTGTGAATGTGAATGTCTGTGAATGTCTGTGAATGTGAATGTCTGTGAATGTGAATGTCTGTGAATGTCTGTGAATGTGAATGTCTGTGAATGTCTGTGAATGTGAATGTCTGTGAATGTGAATGTCTGTGAATGTGAATGTCTGTGAATGTCTGTGAATGTGAATGTCTGTGAATGTGAATGTCTGTGAATGTGAATGTCTGTGAATGTGAATGTCTGTGAATGTCTGTGAATGTGAATGTCAGTGAATGTCTGTGAATGTCTGTGAATGTGAATGTCTGTGAATGTGAATGTCTGTGAATGTGAATGTCTGTGAATGTCTGTGAATGTGAATGTCTGTGTATGTCTGTGAATGTCTGTGAATGTGAATGTCTGTGAATGTGAATGTCTGTGAATGTGAATGTCTGTGAATGTGAATGTGAATGTCTGTGAATGTGAATGTCTGTGAATGTGAATGTCTGTGAATGTGAATGTCAGTGAATGTCTGTGAATGTGAATGTCAGTGAATGTCTGTGAATGTCTGTGAATGTGAATGTCAGTGAATGTCTGTGAATGTGAATGTCTGTGAATGTGAATGTCTGTGAATGTCTGTGAATGTGAATGTCTGTGAATGTGAATGTCTGTGAATGTGAATGTCTGTGAATGTGAATGTCTGTGAATGTGAATGTCTGTGAATGTCTGTGAATGTGAATGTCAGTGAATGTCTGTGAATGTGAATGTCAGTGAATGTCTGTGAATGTCTGTGAATGTCTGTGAATGTGAATGTCTGTGAATGTCTGTGAATGTGAATGTCAGTGAATGTGAATGTCTGTGAATGTGAATGTCTGTGAATGTGAATGTCTGTGAATGTCTGTGAATGTGAATGTCTGTGAATGTGAATGTCAGTGAATGTCTGTGAATGTCTGTGAATGTGAATGTCTGTGAATGTCTGTGAATGTGAATGTCAGTGAATGTCTGTGAATGTGAATGTCTGTGAATGTCTGTGAATGTGAATGTCTGTGAATGTGAATGTCTGTGAATGTCTGTGAATGTGAATGTCAGTGAATGTCTGTGAATGTGAATGTCTGTGAATGTGAATGTCTGTGAATGTGAATGTCAGTGAATGTCTGTGAATGTGAATGTCAGTGAATGTCAGTGTATGTCTGTGAATGTGAATGTCTGTGAATGTGAATGTCTGTGAATGTGAATGTCTGTGAATGTGAATGTCTGTGAATGTGAATGTCAGTGAATGTCTGTGAATGTGAATGTCAGTGAATGTCAGTGAATGTCTGTGAATGTGAATGTCTGTGAATGTGAATGTCTGTGAATGTGAATGTCTGTGAATGTGAATGTCTGTGAATGTCTGTGAATGTGAATGTCAGTGAATGTCAGTGTATGTCTGTGAATGTCTGTGAATGTGAATGTCTGTGAATGTCTGTGAATGTGAATGTCAGTGAATGTCAGTGAATGTGAATGTCAGTGAATGTGAATGTCTGTGAATGTGAATGTCTGTGAATGTGAATGTCTGTGAATGTGAATGTCTGTGAATGTGAATGTCAGTGAATGTGAATGTCAGTGAATGTCTGTGAATGTGAATGTCTGTGAATGTGAATGTCTGTGAATGTGAATGTCTGTGAATGTGAATGTCTGTGAATGTGAATGTCAGTGAATGTCTGTGAATGTGAATGTCAGTGAATGTGAATGTCTGTGAATGTGAATGTCTGTGAATGTGAATGTCTGTGAATGTGAATGTCTGTGAATGTGAATGTCAGTGAATGTCTGTGAATGTGAATGTCTGTGAATGTGAATGTCTGTGAATGTGAATGTCTGTGAATGTGAATGTCTGTGAATGTCTGTGAATGTCTGTGAATGTCTGTGAATGTGAATGTCAGTGAATGTGAATGTCTGTGAATGTGAATGTCTGTGAATGTGAATGTCAGTGAATGTCTGTGAATGTGAATGTCTGTGAATGTGAATGTCTGTGAATGTGAATGTCTGTGAATGTGAATGTCTGTGAATGTGAATGTCTGTGAATGTCAGTGAATGTCTGTGAATGTGAATGTCTGTGAATGTGAATGTCTGTGAATGTGAATGTCAGTGAATGTCTGTGAATGTGAATGTCTGTGAATGTGAATGTCTGTGAATGTGAATGTCTGTGAATGTGAATGTCTGTGAATGTGAATGTCTGTGAATGTCTGTGAATGTCTGTGAATGTGAATGTCTGTGAATGTCTGTGAATGTGAATGTCAGTGAATGTCAGTGAATGTCTGTGAATGTGAATGTCTGTGAATGTGAATGTCTGTGAATGTCTGTGAATGTCTGTGAATGTCTGTGAATGTGAATGTCAGTGAATGTGAATGTCTGTGAATGTGAATGTCTGTGAATGTGAATGTCTGTGAATGTGAATGTCTGTGAATGTCTGTGAATGTGAATGTCTGTGAATGTGAATGTCTGTGAATGTGAATGTCTGTGAATGTCTGTGAATGTCTGTGAATGTCTGTGAATGTGAATGTCAGTGAATGTGAATGTCAGTGAATGTCTGTGAATGTGAATGTCAGTGAATGTGAATGTCTGTGAATGTGAATGTCAGTGAATGTGAATGTCTGTGAATGTCTGTGAATGTCTGTGAATGTGAATGTCTGTGAATGTGAATGTCAGTGAATGTCAGTGAATGTGAATGTCTGTGAATGTGAATGTCTGTGAATGTGAATGTCTGTGAATGTGAATGTCTGTGAATGTCAGTGAATGTGAATGTCAGTGAATGTGAATGTCTGTGAATGTCTGTGAATGTCTGTGAATGTGAATGTCAGTGAATGTGAATGTCTGTGAATGTGAATGTCAGTGAATGTGAATGTCTGTGAATGTCTGTGAATGTCTGTGAATGTGAATGTCTGTGAATGTGAATGTCTGTGAATGTCTGTGAATGTGAATGTCTGTGAATGTGAATGTCTGTGAATGTGAATGTCTGTGAATGTGAATGTCTGTGAATGTCTGTGAATGTCTGTGAATGTGAATGTCTGTGAATGTGAATGTCTGTGAATGTCTGTGAATGTGAATGTCTGTGAATGTGAATGTCTGTGAATGTCTGTGAATGTCTGTGAATGTGAATGTCTGTGAATGTGAATGTCTGTGAATGTGAATGTCTGTGAATGTGAATGTCAGTGAATGTGAATGTCTGTGAATGTGAATGTCTGTGAATGTGAATGTCTGTGAATGTGAATGTCTGTGAATGTGAATGTCAGTGAATGTGAATGTCTGTGAATGTGAATGTCTGTGAATGTCTACACTTGTAACGTGTTTAATGTGTTTGAGAGAGAGATCTGTTACTGGTGTCTGATTTCACTGAATAAACAAACAGATCTCAGCTGAACTTCTGAAACTTTACCAGCTTAACTTAGACATGAAAAACTCGATCTTCTCTTACTGACCTGCATTAGTCGCGTCCATCCCTGATCGACGTCCCGCTACAATCGAATAATCGAATCGATATGATCGATCATATGAGCGCTGGTCACTTCTGTGTGTTTTGTGTTTACTCGTCTGAAGCTGCGCAGACTAATCACATTCTGACGTCATCGTATCGCGAGAGTCAGACTTTGGTCGGCGCTTCATCCGCGTTATGATCAGGTGATTAATCAAAATACCGCGAGAACACACGAGTATAGAGAGAGGAGGAGTTTCCCATCCAGAGAGGAGGAGTTTCTCATCCAGAGAGGAGGAGTTTCTCATCCAGAGAGGAGGAGTTTCCCATCCAGAGAGGAGGAGTTTCTCATCCAGAGAGGAGGAGTTTCTCATCCAGAGAGGAGGAGTTTCCCATCCAGAGAGGAGGAGTTTCTCATCCAGAGAGGAGGAGTTTCACATCCAGAGAGGAGTTTCTCATCCAGAGAGGAGTTTCTCATCCAGAGAGGAGTTTCCCATCCAGAGAGGAGTTTCTCATCCAGAGAGGAGTTTCCCATCCAGAGAGGAGTTTCCCATCCAGAGAGGAGTTTCTCATCCAGAGAGGAGGAGTTTCTCATCCAGAGAGGAGGAGTTTCTCATCCAGAGAGGAGGAGTTTCACATCCAGAGAGGAGTTTCTCATCCAGAGAGGAGTTTCTCATCCAGAGAGGAGTTTCCCATCCAGAGAGGAGTTTCTCATCCAGAGAGGAGTTTCCCATCCAGAGAGGAGTTTCCCATCCAGAGAGGAGTTTCTCATCCAGAGAGGAGGAGTTTCTCATCCAGAGAGGAGGAGTTTCTCATCCAGAGAGGAGGAGTTTCCCATCCAGAGAGGAGGAGTTTCTCATCCAGAGAGGAGGAGTTTCTCATCCAGAGAGGAGTTTCTCATCCAGAGAGGAGGAGTTTCTCATCCAGAGAGGAGTTTCCCATCCAGAGAGGAGTTTCCCATCCAGAGAGGAGTTTCTCATCCAGAGAGGAGGAGTTTCTCATCCAGAGAGGAGGAGTTTCTCATCCAGAGAGGAGGAGTTTCACATCCAGAGAGGAGTTTCTCATCCAGAGAGGAGTTTCCCATCCAGAGAGGAGTTTCTCATCCAGAGAGGAGTTTCCCATCCAGAGAGGAGTTTCTCATCCAGAGAGGAGGAGTTTCTCATCCAGAGAGGAGGAGTTTCACATCCAGAGAGGAGTTTCTCATCCAGAGAGGAGGAGTTTCTCATCCAGAGAGGAGTTTCCCATCCAGAGAGGAGTTTCTCATCCAGAGAGGAGTTTCCCATCCAGAGAGGAGTTTCCCATCCAGAGAGGAGTTTCCCATCCAGAGAGGAGTTTCTCATCCAGAGAGGAGTTTCTCATCCAGAGAGGAGTTTCTCATCCAGAGAGGAGGAGTTTCTCATCCAGAGAGGAGGAGTTTCTCATCCAGAGAGGAGGAGTTTCTCATCCAGAGAGGAGGAGTTTCTCATCCAGAGAGGAGGAGTTTCACATCCAGAGAGGAGGAGTTTCCCATCCAGAGAGGAGGAGTTTCTCATCCAGAGAGGAGTTTCTCATCCAGAGAGGAGTTTCTCATCCAGAGAGGAGTTTCTCATCCAGAGAGGAGTTTCTCATCCAGAGAGGAGGAGTTTCTCATCCAGAGAGGAGGAGTTTCCCATCCAGAGAGGAGTTTCTCATCCAGAGAGGAGTTTCTCATCCAGAGAGGAGTTTCTCATCCAGAGAGGAGTTTCTCATCCAGAGAGGAGGAGTTTCTCATCCAGAGAGGAGTTTCTCATCCAGAGAGGAGGAGTTTCTCATCCAGAGAGGAGTTTCTCATCCAGAGAGGAGTTTCTCATCCAGAGAGGAGGAGTTTCTCATCCAGAGAGGAGGAGTTTCCCATCCAGAGAGGAGTTTCTCATCCAGAGAGGAGGAGTTTCCCATCCAGAGAGGAGTTTCTCATCCAGAGAGGAGTTTCTCATCCAGAGAGGAGGAGTTTCACATCCAGAGAGGAGGAGTTTCCCATCCAGAGAGGAGGAGTTTCTCATCCAGAGAGGAGTTTCTCATCCAGAGAGGAGGAGTTTCTCATCCAGAGAGGAGTTTCTCATCCAGAGAGGAGTTTCTCATCCAGAGAGGAGGAGTTTCTCATCCAGAGAGGAGGAGTTTCCCATCCAGAGAGGAGTTTCTCATCCAGAGAGGAGGAGTTTCTCATCCAGAGAGGAGTTTCTCATCCAGAGAGGAGGAGTTTCCCATCCAGAGAGGAGGAGTTTCCCATCCAGAGAGGAGTTTCTCATCCAGAGAGGAGGAGTTTCTCTTCCAGAGAGGAGGAGTTTCCCATCCAGAGAGGAGTTTCCCATCCAGAGAGGAGGAGTTTCTCTTCCAGAGAGGAGGAGTTTCCCATCCAGAGAGGAGTTTCCCATCCAGAGAGGAGGAGTTTCCCATCCAGAGAGGAGGAGTTTCTCATCCAGAGAGGAGGAGTTTCTCATCCAGAGAGGAGGAGTTTCCCATCCAGAGAGGAGGAGTTTCCCATCCAGAGAGGAGTTTCCCATCCAGAGAGGAGGAGTTTCCCATCCAGAGAGGAGGAGTTTCCCATCCAGAGAGGAGTTTCTCATCCAGAGAGGAGGAGTTTCTCATCCAGAGAGGAGGAGTTTCACATCCAGAGAGGAGGAGTTTCCCATCCAGAGAGGAGGAGTTTCCCATCCAGAGAGGAGGAGTTTCCCATCCAGAGAGGAGGAGTTTCTCATCCAGAGAGGAGGAGTTTCCCATCCAGAGAGGAGTTTCTCATCCAGAGAGGAGGAGTTTCTCATCCAGAGAGGAGGAGTTTCTCATCCAGAGAGGAGTTTCTCATCCAGAGAGGAGTTTCTCATCCAGAGAGGAGGAGTTTCTCATCCAGAGAGGAGGAGTTTCTCATCCAGAGAGGAGGAGTTTCTCATCCAGAGAGGAGGAGTTTCCCATCCAGAGAGGAGTTTCTCATCCAGAGAGGAGGAGTTTCTCATCCAGAGAGGAGGAGTTTCTCATCCAGAGAGGAGTTTCTCATCCAGAGAGGAGGAGTTTCTCATCCAGAGAGGAGTTTCTCATCCAGAGAGGAGTTTCTCATCCAGAGAGGAGGAGTTTCTCATCCAGAGAGGAGGAGTTTCCCATCCAGAGAGGAGGAGTTTCTCATCCAGAGAGGAGGAGTTTCTCATCCAGAGAGGAGGAGTTTCCCATCCAGAGAGGAGTTTCTCATCCAGAGAGGAGGAGTTTCACATCCAGAGAGGAGTTTCCCATCCAGAGAGGAGGAGTTTCCCATCCAGAGAGGAGTTTCCCATCCAGAGAGGAGTTTCTCATCCAGAGAGGAGGAGTTTCACATCCAGAGAGGAGTTTCTCATCCAGAGAGGAGTTTCACATCCAGAGAGGAGGAGTTTCCCATCCAGAGAGGAGGAGTTTCCCATCCAGAGAGGAGGAGTTTCCCATCCAGAGAGGAGGAGTTTCTCATCCAGAGAGGAGGAGTTTCACATCCAGAGAGGAGGAGTTTCTCATCCAGAGAGGAGGAGTTTCTCATCCAGAGAGGAGGAGTTTCTCATCCAGAGAGGAGGAGTTTCCCATCCAGAGAGGAGGAGTTTCACATCCAGAGAGGAGTTTCTCATCCAGAGAGGAGTTTCACATCCAGAGAGGAGGAGTTTCCCATCCAGAGAGGAGGAGTTTCCCATCCAGAGAGGAGGAGTTTCTCATCCAGAGAGGAGGAGTTTCACATCCAGAGAGGAGGAGTTTCCCATCCAGAGAGGAGTTTCTCATCCAGAGAGGAGGAGTTTCTCATCCAGAGAGGAGTTTCACATCCAGAGAGGAGGAGTTTCCCATCCAGAGAGGAGGAGTTTCTCATCCAGAGAGGAGGAGTTTCACATCCAGAGAGGAGGAGTTTCCCATCCAGAGAGGAGGAGTTTCCCATCCAGAGAGGAGGAGTTTCACATCCAGAGAGGAGGAGTTTCCCATCCAGAGAGGAGTTTCTCATCCAGAGAGGAGGAGTTTCTCATCCAGAGAGGAGGAGTTTCACATCCAGAGAGGAGGAGTTTCTCATCCAGAGAGGAGGAGTTTCCCATCCAGAGAGGAGGAGTTTCTCATCCAGAGAGGAGGAGTTTCACATCCAGAGAGGAGGAGTTTCCCATCCAGAGAGGAGGAGTTTCTCATCCAGAGAGGAGGAGTTTCTCATCCAGAGAGGAGTTTCTCATCCAGAGAGGAGGAGTTTCTCATCCAGAGAGGAGTTTCTCATCCAGAGAGGAGGAGTTTCTCATCCAGAGAGGAGGAGTTTCTCATCCAGAGAGGAGTTTCTCATCCAGAGAGGAGGAGTTTCCCATCCAGAGAGGAGTTTCTCATCCAGAGAGGAGGAGTTTCTCATCCAGAGAGGAGGAGTTTCCCATCCAGAGAGGAGGAGTTTCTCATCCAGAGAGGAGGAGTTTCACATCCAGAGAGGAGGAGTTTCCCATCCAGAGAGGAGGAGTTTCTCATCCAGAGAGGAGGAGTTTCTCATCCAGAGAGGAGTTTCTCATCCAGAGAGGAGGAGTTTCTCATCCAGAGAGGAGTTTCTCATCCAGAGAGGAGGAGTTTCTCATCCAGAGAGGAGGAGTTTCTCATCCAGAGAGGAGTTTCTCATCCAGAGAGGAGGAGTTTCCCATCCAGAGAGGAGTTTCTCATCCAGAGAGGAGGAGTTTCTCATCCAGAGAGGAGTTTCTCATCCAGAGAGGAGTTTCTCATCCAGAGAGGAGGAGTTTCTCATCCAGAGAGGAGGAGTTTCTCTTCCAGAGAGGAGGAGTTTCACATCCAGAGAGGAGGAGTTTCCCATCCAGAGAGGAGTTTCTCATCCAGAGAGGAGGAGTTTCTCATCCAGAGAGGAGGAGTTTCTCATCCAGAGAGGAGTTTCTCATCCAGAGAGGAGTTTCTCATCCAGAGAGGAGTTTCTCATCCAGAGAGGAGGAGTTTCTCATCCAGAGAGGAGTTTCTCATCCAGAGAGGAGTTTCTCATCCAGAGAGGAGGAGTTTCTCATCCAGAGAGGAGGAGTTTCTCATCCAGAGAGGAGGAGTTTCTCATCCAGAGAGGAGGAGTTTCTCATCCAGAGAGGAGGAGTTTCCCATCCAGAGAGGAGGAGTTTCTCATCCAGAGAGGAGGAGTTTCTCATCCAGAGAGGAGGAGTTTCCCATCCAGAGAGGAGGAGTTTCTCATCCAGAGAGGAGTTTCTCATCCAGAGAGGAGGAGTTTCTCATCCAGAGAGGAGTTTCTCATCCAGAGAGGAGTTTCTCATCCAGAGAGGAGGAGTTTCTCATCCAGAGAGGAGGAGTTTCCCATCCAGAGAGGAGGAGTTTCTCATCCAGAGAGGAGTTTCTCATCCAGAGAGGAGGAGTTTCTCATCCAGAGAGGAGTTTCTCATCCAGAGAGGAGGAGTTTCTCATCCAGAGAGGAGTTTCTCATCCAGAGAGGAGGAGTTTCTCATCCAGAGAGGAGGAGTTTCTCATCCAGAGAGGAGTTTCTCATCCAGAGAGGAGGAGTTTCTCATCCAGAGAGGAGGAGTTTCTCATCCAGAGAGGAGTTTCTCATCCAGAGAGGAGGAGTTTCCCATCCAGAGAGGAGGAGTTTCCCATCCAGAGAGGAGTTTCACATCCAGAGAGGAGTTTCTCATCCAGAGAGGAGTTTCTCATCCAGAGAGGAGTTTCACATCCAGAGAGGAGTTTCTCATCCAGAGAGGAGTTTCTCATCCAGAGAGGAGGAGTTTCTCATCCAGAGAGGAGGAGTTTCACATCCAGAGAGGAGGAGTTTCTCATCCAGAGAGGAGTTTCTCATCCAGAGAGGAGGAGTTTCACATCCAGAGAGGAGGAGTTTCACATCCAGAGAGGAGGAGTTTCTCATCCAGAGAGGAGGAGTTTCTCATCCAGAGAGGAGGAGTTTCTCTTCCAGAGAGGAGGAGTTTCACATCCAGAGAGGAGTTTCTCATCCAGAGAGGAGGAGTTTCACATCCAGAGAGGAGGAGTTTCTCATCCAGAGAGGAGGAGTTTCACATCCAGAGAGGAGGAGTTTCCCATCCAGAGAGGAGGAGTTTCACATCCAGAGAGGAGGAGTTTCTCATCCAGAGAGGAGGAGTTTCTCATCCAGAGAGGAGGAGTTTCACATCCAGAGAGGAGGAGTTTCACATCCAGAGAGGAGGAGTTTCACATCCAGAGAGGAGTTTCTCATCCAGAGAGGAGGAGTTTCTCATCCAGAGAGGAGGAGTTTCCCATCCAGAGAGGAGGAGTTTCCCATCCAGAGAGGAGGAGTTTCACATCCAGAGAGGAGGAGTTTCTCATCCAGAGAGGAGGAGTTTCCCATCCAGAGAGGAGGAGTTTCTCATCCAGAGAGGAGGAGTTTCTCATCCAGAGAGGAGGAGTTTCCCATCCAGAGAGGAGGAGTTTCTCATCCAGAGAGGAGGAGTTTCCCATCCAGAGAGGAGGAGTTTCTCATCCAGAGAGGAGGAGTTTCTCATCCAGAGAGGAGGAGTTTCCCATCCAGAGAGGAGGAGTTTCTCATCCAGAGAGGAGGAGTTTCTCATCCAGAGAGGAGGAGTTTCTCATCCAGAGAGGAGGAGTTTCTCATCCAGAGAGGAGGAGTTTCTCATCCAGAGAGGAGGAGTTTCCCATCCAGAGAGGAGGAGTTTCCCATCCAATCCATAAATTTCCACCAGGGCTTGCAGGGTGCGGTGATCTTGATCTTCCCTAGGAAATTTTGACTGGAATCTGCAGGAATGTGTTAGAGGTTGTGGGAGTAAGAGTTGATCCCGTCACAGTACTCCCCCTCCTGGACTGGACGGCACTTTTCCCGAAAGCTCATGGCAGGTCGAACGGAAGTGATCTGGCTTTCCACAGTAAAGACAGCATTTCTCTCGCATCCGAGACTGTGGCACTGGCTCTGCTGTTGGATTGAAGCTCCAGTAGTCGTTCACTACGTCTCTCTCGCATACGGTTGTCAAGCTGAATAGTCGGGTCGATTAGGGACTCGAGATCTGTGGCAGGATCCCTTGTAGCCAGTTCATCATTAAAGCAACTAGACAGGCCGTGATGGAAAGTGGCAATGAGTGCTTCCATATTCCCTCTGCTCTCTGCCGCCAAGGTACGAAACTGCAAAGCATACTTAGCCACACTAGAGTTACCCTGACAAAGCTGGATAACAGGCAGGCTAGGTCAGTAACAGGATAAACTTTGAGAAAGACACAACAATTTCTAGTAAACAGGACTACCCCAGTGTAAACTCAACATTGAGCAAAGAACTAAGGAAAAACAGGGTTTAAATAGATAACTTAAAAAGGAACAGGTGAAACTAAAAAATTAAATAATGAGGAGATGGGATCAGACATGTGACAGACATCAACAAACAGGACCTCACATGGCCAAAAATGGAATGACAGTCACCTAACTCATGACATGATGACACACTTCCCTCAGATTCTGTGATGACAAGCACGAAAATTTTAAATATCTGATATTTAACCAAGACAGTAACAAATAATTAAGGTTATGTAAATATATATTCTAATTGTATACAAGCTAAAGTTTTTTAGTGGCCGTTTGTGGAGAGCTATTTAACAAAATACTTTAAAAATGTCCTTTGGTTACACAAACAAAAAATAAACATAACATTGTATTACAGACACGTAATTCACATACTAATTTAATATGACCATTAAAAAAGCAATTAGATTGTTTAGAATAAATGAAAGGCCCAGTTATTTTTTTCTTATCTAGTTGATTGAAATAACGACCCTTCAAGTATCCGATCTGACGTCTTCACCAACTGCAGAGGTCTGCTCTCGCTAGCAGGTGGCAGACTAGTGTAGTCCATTTAGAACGCATGTTTTTTTGCCACAAGAGGAAAAGGTATTACACTCTCAAACAAATTGATATTGGCTTGCCATAAGAATATCCAAAATATAAACAAAACAAATTAAATATCATAAATTTACATGTTTTGGAACATTGCAGTGACCCAGATCGAGTAGGTATCCAGACCAGATGTTGTATGGGGAAATAGATAAGTCCTCTAAAGCCCTGAAAGAAAGCAGAGGCCAGGACAAGTAGAACCCTGGACACAGTTTCCCTGCTGTTTTAATGTTATGTATTTTGTTTAAAGCACTATATAAATAAAGGTGACATGACTTGACGTTATAAGTTTCTGCTTTCAAGAGATTTACATACATTTTCAACTCGTTGATAAAATGAATGCAATTTGGTGAACGCCCCTAATGTTTTTTATATTCAATTTCAATTAGTCAACAATAGACAATATTTAATATTTTAAATAATTTTAACAGTCAAAACGATATATATATATATATATATATATATATATATATATATATATATATATATATATATATATATATATATATATATATATATATATATATATATATATATATATATATATATATATATAATATTTTTATAATTAAATTAAAACAATGTTGAAAAAAGTGAATATTCTCAGAGATTTAGTGCCTTTGCTTAAAAAAAATGTAATTAAATTAACACAAACTCAACTTCTGTTTTAAAATAAAATAAAACAGTTTTTTTTCAGAGAATAAACATTTGTTTATATGAAT
>CM065655.1:1761216-1766216 GCA_033220385.1 Triplophysa yarkandensis
AACTGTAAACGCGGGGAGCTTCTGTCACAGAACTAGCACCAGTTTTGGGAAACTGTATCATTATAAGAACAGAAAGTTTATAATAATCCGGTTTTCAGGTTAAGGTTTGTGTTTCTTACATTTTGTGATATTGTTGATGCCAAGCAGTCTTCCCGCTGAATCTCTGTACCCAACGGCCTTCAGGTATCTCCATGTGTGCGCACATCTTCGGTTTCTGAAGAAGAAGGGTATATGTCTGTACATTATGTAGCACATTTTATAAGGATGTAAAAACATTAGTCGTCACTGTAAACGTTTTCCGGGGAAAATGGCAAAACCTAAACAGAAGCACATCTTTATGGATATATTTTGCTTGACATGTTGGGTCTGAGTTTGTTTACTGGCTGTTTTATTTGTTGAATGGAAACGACGGATAAAAATGAGTGAAACATAAATCTTTATTAGGCAAATATCACAACAGTGAGTTCACGCTATCAAGGGTTTGTAGAGCGGTCAACAGTTGAATGTGACATCCACATCAAACACAATAAACTTTTACAACTATGTTTCTATCTGACTATATTTCATTGCTTTTGATATAATCAAGAAATATGTAAATAGTACCACAGTTGGTTGTTTTTGTGATATTTTATATTTCTTGTCACAATTTGTTTTATGTAAAATTAAAAAAATCGGCATGAAACACACTTT
Source organism: Triplophysa yarkandensis (assembly GCA_033220385.1). Lineage (NCBI taxonomy): Eukaryota > Metazoa > Chordata > Actinopteri > Cypriniformes > Nemacheilidae > Triplophysa > Triplophysa yarkandensis. The sequence goes on from CM065655.1 coordinate 1,761,907, forward strand.
TCCTTTTAACCCAACAATGATACAGAGCAGTTAGAATAAAAGACACCAAATCCAGCGTATAGAGGTTCAGTGAATGTTGTGTTAAATGTGTGTAAGTGTGTGAGTGTTTGTGTGTCAGAGACGCTGTAGAAGGACAGAAGGCCGGCTGAACAGTCCACATAAACTCCTACTCTATTAGAAGGAGGTGATGGGGCACGTATGTCGACGCTGCTTTTATTGTGCCAGGCTGTAAATCGTTCATAAATACAACTTAGGTTCCATGACTTTTCATTAAGTCCAAAATTACAGTCGTCACTTCGTCCTTTACGGCCAAAGTAAGTCACTGATATGTCCGCCCAACCGCTCCATTCAGCTTCCCAGTAACAGCGACCAGTCAGGCTCTCTCTACACAACACCTGCTCATAATTCTGAAATCTGTCGGGATGATCAGGATACGACTGCTCTTCACATGAGTCACCTTTTTGTACCCATCAGAAATGAAGAGACGAACATTCGCTGTGTTTGGATCCAGTGTGAGATCACACACATCTGAAAACAAAAAGAAATGTTTTGCTGTAAACACTTAAATGTATGAGTATAAAGAATAGAAAGACTTACATTTCCTCAGACCTTGTATGATCCTTAAATGGCCTCCATGCTCCAAACTAAACAAATATATACAAAATAAAGATTCATAGAGATTATTGACATGCTTATATTTCACTGTGGTATAGTACATTATATGTCAACATTATATGTCAATGAGAGTGTCTTGTGTCGTACTGAGTTTGTTGAGTGTGTTGTTTGTATCATTGAGTCGATCATTGAGAAGCTGAAGTGCTGAATGTTCTGGGTGATTGTAGCTCAGGTCGAGTTCTCTCAGGTGTGATGGGTTTGAACTCAGAGCTGAAGCCAAAGAACAACATCCTTCATCTGTCACCATACAACCTGATAACCTACAAACACACAACAACATGTTTTCAGTATTCACACTATTTGTCATGTTATAAATCCAGTATATAGAGACACACACCTCAGTATCTGTAGATGACAGTTTGTGTTCTTGAGAGCATCAGAGATCAGCTTCACTCCTGAATCCTGAAGATCATTGTTCCTCACATCAAGTTCTCTCAGAGGACAATCTGACGACTGAAGAGCTGAAGCGATGATTTTACACGACTCAACATTGAGATCACAGTCAGCAAATCTGAAGAGAAGAAACAGTTTTAGAAAACCTTTTTTCAGACTCTTGACTGTAATACATGAATGTAATCCTCACAGAGCTCTTGTGCAGTTGCTGACAGCTGGTATGAGTCTTCTTCTACCCTCCTGTGTTGTGTTGTATTTCTTCAGATCAAACTCATCCATCACCTCCTCTGACATCTGAAGCATGTAGGCTATTGCTGAACAGTGAGCAGCAGAGAGTTTCTTCTCTGAGTGTTTGTCTGATCTCACAAACTCTGAATCTCTCTGTACAGAGTCTGATCATTCACTTCCAGAAGACACAAGAACAGATTGATGGATCTTTCCCCTGAGAAGTTACATTCATCTTTGATCTTTTCTTTATATATGCAGAAGTTTTCTTGATGGTTTGTGATGTGTCCAGTGTGTGTGTCTGTAGATCTTGTAAGAGTTTCTGATTGGACTCTAGTGAGATGCCCAGCAGAAATCTCAAGAAAAGATCCAGATGACCATTGTCACTCTCAACAGCTTTATCTACAGCACCTTTAAGCAAATTCTCAACAGAAGCAAAGTATTTCAGGTTCTCCATTGTAGCGGTGACATGGTAGTAAAACAGTAGAACGCTGCGAGAAACTCTTGAAAGGTGAGATGTATGAAGCTGTAGATTTTCCTCTGATGAAGGACAGATTCCTCCTTAAAGATCTCAGTACAGATGCCAGAATACAGTGAGGCGTCAGTGATGTCTATCCCACACTCTCTCAGATCCTCCTCATAGAACATCACATTGCCCTTCATCAGCTGTTTGAAAGCCACTTCAGCCAGTTTCACAATCACTTCATTCTCTGGATCTCTCTCTGGATCATACTTCTCATTCTTCCTCTTCATCTGAATCAGCAGGAAGTGCATGTACATTTCCGTCAGAGTTTTGGGGATTTCTTCTTCTTCAAGGATGTTCTGAAGTACAGTGATGAGATCCAACAGAAGACTGGTATGTGACACATGATGTGGAGGCTTCTCGCTCTCTAATGTGTGACATGATTCTGTTGGCGTGATGCTCGTCGCTGATTCTCTTCCTGAAATATTCCTCCTTCTGAGCGTCATTGAATCCCTGGATTTCTGTCACACGTGTGATGTATTTGGAGGGGATCTGATTGACTGCTGCTGGTCTGGAGGTGATCCAGATGAGACAAGAGGGAAGCAGATCTCCTTTCATGAGGTTTGACATCAACACAGCCACTGATGAAGTGTCAGTCACATCAGAAACTTTCTGACTGTCTGAAAACATCAGTTCCATTCTGCTTTCATCCAGACCATCAAAGATGAACACAACTTTACACTCCTCATAAATCTTTGAGTCTAGATCTTCAAGTTCAGGATGAAAGTCCAGCAGAAGTTTATGAGACTGTAGCGATGCTCTCGAATCAAGTTCAGCTCTCGAAACGGAAGCACAAACATGAAATCTACGTCTGATTGGCTGTTCCCTCGGCCCAATCCAGAATGAACTTGTGCACAGAGACTGTTTTTCCAATGCCAGCGATGCCTTTAGTAAGAACACTCTTGATGTTGTGTGTTTGATGGGATTGAGGTTTAAAGATGTCATTGCAGTAGATTGAAGTGTCTTGTAAGTCTTGTGTTCCTCTGGGCTTTTTCTCCATGTGTAAAACCTCATGTTCTTCATTCACTCCTTCACTCTCTCCTCTATGATGTACAGCTGTGTGTAAATTCTCTTCAGGAGGGTTTGATTCTCTTGTTGTTGGATTCCTCAAATAAACTCTCATACTTGTTCTTCATGATGCTTTTGTGTTGGTCTTTGACTCTCTGAGAACATTATCCACTGATTCATCCTCACTATCATGATGCATGGTTTGTTTTGTGTTATTATAATTAATGTGGGATTGATAGGACTTCATAGATCCATTCAGATTCTCCTTTTTCACACTGTAAATTAGAAAGAATGGGGTAACAATAAGAACAACACAGAAATATCTGCCAGCTTCCCACCAGCACCATTCATCCATAATTCAGATAATTAACATAAACAGGTCTGGATCGATTGCTCTCTGGAAAACAACTGTCAGTAGGAACTGAAGGTTAAAGCTTGTCTAAAAAGTGAATGTGGTCATAAGGAAATCAAAGTAGCTTGCATTTATAAAAAATGCAGAGTAAAAAAGAGTTTATCGGGGATCATACTGGGACAAAGTTCAGTTCCTCCACGTTGATACGTTGAAATCATCTTTCCTGGTGGGTCAAAGTTTTGCAACAGTTAAAACATCACAGAAATGTACTTTCAGTAGGTTTTGTGGAAACTGAGTGTACGTCAGTTGAACATTCATGACTCAGATGTAATTTCAGTCTTTTAACCCCTCAATAGTTCGGAAATAACACATAATGTAGAATCAGTGAAGGGTTAAGAACTATTCCAACAGTTAATGAGCTATGTGCGAGTGAGTATTTTGAAATGACATAATGTTTGTGTTCATGTTATAAATGTTTATTTCTATCAGAACTACATTTATCACATGAAAGACAGAAGATCATTTGTTTTGATTATGTTAAAGATATTGCATGACTACTTACAGCGGTTATAAAGTGAGAAAGTCAGAGGAACTGTTTATTGACATACAGCCACAGAAAACCCTTCATTATATAAGTTCTTTATTATCCTCGGTAGACAGAATCTTCCTGTAACAGTTCTATTTAAAAGGACTTTTGGCTTGAGTAAAGTGATTTCAGTGGATCTCCCAGAGGTGATCTGGATGTCTTACCCAGGTCAGACTCAAGTGTTCCATCACTCACAAGAGGAGGTTGCTTCATGAGTTCTTACTTCTTAAAGACACACAGCTGGCTTCTGGAGACTCTTCTCTCTCCTCCATCTCTTCATGAACAATGTTGCAATACAGGATTGTGTTGTTTTCTATACACAGAAGAGATGTAAATCCTCTTACATGTGATATTTCAGATGGTTTCCTCCACTTTATGACTTTCACTTTCAGTTTAAGAACTTTTTCATGAATGTTAGAAGCATATTTCCGGTATAATGTTGTAAAGTTCCCATTGTGTCTTTCAGACAGAGAAGAGGAAATCTGTTATCTGCGCATGCTCAGAAGAGCTTCTCATGAATCAGAGAAAGAGAGAGAGAGAGAGAGAGA
>CM065655.1:1768716-1786216 GCA_033220385.1 Triplophysa yarkandensis
GAGACCAGAGAGAGAGAGAGAGAGACCAGAGAGAGAGACCAGAGGAGAGAGAGACCAGAGAGAGAGAGAGAGAGAGAGAGAGACCAGAGAGAGAGAGAGACCAGAGAGAGACCAGAGAGAGAGACCAGAGAGAGAGAGAGACCAGAGAGAGAGAGAGACCAGAGAGAGACCAGAGAGAGAGACCAGAGAGAGAGAGAGAGACCAGAGAGAGAGAGAGACCAGAGAGAGACCAGAGAGAGACCAGAGAGAGAGACCAGAGAGAGAGACCAGAGAGAGAGAGACCAGAGAGAGAGACCAGAGAGAGAGACCAGAGAGAGAGACCAGAGAGAGACCAGAGAGAGAGACCAGAGAGAGAGAGAGAGACCAGAGAGAGACCAGAGAGAGACCAGAGAGAGAGACCAGAGAGAGAGAGAGACCAGAGAGAGAGACCAGAGAGAGAGACCAGAGAGAGAGACAGAGAGAGAGACCAGAGAGAGAGAGAGACCAGAGAGAGAGACCAGAGAGAGAGACTAGAGAGAGAGAGACCAGAGAGAGAGAGACCAGAGAGAGAGAGAAGAGAGAGAGAGAGAGAGAGAACAGAGAGAGAGAACAGAGAGAGAGACCAGAGAGAGAGACCAGAGAGAGAGACCAGAGAGAGAGAGAGACCAGAGAGAGAGAGACCAGAGAGAGAGAGACCAGAGAGATTCAATTTTGTCATCTCTGTTTTGCTGATGCCGTCAGTTTTATTCACGTTTCAGCATACGTCTGTCATAAACCGTACATGTTCATTGGTCCAGGGGATTCTGACACGTCCCATCAATGAACTCAACCATCAGCACCTAAACAATCCACAGCAATATCCCCAGTGTTAAATCCCACTGTTCAGTGTCCATGTGGTCCCACTCCACACTAATGTACTGTTAAAGATAGCAAATAAGTTATTCATGAATTAATGATTAAGCTTTAACGATCAAATACAATTCCTGAAGAAATGAGAAACACAACTGACATCCGATCACAACATGTAAACATTGAACATGTGTTCCTATTAAAGAGAGAAATGAGAGGAACAGGATACAGCTCCATGTGCCATCACCAGCGCTCTCCCAGTTGAATCATCATTATTAGCTCAGGAACAGAAAGGCTCGATGCCAGCTATTTTAAAAATCAGCTACTCTTAAAGTTAAACCAGAGGTTTCACAACTTTGTAAAACTTTGAAAACTTTAAGAATCCTTAAATGCTTTTTAATGTTTACAGTTGTTAAATCAATGTTCTTTCACTTAACACCATGAGATTGAATGCTTTGCTTATGTTAACACGAGACATGTTCATGTTCGTTCAAATAATATTGTAAAAATAAATGTTTGAACAAGAATCGTTTCATTCTTTGTGTTACGTTTACTTTTAGAATTATTAAGTACAATTTTATGTAGTACTTTTTAACTTTCATTCACGTAGATTTTTGAAGAACGTGTTTTAAACCATGATGTATGGGAAATACACAAAGACAAAATTAGAAATACATTCCTCAAATATTTTCTTAAACATACACATATCTTTCAGATGGAGACTTAGAGACTGTTACTGACTGCGGGAGTCGTTTGTTCACAGTAATGTACATATCCTGGATTGTTTACATACTGGACATGTGGGATTGGTTTGACTACCCTGCTGGGGCAGTCGTGGTCTGGTGGTCCGAGTGTTGGACTCCTGATACGAAGGTTGTTGGTTTGATACTCAGTACCAGCGGGAATTCCACTGAGGTCCCTTGAGCAAGGCACCGCCCCCCCCACTGCTCCGGATGTGTGTTCACAGTGTGTGTGTGTTCACAGTCTGTGTGTGTTTACTTACTCTGTGTGTACACTAGGATGGGTTAAATGCAGAGCACAAATTACAAGTCTGGAACGCCATTCTTGGCCAAAAGTCACAGAGCTTCACTACAGTGTGTGAGACTCATCGGTCTGAATCCTGACACTGTTGCCTTCATTAAAGCTGGAGAGCACCACAGTCTGCAGCTGATCTACAGTAAAGTAGTATAGAACAACAACCGTCGTCATGAAGGAAGATCCGCTGAGGATGTGCTGTCATCAACAGAGCCTGCACATCCAGAAGAAACTTATGATGTCGAACTTTTGATGCTCCATTTTTCTGTCAATAGTTTTATTAAACTTCCTTATCTTTGAAAACTAGAAGCTTGTTCTTCTGAATGATTTCTTACAATGAGTTGATTACTTTAAGATATCCCTTATTAACTGTGAATCCAGCATACAGCTGATCAGTGAATGTTGTGTTGAATGTGTGTAAGTGTGTGAGTGTTTGTGTGTCAATGACGCTGTAGAAGCACAAAATGCCAGCTGAAAAGTCCACATACACTCCAACTCTATTAGATGATTGTGATGGAGTAGATATGTCTATCTCTTCATCATTGTGTCGGATAGTAAATCCATTTTTAGTGCAGAAAATACTCCAGGAGTTTTCATCAACTCCAAATAGACTTTCTTTCCAGTTTCTTGTTTTATATGTAACTGCAATACGAGTCCATCCTCTCCCTTCAGCCTCCCAGTAACAGCGTCCTGTCAGACTCTCTTTACACAAAACCTGGTTAACATTAACGAATCTTTCAGGATGATTATTATATGGCTGCTTCTCGGTCACATATGTGACCTTTGTGTTCTCTTCAGACAGTATGAGCTGAATGTGTGCTGTGTCTGGATCCAGTGTGAGACCACAGGCGTCTAAAGACAAGATTACAACAACAGAATATCTGTAACACATTTACCTTTTAAAAAAAATCACATTAGTGTAAGCAGGTGTAAATGTGTTTCTTACATTTTTGTAGTCCTGGTTTAATCCAGCAAAGTCCTTCCTGGTCCAAACTACAAACAAGACAAACATTCTATTATAAGACAAATATTGTGACTGATGCTGTACATATAGTACATTCACAACACAGAAATTCCCTGATAGAAAAAACAAATAAATTAAAAAAGTTATTCTTAGAAATTTCAGGTCCTATTTAATTATTCAGTTATTGTGTTCTACTTACTTGAGTTTGTTGAGCGTGTAGTTTGTATCATTGAGTCGATCATTGAGAAGCTGAAGTGCTGAATGTTCTGGGTGATTGTAGCTCAGGTCGAGTTCTCTCAGGTGTGACGGGTTTGAACTCAGAGCTGAAGCCAAAGAACAACATCCTTCATCTGTCACCATACAACCTGATAACCTACAAACACACAACAACATGTTTGCAGTATTCACACTATTTGTCATGTTATAAATCCAGTATATAGAGACACACACCTCAGTATCTGTAGATGACAGTTTGTGTTCTTGAGAGCATCAGAGATCAGCTTCACTCCTGAATCCTGAAGATCATTGTTACTCACATCAAGTTCTCTCAGAGGACAATCTGAGGACTGAAGAGCTGAAGCGATGATTTTACACGACTCAACATTGAGATCACAGTCAGCAAATCTGAAAGAGAAGAAAAGCATTTTAGAAAACCTTTTTTCAGTCTCTTGACTGTAATACATGAATGTAATCCTCACAGAGCTCTTGTGCAGTTGCTGACAGCTGGTATGAGTCTTCTTCTACCCTCCTGTGTTGTGTTGTATTTCTTCAGATCAAACTCATCCATCACCTCCTCTGACATCTGAAGCATGTAGGCTATTGCTGAACAGTGAGCAGCAGAGAGTTTCTTCTCTGAGTGTTTGTCTGATCTCACAAACTCCTGAATCTCTCTGTACAGAGTCTGATCATTCACTTCCAGAAGACACAAGAACAGATTGATGCATCTATCAGATGAGAAATCACAGTCCTCTTTGATCTTTTCTTTTATATATGCAGAAGTTTTCTTGATGGTTTGTGATGTGTCCAGTGTGTGTGTCAGTAGATCTTGTAAGAGTTTCTGATTGGACTCTAGTGAGATGCCCAGCAGAAATCTCAAGAAAAGATCCAGATGACCATTGTCACTCTCAACAGCTTTATCTACTGCAGCTTTAAGCAAATTCTCAACAGAAGCAAAGTATTTCAGGGTCTCCATTGTAGCGGTGACATGGTAGTAAAACACGTAGAACGCCGCAAGAAACTCTTGAAAAGTGAGATGTATGAAGCTGTAGATTTTCCTCTGATGAAGGACAGATTCCTCCTTAAAGATCTCAGTACAGATGCCAGAATACAGTGAGGCGTCAGTGATGTCTATCCCACACTCTCTCAGATCCTCCTCATAGAACATCACATTGCCCTTCATCAGCTGTTTGAAAGCCACTTCAGCCAGTTTCCCAATCACTTCATTCTCTGGATCTCTCTCTGGATCATACTTCTCATTCTTCCTCTTCATCTGAATCAGCAGGAAGTGGATGTACATTTCCGTCAGAGTTTTGGGGATTTCTTCTTCTTCAAGGATGTTCTGAAGTACAGTGGATGAGATCCAACAGAAGACTGGTATGTGACACATGATGTGGAGGCTTCTCGCTCTTCTAATGTGTGACATGATTCTGTTGGCGTGATGCTCGTCGCTGATTCTCTTCCTGAAATATTCCTCCTTCTGAGCGTCATTGAATCCCTGGATTTCTGTCACACGTGTGATGTATTTGGAGGGGATCTGATTGACTGCTGCTGGTCTGGAGGTGATCCAGATGAGACAAGAGGGAAGCAGATCTCCTTTCATGAGGTTTGACATCAACACAGCCACTGATGAAGTGTCAGTCACATCAGAAACTTTCTGACTGTCTGAAAACATCAGTTCCATTCTGCTTTCATCCAGACCATCAAAGATGAACACAACTTTACACTCCTCATAAATCTTTGAGTCTAGATCTTCAAGTTCTGGATGAAAGTCCAGCAGAAGTTTATGAAGACTGTAGCGATGCTCTCGAATCAAGTTCAGCTCTCGAAACGGAAGCACAAACATGAAATCTACGTCCTGATTGGCTGTTCCCTCGGCCCAATCCAGAATGAACTTGTGCACAGAGACTGTTTTTCCAATGCCGGCGATGCCTTTAGTAAGAACACTCTTGATGTTGTGTGTTTGATGGGATTGAGGTTTAAAGATGTCATTGCAGTAGATTGAAGTGTCTTGTAAGTCTCGTGTTCCTCTGGGCTTCTTCTCCATGTGTAAAACCTCATGTTCTTCATTCACTCCTTCACTCTCTCCCTCTATGATGTACAGCTGTGTGTAAATTCTCTTCAGGAGGGTTTGATTCTCTTGTTGTTGGATTCCCTCAAATAAACTCTCATACTTGTTCTTCATGATGCTTTTGTGCTTGTCTTTGACTCTCTTCAGCACATCATCCACTGATTCATCATCACTATCATGATGCACGTCTTCAAACACCTCATCATGTTTACATCTGATTCTTGATCTGTGGTTACATTATGAAGAAATTAAAGAAAAACATGTAACATATATTTTATGTTGAATTAAATGTACAATTTTCTTTTCAGTATTAGTGTCTCAATGTAGGTTACTTTACATTAGTGATTAAAAGTAAGATGAAAAAAACATTGCTGGGATCCCTCATTCTGAAGCATTGCTCTTCCTATCACTCCTATACAAACGACACCAAGCTACACTTAGCGTTCCACCCTGAAGACCAGAATGTACCAGCACGTGTCTCTGCATTCCTGAGTGTCATCGCTCTCTGGATGAAGGACCACCATTTACAACTGAACCTTGTGAAAACATAACTTCTTGTTATCTCCACCGACCCAAATGTCCGTCACAACCTCTCTTTCCGACTACGCCCGTCCATCATAGTACCCCCCAGTTCAGCCAGAAATTTGGGAGTATTAATCGATGATCAGCTAACTTTCAAGGATCATGTAGCAAGTACCACCAGGACCTGCCCATACCTTCTCTATAACATCAAGAAGATAAGACCTTTCCTTTCAAAACATGCTGCACAAATCCTAGTGCAGGCCCTAGTCTTGTCTAAACTGGATTACTGCAACGCTCTACTCACTTGATTGCCGACCTTCACTACGAAACCTCTGCCGATTATACTGAATGCGGGGGCAATAGTGGTCTTTAAGGAACCTAAGGAACACATCACACTTCTCTTCACCAGGTTACACTGGCTCTCTGGTGGTGCCAACCCAAAAAGGTAGGAAATCGCTCTAACGCACCTTCTCTGGATAACTTCCACGTAGGTGGAACGATCTGCCAGTGAACAGGTCTGGCAGACCCCATATTCAAAATCCGAATTATACCCATCTTTCTTGCTTGCACCCAACCAGCAAATAAACCTCTTTTACATCTTCACTCATTCTTACAAAAAATATTTGGCTCTTTGTTCGTATTTTGTGTATTTCCTTACTAGGACTGGCATTAGTTCACTTACGATTGCTTCATTACCAATTGTTTTAAATGCTTATTTTGTAAATTGTTAAGTCGCTTTGGATAAAAGCATCAATAACTAAATGTTAATGCAATTTCATTGCAAAAATGTTCCTATGAATTTGTTAACATAACTTGGTTATAAACGCAATCAATGGATTCTAAGAAAAGGTTTTTATACTAACAAATGCTATCATTTAAGGGCAGTCGTGGTCTGGTGGTTCGAGTGTTGGACTCGTGATCCGAAGGTTGCTGGTTTGATACTCGCTACCACACGCTGCGTTTGTGTGTGTGTGTGTGTGTGTGTGTGTGCCTTCCCCCAGTATGGAGGGAAATCAACAGCTTGTTAAAGATCTAAATTACATTTATTGTAGATTTGAAACCCCTCAGAACCATCCAGACCATCTCTCCACAAAACCATTAACATCTCCGGTAAACTCCGGTAAACGCCCTCTCCCCCACTATTGTAGTCCCCATCAGTGAAGACGACATGCACCAGATCTTCAGAAAGAACAAAATAAGAAAGGAATCAGGACCATATGTTGATCTAAGTTGATCAACTGTCCCCCATCTTCTCAAAGATCTTCAATAGATCTCTGTAGTTGTGTGAGGTCCTACGGACATCTGGAGACCACAATGAAGGGTCTGGACTGCTGAAAAGATTATTGCGGCTCCCCCACCAACCATTCAAGAACTGTACATCCAGAGTTAAAAAAGGGCCCTGAAAACGTTTTGGATCCCTCACTTTCAAGGAATCACCTTTAAGAACTTTTTCCATCTGGCCGATGCTACAGAGCTTCTTATATCAGAAAAGCCCTGGCAGAGGAACAAGCAATCCACCTTTAAAACCGTTACACTCTGTGAAACATAGATATGTGCAGTAACCTTCTATTGGTTTACAGCCCTCCTCTCATTCTTGTTCATTCCACTTCATCATCTGTAGCACAACTGTATGGTTTGTATCTTGAATTTGATCAGTGTTTTGAGTGAAACATAGCTGCAGTTGATTAATTGTTCATTAATTCACTAAGCTCCTCAACACTTAGTTCTGGATGAACTCCTCTATTACTCTCGGATTTACTAAAGTACAGCAGTCGACATTTAAAGGGAATCAAAAAAGTCTGTTCCAAATTCATCTATAACTTTGAAAGAAGGTTTTGATCTACTTGAAATATGACTTGTGTAGTTTATCAACTGCATGTTTCTACATACCTAGGTTCAGATGTTACTGATCCATCGCTGAATTCAGGTGGGATGGGTAAAGAATCAACACTCTTCAGAGACACAACACTGGGTTCTGGAGATGCTGAGGATGTTTTCTGACTCTCTCTCTTCTTTTGTTTCATTTCACAAGACATGCTCTTTCTATTCTCCATAATGACGAACTGACCCCAGACCTGTATAAAGATCACAGAACATACATTTTTTTCACAGAAGATTGCTGTTTTTTGCCACACAAGGAATACTAAAAACTGTCAAATAAAATAATATCGGTTATTTCTCATTATTTCTCAGTTCATGATTAAAGTCATTTTATGATTTTGTTGTCAACATTCATTCATGATAAGGTTTATTTTTACACTAATGTTAAACCTTTCAATGGAATGTGGATGTGTCAGTAGTCATAAACGAAAACAAATAAAACTGGTTTTACAGGAAAACAACACTGTATACTGTGTTTCCATAGCGCTTAGCACAAACAGTCGTGTCTTAACTAACGATTGTCTTCACACTTAATATTGAAGGAACTGGTGCCTTGGCTCCGTTGGACACAGACATATCCTGTTGGGTGGTTTTATAAAATCCGTAACTTATGAAATAGTAGTATTTTGCTGTTTAAGGAATATTTGTTAGTCCTAAACATATGAGAAGTAACTTTTCAATCTTAATTGAACTGAACAATGCCTTAGTCTGTGCAGTAGAATGTGAAACATCAATGATACCTTGTTCTAAAATAATGAAGAAATAGTTTCCTGTGGAATTAAACCCAACAGCATAAATTATGAATCTTCATAAACTCAATGTTAAGTTAAGCATGTAAGGGAAATCCCACAGTCCTCAACAATTGTTCATGTACTTGTTCAAAAACAGTTATAGTTTATTCAAGTTTAGGATTTAAAATAAGTCTAGGAGCTTTCAAAAAGTAACTAAACCATTTAGAATAGAATTTACCAGCCTACCTTGAATAATGACAATGCTTTTTCTTGTGTTTCTTGCTACATGTGAACTTGTTCAATGAATCGTCTGTAACCGAAACATTTACCGAAACGTTCTTGGTGTTAAACCAGTTTGACCAGCCTGAGCCCTTGATAAGAAACATCTAGATTTTTCTTGAACACTTATCATTGTTCTTGTATTACCTTTCATTTTAGACTCTTAGCAGTTGTCAGGTGACTTGTTTGATCTTACAGCATGTGGTTTTTGAGATGCACATAATAAATTCTGCTCCAAAGACATGAAAGTGAATGCTATTCTTTAATGTATTAGAGTCAGATACTCCTCCTTCTGATACAACAATGCCTCCTAAAGATGCTGCTGACATTTTCTCACGTGTCTTTTTCTCTACGTAATACCATAAAATACCATAATAATATGTTTAATTATAGAGTCTGCCAAAAGAATAAATGTAAATGATACTTTCTCTCTTTTCTCTCTGCATCCCTATTGCTCAAACCCCTAAAGGCAATCCTACATTACATGTTAAATATGTTTTTAATCTCTTGAGAATGCGACTGCCTTGTTTAAAGAGAAGAAATCACATGAAAAAGATAAACATCACTGTCATTTTTTCTCTATTGTTCTCAACACAGACAGTAGTGTCTAATCACAATAATGAGATAGATGATATTAACTTGACTTTAGAGTAAAGTAAACCATAAATATGTCAACATACAGTAATGAAAAATTACTGTTCAAATGTGATATTGAATGGCTAATTAAGTACCTAAAGTATTGACAGGTGTATCACACAGTTTATCATGTCCAGTGAACAAATCATTGTTAAATGGAGTTCACAGCAGTGATGTTAACATTGAGGAGCTCAGAAGTCACTTGCACTTTCAGTTTTATACATGTGTATAACATCCACGGTTGTGATTGGATCTTAACGTCAAACATCGTTCACTTACCTTTCTTTCTCCGAATGAAACTCTTTAAGACAAAGTGGATTAAACTGTGTCTTTACTATTATAATATGATGTTATATATAATGTTCTATTTCTCAAACCACGTTTGGCATTATACTGAACATAAAAAGATTAAACGCCACCACAAAATGTTAAACTTTCATACATACATTAAAAGAATTCCCGACATTGTGTGGACAGTTTAAGAACCCAAAAGTGAGCTGCGGAAGAGAAGACATATGACAAAAAACAGGAATAGTGAAAAAAATCATACTATTTAGTATCTAAAAGATTAGAATTATTTGTCTTTTGTTTAGCCAAGGCTGATGTTCCTTAGAAGCTTTATGACATGAACATTAGGGTGAGACTAGAGGGCGATTGGTGATGAGACATAATCACATGGACCAATAGAAATGGCCCCTTCTCTCCAGTCCGGTACTGTGGCATGTCAATCGTTACCTGCAAGCACCGCCACTGCCCATACTTGTTTATGTTAGCCCACCTAAATCCAGTCCCAATCTTGCAATCCTTTTCCAAACCCCTGAAATGCATTTTTGAGTGTTGTTTACTAAATAGTTCAGGTCCTTAATTAATATGTATAATGTCTGTTATTTAAATACAGAAGGTTTATCTTTATCCTATAGGTTGTTTGATGTCATTGCTTTTGTTGTCCACAAGAAACTGTTATTTCTCACACAAAAACATTGAAGAATCATGATAAAGACCAAATCCAGCGTATAGAGGTTCCGTGAATGTTGTGTTGAATGTGTGTAAGTGTGTGAGTGTTTGTGTGTCAGAGACTTTGTAAAAAGACAGAATCCCGGCAGACCAGTCCACATAAACTCCTACTCTATTAGATGAAGATGAAGGTGAAGGAATGTTTGTGCTCTTATTATTGTGCCAGGCAGAGTATATTGTGTCGCAGCAGTAAAGATTCCATGACTGGTCATTGAGTCCAAATCGACAATCAGTTCCTCCATTCCTCTTGATTCCTTTATATGTCACCGCTACATGACCCCAACCTTTTAATTCCACCTCCCAGTAACAGCGTCCAGCCAGAGAAACACTACAAAGAACCTGCTCATAGTTCTCAAACCTTTGTGGATTATCAGGGTATGGCTTCTCCTCTTTCACACATGTTGCTTTTTTATTTTTCTCTGAAAGCTCAAGACGTGTGTTTGCTGTGTTTGGATCCAGTATGAGATCATACGCATCTGCTCACAGGAAGGAAAACGTTAAGATCTGTGACCTCTACAAATATACATTGTTATATTTGTGTGTGCATCTGCGTCTTACATTTTTTAAGACCTGGTGTGATCCTTAAATGTTCTCCGTGGTCTAAACTGAACATATAAAACCATTTGTTTCAATTGTTATAAAAAAATGGTAATTTAAACTATGGTCTGACAAAATTGTTACTAAAACTTTATAACTAAATACTATACCATAAAACATTAATTTTAAATGAATTATTTAAAAAGGAATTTAGAAAAACTCCTAAATGACCTTAGTCCTATTCACCGTCCCATATGCATGTCATAAGCACAAACTTACTTGAGTTTGTTGAGCGTGTAGTTTGTATCATTGAGTCGATCATTGAGAAGCTGAAGTGCTGAATGTTCTGGGTGATTGTAGCTCAGGTCGAGTTCTCTCAGGTGTGACGGGTTTGAACTCAGAGCTGAAGCCAAAGAACAACATCCTTCATCTGTCACCATACAACCTGATAACCTACAAACACACAACAACATGTTTTCAGTATTCACACTATTTGTCATGTTATAAATCCAGTATATAGAGACACACACCTCAGTATCTGTAGATGACAGTTTGTGTTCTTGAGAGCATCAGAGATCAGCTTCACTCCTGAATCCTGAAGATCATTGTTACTCACATCAAGTTCTCTCAGAGGACAATCTGACGACTGAAGAGCTGAAGCGATGATTTTACACGACTCAACATTGAGATCACAGTCAGCAAATCTGAAAGAGAAGAAACAGTTTTAGAAAACCTTTTTTCAGTCTCTTGACTGTAATACATGAATGTAATCCTCACAGAGCTCTTGTGCAGTTGTTGACAGCTGGTATGAGTCTTCTTCTACCCTCCTGTGTTGTGTTGTATTTCTTCAGATCAAACTCATCCATCACCTCCTCTGACATCTGAAGCATGTAGGCTATTGCTGAACAGTGAGCAGCAGAGAGTTTCTTCTCTGAGTGTTTGTCTGATCTCACAAACTCCTGAATCTCTCTGTACAGAGTCTGATCTTTCACTTCCAGAAGACACAAGAACAGATTGATGGATCTTTCCCCTGAGAAGTTACATTCATCTTTGATCTTTTCTTTTATATATGCAGAAGTTTTCTTGATGGTTTGTGATGTGTCCAGTGTGTGTGTCAGTAGATCTTGTAAGAGTTTCTGATTGGACTCTAGTGAGATGCCCAGCAGAAATCTCAAGAAAAGATCCAGATGACCATTGTCACTCTCAACAGCTTCATCTACAGCACCTTTAAGCAAATTCTCAACAGAAGCAAAGTATTTCAGGGTCTCCATTGTAGCGGTGACATGGTAGTAAAACACGTAGAACGCTGCGAGAAACTCTTGAAAAGTGAGATGTATGAAGCTGTAGATTTTCCTCTGATGAAGGACAGATTCCTCCTTAAAGATCTCAGTACAGATGCCAGAATACAGTGAGGCGTCAGTGATGTCTATCCCACACTCTCTCAGATCCTCCTCATAGAACATCACATTGCCCTTCATCAGCTGTTTGAAAGCCACTTCAGCCAGTTTCCCAATCACTTCATTCTCTGGATCTCTCTCTGGATCATACTTCTCATTCTTCCTCTTCATCTGAATCAGCAGGAAGTGGATGTACATTTCCGTCAGAGTTTTGGGGATTTCTTCTTCTTCAAGGATGTTCTGAAGTACAGTGGATGAGATCCAACAGAAGACTGGTATGTGACACATGATGTGGAGGCTTCTCGCTCTTCTAATGTGTGACATGATTCTGTTGGCGTGATGCTCGTCGCTGATTCTCTTCCTGAAATATTCCTCCTTCTGAGCGTCATTGAATCCCTGGATTTCTGTCACACGTGTGATGTATTTGGAGGGGATCTGATGGACTGCTGCTGGTCTGGAGGTGATCCAGATGAGACAAGAGGGAAGCAGATCTCCTTTCATGAGGTTTGACATCAACACAGCCACTGATGAAGTGTCAGTCACATCAGAAACTTTCTGACTGTCTGAAAACATCAGTTCCATTCTGCTTTCATCCAGACCATCAAAGATGAACACAACTTTACACTCCTCATAAATCTTTGAGTCTAGATCTTCAAGTTCAGGATGAAAGTCCAGCAGAAGTTTATGAAGACTGTAGCGATGCTCTCGAATCAAGTTCAGCTCTCGAAACGGAAGCACAAACATGAAATCTACGTCCTGATTGGCTGTTTCCTCGGCCCAATCCAGAATGAACTTGTGCACAGAGACTGTTTTTCCAATGCCGGCGATGCCTTTAGTAAGAACACTCTTGATGTTGTGTGTTTGATGGGATTGAGGTTTAAAGATGTCATTGCAGTAGATTGAAGTGTCTTGTAAGTCTTGTGTTCCTCTGGGCTTTTTCTCCATGTGTAAAACCTCATGTTCTTCATTCACTCCTTCACTCTCTCCCTCTATGATGTACAGCTGTGTGTAAATTCTCTTCAGGAGGGTTTGATTCTCTTGTTGTTGGATTCCCTCAAATAAACTCTCATACTTGTTCTTCATGATGCTTTTGTGTTTGTCTTTGACTCTCTTCAGCACATCATCCACTGATTCATCATCACTATCATGATGCATGGCTTTAGTCATATCATCATGTTTACATCTGGTAATTGATCTACAGCAAAAAAAATATTATATTAGTATTGAAATATTAATTATTTCTCTCACTATAGGTTCATTTTACATCAATGATAGATAGTGTATATGTTTAAACTCACAATGAGTCAGATGTTACTGCTCCATCACTGAGTTTAGGAGGGTGACACATGGAGTTGTTACTTTTTAGAGACACAACACTGGGTTCTGGAGATGCTGAGCATGTTTTCTGACTCTCTCTCTTCTCCTGTTTCATTTCACAAGTCATGCTCTTTCTATTCTCCATAATGACAAACTGACCCCAGACCTGTATACGGAAACACAGTAAACATAATTGAGTAATCACATTGACATATTATGTTATCATCTATTTTGCAATTGTTATATTTACAATTTATATAAATATAATCTCTGTGGTATAAAATATAAACTCAGACAAATATAACAACAAATATTAGATAACATATGTTATTCAAGTGGTTTCATAGTATGATGTCACAACAGAGATTACTCCATAAATAATACAAAAAAAGCTCAAAATCAAATGTAAGATTATATGAAGAGCTCTTTTCCAAAATGCTACAAATGCCACATTAAAAGGTTTGTCCTTCTTTGTTGTTGTGAAGTTATTCTCTGCCCCATCACTGTTTCATGTCAAATCTAATATATTTTATAGATTTTTACTGCAAGATTCAGTTTTTATAAACACTATGAATCCTAAACCTGTTTTTAGCCTATATGTGATATATTCTATCCATCAATCAGAATTTGTTTCATGCAATCCAACATGGCACTGGTATGAAGTGTTTGCTTGTGTACAATCTCACATAATGAGTTCTTTATGAACACTTTTCATGATGTCACTTCTACACCTGAGGGTCAATAAAACACACACTGGACATTTGTATTTATGTGATGTATATGAATTTATAGTAAGAGTGCATTTGTATTTATGTGATGTATATGAATTTATAGTAAGAGTGCATTTGTATTTATGTGATGTATATGAATTTATAGTAAGAGTACATTTGTATTTATGTGATTTATATGAATTTATAGTAAGAGTACATTTGTATTTATGTGATGTATATGAATTTATAGTAAGAGTACATTTGTATTTATGTGATGTATATGAATTTATAGTAAGAGTACATTTGTATTTATGTGATGTATATGAATTTATAGTAAGAGTGCATTTGTATTTATGTGATGTATATGAATTTATAGTAAGAGTACATTTGTATTTATGTGATGTATATGAATTTATAGTAAGAGTACATTTGTATTTATGTGATGTATATGAATTTATAGTAAGAGTGCATTTGTATTTATGTGATGTATATGAATTTATAGTAAGAGTACATTTGTATTTATGTGATGTATATGAATTTATAGTAAGAGTGCATTTCTATTTATGTGATTTATATGAATTTATAGTAAGAGTACATTTGTATTTATTTGATGTATATGAATTTATAGTAAGAGTACATTTGTATTTATGTGATGTATATGAATTTATAGTAAGAGTACATTTGTATTTATGTGATGTATATGAATTTATAGTAAGAGTACATTTGTATTTATGTGATTTATATGAATTTATAGTAAGAGTACATTTGTATTTATGTGATGTATATGAATTTATAGTAAGAGTACATTTGTATTTATGTGATGTATATGAATTTATAGTAAGAGTGCATTTGTATTTATGTGATGTATATGAATTTATAGTAAGAGTACATTTGTATTTATGTGATGTATATGAATTTATAGTAAGAGTGCATTTGTATTTATGTGATGTATATGAATTTATAGTAAGAGTACATTTGTATTTATGTGATGTATATGAATTTATAGTAAGAGTACATTTGTATTTATGTGATTTATATGAATTTATAGTAAGAGTACATTTGTATTTATGTGATTTATATGAATTTATAGTAAGAGTACATTTGTATTTATGTGATGTATATGAATTTATAGTAAGAGTACATTTGTATTTATGTGATGTATATGAATTTATAGTAAGAGTACATTTGTATTTATGTGATGTATATGAATTTATAGTAAGAGTGCATTTGTATTTATGTGATGTATATGAATTTATAGTAAGAGTACATTTGTATTTATGTGATGTATATGAATTTATAGTAAGAGTGCATTTGTATTTATGTGATTTATATGAATTTATAGTAAGAGTACATTTGTATTTATGTGATGTATATGAATTTATAGTAAGAGTACATTTGTATTTATGTGATGTATATGAATTTATAGTAAGAGTACATTTGTATTTATTTGATTTATATGAATTTATAGTAAGAGTACATTTGTATTTATGTGATGTATATGAATTTATAGTAAGAGTGCATTTGTATTTATGTGATGTATATGAATTTATAGTAAGAGTGCATTTGTATTTATTTGATGTATATGAATTTATAGTAAGAGTGCATTTGTATTTATGTGATGTATATGAATTTATAGTAAGAGTACATTTGTATTTATGTGATGTATATGAATTTATAGTAAGAGTACATTTGTATTTATGTGATTTATATGAATTTATAGTAAGAGTACATTTGTATTTATGTGATGTATATGAATTTATAGTAAGAGTACATTTGTATTTATGTGATTTATATGAATTTATAGTAAGAGTACATTTGTATTTATGTGATGTATATGAATTTATAGTAAGAGTACATTTGTATTTATGTGATTTATATGAATTTATAGTAAGAGTGCATTTGTATTTATTTGATGTATATGAATTTATAGTAAGAGTACATTTGTATTTATGTGATGTATATGAATTTATAGTAAGAGTACATTTGTATTTATGTGATTTATATGAATTTATAGTAAGAGTACATTTGTATTTATGTGATGTATATGAATTTATAGTAAGAGTACATTTGTATTTATGTGATTTATATGAATTTATAGTAAGAGTACATTTGTATTTATGTGATTTATATGAATTTATAGTAAGAGTGCATTTGTATTTATGTGATGTATATGAATTTATAGTAAGAGTGCATTTGTATTTATGTGATTTATATGAATTTATAGTAAGAGTACATTTGTATTTATGTGATTTATATGAATTTATAGTAAGAGTACATTTGTATTTATGTGATTTATATGAATTTATAGTAAGAGTGCATTTGTATTTATGTGATGTATATGAATTTATAGTAAGAGTGCATTTGTATTTATGTGATGTATATGAATTTATAGTAAGAGTACATTTGTATTTATGTGATTTATATGAATTTATAGTAAGAGTGCATTTGTATTTATGTGATGTATATGAATTTATAGTAAGAGTGCATTTGTATTTATGTGATGTATATGAATTTATAGTAAGAGTACATTTGTATTTATGTGATTTATATGAATTTATAGTAAGAGTACATTTGTATTTATGTGATGTATATGAATTTATAGTAAGAGTACATTTGTATTTATGTGATTTATATGAATTTATAGTAAGAGTGCATTTGTATTTATGTGATGTATATGAATTTATAGTAAGAGTGCATTTGTATTTATGTGATGTATATGAATTTATAGTAAGAGTACATTTGTATTTATGTGATTTATATGAATTTATAGTAAGAGTGCATTTGTATTTATGTGATGTATATGAATTTATAGTAAGAGTACATTTGTATTTATGTGATTTATATGAATTTATAGTAAGAGTGCATTTGTATTTATGTGATGTATATGAATTTATAGTAAGAGTACATTTGTATTTATGTGATTTATATGAATTTATAGTAAGAGTGCATTTGTATTTATGTGATGTATATGAATTTATAGTAAGAGTACATTTGTATTTATGTGATGTATATGAATTTATAGTAAGAGTACATTTGTATTTATGTGATGTATATGAATTTATAGTAAGAGTACATTTGTATTTATGTGATTTATATGAATTTATAGTAAGAGTGCATTTGTATTTATGTGATGTATATGAATTTATAGTAAGAGTACATTTGTATTTATGTGATTTATATGAATTTATAGTAAGAGTGCATTTGTATTTATGTGATGTATATGAATTTATAGTAAGAGTACATTTGTATTTATGTGATGTATATGAATTTATAGTAAGAGTACATTTGTATTTATGTGATTTATATGAATTTATAGTAAGAGTACATTTGTATTTATGTGATGTATATGAATTTATAGTAAG
>CM065655.1:1793716-1818716 GCA_033220385.1 Triplophysa yarkandensis
GAGTCGGAAACGAACTTTAATTTAAAGAAAAATGCTTTAGATACATGTTGTTGTAAATCTTTGTCTTTTCTCCGGAAACGGAGATATTTTAAGAAATGGTTAACATTCTTCAGAATATCCTCTTTTGTGTTCTGCAGAAGAAAGACACAAGTTTGACATGACACGAGGATGAGTTCATATTGTAAAGTGTTTTCACTTTAAACAGACTAGCTCAGGTGTGTAACATTAATTGTGATAGAGCGGAACTACAGCAGATGTCATGTTAACTTTAACAGTATGGGCACAGAACCCTACTTTGTCCATTCGGCCTCGATCGGCTGCTGTTAAACCCGGTGAGACGGTGATGTTTCACTGCAGAATGGCCAGCGGATCCCAGCCTGTTCACCTGGAGTGGAAGAAGACCAACAACCAGCCAATGGGAGGTGAGATCACATCATACAACACAAGACAACATCATTCTAGATGAAATCTGAAAACGTTGACTCATATGTTGAAGATGAAGTCGATATTTAAACACTATGACATCCTAAATGTTGTGTAAAAGACAGACGAATGAGAATTATTGATGATGTTTCTTTTCCTTCAGATAATGTTAAGATTGACGGTGCCGTGCTGACTATCACTAATGTCCATCCCAATAATCAGGGCGGCTATCGCTGCATGGCATCCAGTGCTCAAGGAAAAGCCACGATTACTGCATCCCTGACGGTCAAGCGTGAGTTTATCATGAGCTCAGATTAAATGATTAGATTATTACACAATACAGCTGAAGGTAAAACTGTTAAAATACATTCAAATTAATATCGACTTGATTAGATGAACATTACAGGATGTTATTAATTTATATAACGACTTTTAGTATTGAACAATAAAGTGATGATGTTTCAAAACCTTTTTAGATACACACAACAGAAATTTATTTCCTATGTCGGCCCATGAAGAAAACGCTTTTATTGACCGATATTGATTGATCGGCCGATATATCGGTATTTTCTGTCCTGTCATCCAGATTAAAACTAAGAGTGTGTATTTTGTATTTCATCAAGGGCAGATGGAATAACTCAGCAAATCTTTTCTCTAAAGAATGAAATCTGACTGTAACCTTACAGAAATAGAAAATACACATGAAAGAAATCCTGTTATATAGGTTCAGCACTAGTATCTCTCCCATGTATGTTACACTGTTCATCTGCCTGTCCGACATCATTTAGAGCCTCCGAAGGTCCAAGTAACACCGTCAGGACCACTGACACTCACAGCCGGTGAGACTGTATCTCTGGAATGTGCCGGATCAGGAAAGCCACGGCCTTCTGTGAGCTGGTACAAACAGGAAACAGGAAGTGATCTGACACTCATGTCCACATCGACAGAGAATACATCTTTGCTTACCATGCATGTATGTATGTGAAGATACAATATAAAACATCCCCAACGAAACCTTTTCAAGGATCCCATTTAATGTATGTGTCATCCTGTGTATTCCTGCAGGTGACAGCGACATCAGGAGAGGATGGCGTGCACACATATGTGTGTCGTGCTCACAGCAGTGAAGGGACTGTTGACGAGAGGGTGGAGCTCACGATGGTGGGTGGTTTCTCAGCTGGCACAGCACCTGTGGCATCAATATCTGACACTGACATCACAGCTGTGGAGGGCCAAGCCGTGACCATGCACTGTCATGCAACTGGTAAATCATTTCAGAAACCCAACGGTGGTCCATCTGGAATATAAATGAGGGTCACACACATTTGAGAAATCGTATTAGTCTGTGTGAGCTCTAGAAACAGTTACAAGTATTCTGGAAACATTTTAAGCCAAGCAGAAATTTTCCATCAATCATTTTCCATGTTTGAGTTTGCTGGCATCTGATTGGCTGAAATGTTTGTCAAGAGCACAGGTTATGGTACTTTCATAAAACAATCAACATATTTATTCACATTTTAACCAATAAATGAATAAAAGATCTCCTTATCCTCAGGTTCACCCACTCCAGTCATCTCCTGGTCGAAACTGCGGGCACCGCTGCCATGGCAACACACAGTGACCGGAGAAAGTCTAACTCTTAATAACTTGGGGCGGCAGGACTCGGGTATGACACATCTTTGCAGGAGCAATATATAAAGATGTAAACATCAAATATTTTGAATAATGTGATGATTTCTGTGTCTCGGTCAGGTCAGTACATCTGTAACGCCACAAACGCAGTGGGATTCAGTGAAGCGTATGTTCAGCTGGAGGTGGACTGTAAGTGAGTCTTAGAAACACTAAAATCCTCTGAACTGATCTCAGAACAGGCCGCTGTAAACCAGAAGCTGATCTTATTAAACACTCGAGTTTAACTCATCAGGATCTGAAGTTTTTGACATGATACATGAAGAGAATGTAAATACAGGCCCATGACTTCTATACAGGAGACAGAGTTTGTTTGACGGAATGTATAAACACAGATTGTGTAAACTCTAGACGGTGAGAGAGACTCTGTAGAGACTGTCAGAAAGTCTATTCATTTCAAAAATGTGCAAAAAATAACACAATGTCACATTTTACCCCAAATCTAAGCAAACAAAAGTTAACATATGAAACATTGTATTCTGTCAGAGAAAATAACACTGGTGTGTCCTCCTCAGCTCCTCCCTACGCCACAGTTCTGATGGAGAAAGCAGTCGTCCGTAGGGGTGATGCCATTCGTCTGCAGTGTCTCGCCCACGGGACTCATCCAATCAGCTTTCGCTGGACACGTGTGGGCGGGGCGTCCATGTCTCCAGGGGCGGAGATTACCAAAGATGGATTGTTGAGGATTGATCAGCTGAAATTATCAGACAGTGGAACATATAAATGCATTGCGTCCAATCATGTGGGATCAAGTGAAGCTTTAACAAAAGTCCTTGTTAAAGGTAAGCAGAGGATATAAATATGACATCAGGAATTGTAAATATTCAGTTGATAATTGATATTCCCCTATCTTCAAACAGCTTAACTACAGACCTGCATATACATACCATCTCAAAGACCTCAGGTCAACATCTTAAAGACCTGAAGTCAACATCTCAAAGACCTGAAGTCAACATCTCAAAGACCTGAAGTCAACATCTCAAAGACCTGAAGTCAACATGTCAAAGACCTGAAGTCAACATCTCAAAGACCTGAAGTCAACATCTCAAAGACCTGAGGTCAACATCTTAAACACCTGAAGTCAACATCTCAAAGACCTGAAGTCAACATCTCAAAGACCTGAAGTCAACATCTCAAAGACCTGAGGTCAACATCTTAAACACCTGAGGTCAACATCTTAAACACCTGAGGTCAACATCTCAAACACCTAAGGTCCTTTAAGCAGACATCAGATCACCAAAACACATCTGATGTTTCTTTTATTTGTAATGTGTCAGAAATCAAAGTAATAGGAAAATAAACTCCATAAAGCTCACAATGACCATCTGTGTGTCTACAGCATTCTTAAACATATCACACTTCAATTTTACCATACATTCAATGGCAGAAAGTAAATAATATATTCATATGTAAGCTCAATATAGCTCAAATGATAACAACAGTTTTTTGTTTTTGAAAGAAACACTTGTTAGGAAAGAAAATAATATTTATGAAAGACAAATTTAAAACTAAAGGAAGGAATAGAGGAATGGAAGAGAGAAACTCAGCTACCAAATCCAACATCTTAAGATATCTGGATTTAAAGAGTTTGGAAACTTGATGTTACTTGTTGCATACAGTATAAATTATACACAAAAAACTTTGTTAAAGTCTAAATCACGTCAGTACTGTCATTGGTTGAATGGATTGAGTCAGTATTTACATCATTTTTCATCTGGATTTAGTTTTTTAACATGTAATAAAAGAGGAAACAGGAGACGACGTTAGATCTCTGGATTTTATCACACTTCTTGTGTATACAAATATCTCACTGGATTTTTACTAATAATTCTCAAATGAATGTGTAAAAATATAATCATATCATATTATTTTCTAATGACACATTAAAAAATAACTTTGATAAACATTTAATTTGATAAACGCTCATGTGATGTGCACTTTTGCACGGTACTGCATGTTTTCAGTGTAAAAGTATAAAACATGTGTGTTACACCACTAGATGGTGTTTTATTGAAAGGGATTGAACAGAATCTGTGGATTTGACTGTGGAGTGATAAACACAGGGATCATCTCATAACTGACACATGTGGAATGTTCGGCACCATGACATCATTGTCCAGTCAATCATGTCGAGGGATGAGGTCCGATTAACTGCCCATTCACTTCTCAAGAGACAAAGAGGCTATTACACAATCTCCATCAGTCAAAAAACACGAGTTTACGCATACAGTTATAATCGAGTCTATTTATTTTGCGTCTAATTATATATGTCTGGCGTTCTTCTACGGCGGATATGATTTGAGAAGTCTCTTTCAGAGGTTTCAGCTATAGTTCTCTGGGATTGAGCGATGGGAAGTCTCTACAATTGTTGTCTCCTAATGGTTGTGTGGGGTCAAAGTAACATCTGGTCATTTCCTGCTGGTCAAAGGTCATCTTCTACTACCAAGGGAAACGAGTGAAACTGGATCTTATGTTTGGAAATGAATCTTTGGGGCAGTGTTGCCGAACTGTTCTGACCTGCTCAGAGGATTAAAAGGTCTGTCCAAATGTTAACAAGGCAAACGAATCCCCACCGGCGTACAATACTTCATACTCTACGACAGATCAAACTCTTCTACTAAAGACTGGACTGGTTTAGGTTTTAAAATCACTTCTTTAACTGCATTCAGTTTCAGCAAACCTAACTAACTATTGAGAAACAACTGACCAGTGGTAAACTGCTACATCTTTGTGGTTATGCAGATTAGTTAAGAGTGCTGAGAAAAGGGAACGCTTCGTAATCTAACAACCGGCTCACGAAGAGCGAGAAAACAATGAACATTTCCCATACGTCGTCATCAAAATCTTAGGATTTTAATTGTGCGCCATTAATCATAATCATAAACCATGATTTATGTTGTCACTGGGTTGACATCTAACTATAAAAAGTTTTAAAAAGTGCTTGTCAATTGAGTTTTTTACTTGATTGAATTCAGTTTCTGTGTTTTTTTTTCTATTTCCTGACCTGGTTTTGTAAGGACAGCGATGATATCGTTGATAGATGTTCTAAAAACGCTTTTAATACATAATGAGAATGTAAGCATACCATTTTTAGACATTTTTATAAACTCATAGATTTTATAGATCAAATATTATATAATCCACATCAAACCTTTCCTCGCCACCACAAGTAAGCATTTGACATGTATTGTTTGTTTCACGGCTTGAGAGGAAGTGAATAGTTTGCGATAATCCTTCGATGACTCATATCAGGAAATGATCACTGCAAACATGAAATCATTTACCAAAGATAGATTCTGAGTCGTGGTTCCGACCTGAATAATGTGATAAAACCACCACATAAACGATATATCATTAAACCAACACACCACATGTACACAACCTACAGTGCCGTGGAAATAAACCTGATCGTTCAACACACGTAACCGATCTGAAAGTCATACAAAGCATTTGATGTACTTCTGTTCTGAGGTTACCTTTGTTTTCTAAGAAACATGTTCAGATTTACACTCCGCACTCTGATTTTTGTAATGCAGATCTGTAAAGCAGGTGTTTCATAACTCAAGCGTGAAAATCTGGGGAACTTACTCACTGTTGTCATGGTTACTGTTTCCCTGTCGGCGCCATGTCGACATAAACAGAGGAAGTGAAGGTGGTGAGCGGGTCTGTGTGAAAAGCCATTCGACTATTTGAATTCCGACGACCAAAGACTAATGACATCCTCAACCATATGTATTTCAGTTATATTTCATCTCTTTTCCTCGAGCATCAGTCGACGTTTCTTCATTTAAAGGTCAAGATGCATGAAAATTAGATTAGATTAGATTTAGATTAGATTCAACTTTATTGTCACTGCACATGTAGGATACAAGGCAACGAAATGCAGTGAGCATCTAACCAGAAGTGCAATAAGCAGTAAATACAGGTTATATATGTATATATACAATAATTATACAGAATATATGAATATAGATAAGTAAAAATGAGAAATGAGAAATATTTGAGATTTATAGATAAAAGCAAGAATCTCTGTAAATGAAAATTGAGCAAATGCAAACAGAAAATGTCTCTTTGAGTTCCACAAGAAAAACTCAATTCATATATGATAGAAAGACTCTGAAGATGGCCGATTTCTCATCCCTCTCATTTCTCAGAACAACGCACAGAAGACAGAACCAGGACTACTTCCCGTTCGATTGAATATTTACAGTCCTGGATCTGCACATTACATTTTTATCATTACTAACAAAGTTTACTTTGCAATTTACTGTAAATAGCCACAGTTTGATTTATTAGTCGTTTCGTTTTCTGCCTAAAAAGGATTCATAATCCGAATGAAAAATGTCAAGTGCTGCATGTGTGCGATCTGAAAGAATAAAGTCTGTAAATGTTTGGCCAGAAGAGTAAAAGCCCGTTTAAAAATATGACGTAGACGGATTATGCAACAGTCAGTCTGGTTTACTCATTTATGAGAAGCCGACAAAATGTGAAGTCCGTCTGACTTCTCTCAGTGTATGCTGTATATGATGGGATGCATCGACAGCTATCACAATGAGATCTTGTGTTATTGAAAAGAGTCCTGGTTCATCCTCCAGCGCTCTTCTGTGTACACACAAGATGCTGACGTCATGAAGAGCTTTAACCTCCAACATTTAACTTAAATGTTCAATACAAATAAAACTTCTCTTCGAATATAAGTTTGTATGTGTGTCAGATGTTTGTGTATCCTGTTAATGGTTAAGGAGTTAATGACATTCTCGAGGAGAAGACTTTATACATACAGTGAATTTACCACGTGTTTACAAACAGTGTGTCATTAATTCACTATGATGACATGGCACATATCGACATGATATTTCTATAATAAACGTTTCCAGACGTGCCTACACGAAGCTAAATCATGAGCGTGTGGGCTGAGAGAACATACACGATATCTCAGAGCGTCGCTTGTGACGTCACATGAGTAAAGCGTGGTGTTGCAAACACTTACATGCACAAAGCTTTACAAGTCATTGGGTTTTGGTTTCTGGACAATAATGTCACAACAAATGTGAGTCAATATATTGCAATCAAAGTTATTCAAAAAGTGGAACACATTAAACTTTCGGCGAACCCAATAACATTCCTTTCCAGACCATAATGTAAGTGTGTGTATAACTGTAGAGCTGAATGTATGTGTAGCTGACAAACACACTTCTGCTCTACAATAACGCAGTTTTACCAGTTTTATAACATCTCAAGACAAATAAGTGTCACTCAAATGTCTCTCAGTTTTATTCTTCAGAAATGTCTCAAACCTTTGTGATTAAAGACATATTTCAACAGAAATGTGATGTTATTTCTTCTGACCTTTCTCATGACCCTGCGCAGTATGACTGTAGGGCAGAGAACTCCATCTGTCACCATGTGTCCATCACAACACATGAGTGTGTGTGTGTGTGTGTGTGTGTGTGTGTGTGTGTGTGTGTGTGTGTGTGTGTGTGTGTGTGTGTGTGTGTGTGGACTCTAAAGCTTTTTTCTCTCTCTTGTAGTTTTATAAATCTCTGATTCCTTGATTCTCTGTGGTACATGATTCAGGTTGTGTGTTATAAACATCATATCAACTTTAGGCTAGTTGTGTGTTTCTATGTCGGAGTGTGTTTGACTTAGCAGATCGCTGTTGTGCAACTTAATACTCCACAGGATATGACATCATCAGTTACACTGTGAAGCCCACAGACCAACACAAAACACTAAAGACTATTCCCCAAATCCCCCCCCCCCTCTCTCTCTCTCTCTGGTCTCTCTCTGGTCTCTCTCTCTCTGGTCTCTCTCTCTCTCTCTCTCTCTCTCTCTCTCTCTGGTCTCTCTGGTCTCTCTCTCTCTCTCTCTGGTCTCTCTCTGGTCTCTCTCTGGTCTCTCTCTCTCTGGTCTCTCTCTCTCTCTCTCTCTCTCTCTCTCTCTCTGGTCTCTCTGGTCTCTCTCTCTCTCTGGTCTCTCTCTCTCTCTGGTCTCTCTCTCTCTGGCCTCTCTCTCTCTCTCTCTCTCTCTCTCTCTCTCTCTCTCTCTCTCTCTCTCTCTCTCTCTCTCTCTCTCTCTCTCTCTCTCTCTCTCTCTCTCTCTCTCTCTCTCTGGTCTCTCTCTCTCTCTCTCTAGGGTCTCTCTCTCTGGTCTCTCTCTCTCTCTCTCTCTCTCTCTCTCTCTCTGGTCTCTCTCTCTCTCTCTCTAGGGTCTCTCTCTCTGGTCTCTCTCTCTCCCTCTCTCTCTCTCTCTCTCTCTCTCTCTCTCTCTCTCTCTCTCTCTCTCTCTCTCTCTCTCTGGTCTCTCTGGTCTCTCTCTGGTCTCTCTCTGGTCTCTCTCTCTCTCTCTGGTCTCTCTCTGGTCTCTCTCTCTCTGGTCTCTCTCTCTCTCTCTCTCTCTCTCTCTCTCTCTCTCTCTCTCTGGTCTCTCTCTCTCTGGTCTCTCTCTCTCTGGTCTCTCTCTCTGGTCTCTCTCTGGTCTCTCTCTGGTCTCTCTCTCTCTCTCTGGTCTCTCGGTCTCTCTCTCTCTCTCTCTCTCTCTCTCTCTCTCTCTCTCTCTCAGGGGGAGTGTCAGTGGCCATGAATAGCTTCTGTCTTCTGGCCCAGTAGCACATATGAGAAAGGAGGAGTAAAATAACAGACCAGACGAGTGGAAAAAGAAACTAAAGTGTTGGAAAGTGTCTGACTAAAGGCATTAACATAAACACAGAGCAGAACCCAAAGTGAAAGACGAGACCAGAAGAATCCTTTGGAGAACTGAATGGAAAAGCTTGAGAGAGAGAGAAAAAGCTTTGGAAGAGAGTTTCTTCCCACAGAAGAGACACGAGGTCACTGAAGGGATTCTCAACAGTTACAGGAATACAGATGAACATTCAGATATTACACAAACACTTGTGATATGGACCTCAAACAGAAACTTCTTCATCTTTTGGGTGAGTCGAGCTCTCTACATACTGTTTATACATGGGAGTGTGTGTGTGTGTGTGTGTGTGTGTGTTAGACAAAGACTTGATTCTTCCAGATAAAGGATCTCTGCTCGGTTACAAATCATCCTCATATAAGCAGACAGACACTACACACAATATCACAATACATTACTAGATCATGAGCAGTCCACTCCTTCCACACAAACACATCCCAGACAGCAGAACACAGATAAGATGAGACTGATAATGAAAAAACATCAACATTGTGTGTGTGTGTGTGTGTGTGTGTGTGTGTGTGTGTGTGTGTGTGTGTGTGTGTGTGTGTGTGTGTGTGTCAGCCGCACCTGCCATTCTGCTTGTTTATGATTGTGATCTTTCAATTATTTACATTTAGTAAACATGACATTTATATATAACAACATCACAAGTGTTGAATAATCACATTTAATTTAATACAATATTGATTGTTTGTGGCCAAAAAGCTTTGAAATTAAGTAAATACACGGCTTAAATATTGTGTATGTGTAATTACTAAATTGTATATGGTGTATATTATAAATATATATTAAATATAATTATATATTAATATATATTGAAATAAATACGTATGATATAACATAACCTTATTTGTTAATCTTAAAGAAATGAACTGTTGTATTTTCATTAAATGTATCCACTTGAAAAAAATATTTTATTATGTAAGCAAAAGTTTATTTTTGTGATATTTACTAAGCCACGTAAAATCTACTTTTAACAATGTTTGTGAAGAATTCAGAGTTGAAATAGATATTACTCGTCCCTCCATCTTCTTCGTTTCAATAGGCCATGAATCTGTATTGTACTATTTTTGTGTAAAACTATATTATTGTCTTTAGAGGTTGTGTATTTTATCTTACCCTAAGTACTTTGACAAACAACTCACATTTTTCAGCACTTCAATTTAAGAAAACTGGAGTAAAAATCTTATTGGTCAGATGGGGCTTATGTAAAAGTTTCCCGTCACACTTTATGTTTTTCCCTCATCTTTCATGAGTTGATATATATCTACAGAACAAACCAAAACACATATCTGTTGCCTTTCAAGCATTTTAGACTATGAGGGCTGATGGTGTGGTTTTCTACAGAACCCACATTGCATCTAGACATGTTATGGCAAAAACCAGAGAAATTGTAACTTCATGCGGTAAAATCCCCACAGTATGAGTCACACATCACCGGGATGATCTTTGTGTATTGCAGAAATAGTCACAATATTTCCACCACATTCTAACATCACAATGGTTTTATCACATGACGTCCCTTTTGACAACTGCAGGAACCCAACACATGTGTTACGAAATGAGCAGGTTCCTTAAAATGACAACTTTGAGTTATCTTTAATTCATTTGCACCATTGTTTGTAATGATCAATAAAGTATGAACGACCATCCAAATCATGTGGTAAGATACATTAATAAAACCCATAAAAACCCCCTTATAAAAAGGTTCGTTGCTCAATTGTGATTGGCCAGCAGTTGTGTTTTCTTCATTATACGGCACTGCTTCTTCAGGTTCACTCAATGGTTCTGGGTATCATTGAGCCTTCTTAGCAACATAAACCTACAGCTACTGCAGTTAGAGACTAGTAACCATGAGTTAATAACCACTAAACCACACTTCAACGTCATCTGGAAACATCAAGGACATTCACTCTGATTTTCTATTGTGAACTTATTGTCCAAACTAAGTTCACTTCAACTCTTTCCTTCTCGTCACAGTGACTCCATCCCTTCTCTACTGACTTGTTTGGTCTTTAAACTCATCGGGTGTGTTTCACTATCAAACATTCTTATCAGAAATACCAACAGCAACATTAGATGTAGATGAAGGCCACTGCCAAGAGCTTTACATGTTTTACTGTACCCTTATATACATGACTAGAGACACACAAAAACAAACGTTTACTATATTTATGTTGGCTTGTGCTCTTGACTTTTGGTTCAATGTGAAACTCTTACCTCATTTTTCACTACCCTTAAAAAGAAAGAACTCAAGTGTACTAAAATCATCATAGTTTATTAAAATATACTTTCCTGATAAACGTTTAAAATAAGTATCTTCTTTTTCATAAGGGTATACTTATGGATTTATGTTACATTTGTTGGAATGTTCTGTGGTATGAACTAGGGATGGGAGTTTTCCGCAAATATCACATTCGAATATTTGAGCTCACAAAAATCGAATATTCGACATTTTTCAGTAACATTTATTGTTTCCGTCATTTTTGAACAAGCCTTTGAACAATAAGCTTAAACATTACGCTACATCGTGTTTTGTAGCTGAAAACCTTTAACAATATGTGCAAACAAACAAAAAGAAGAGAGCGAAAGCAAAAAAAAAATAAAAAAGTAAATAAAGCCGCCTGCAGCAATTAGGCTATTGTACAGAACGAAGCCTAAGCTACATTTAACTTTAAACCTTTTAAACTGTCAGCAAATCTTTTTTGCTTTCTTTCTATTGTTTTACAAGTTCTTGTTAAG
The DNA here is from genome assembly GCA_033220385.1 of Triplophysa yarkandensis. NCBI lineage: Eukaryota > Metazoa > Chordata > Actinopteri > Cypriniformes > Nemacheilidae > Triplophysa > Triplophysa yarkandensis. The sequence continues at coordinate 1,805,273 of CM065655.1, forward strand.
GAACACAAACATGTCAACATGATCGGGGAAAGTCGGATCATTAGTCTGTTATCAATGAAAACGGCTGCGGAGAAAACTCGCTCTGACGGCACAGAAGTGTCCGGGACACACAAGTAACGGTGTCCTCATCTGTATGTATAATGTTGTATACTGGGATCCTCATCTGTATGTATAATGTTGTATACTGGGATCCTCATCTGTATGTATAATGTTGTATACTGGGATCCTCATCTGTATGTATAATGTTGTATACTGGGATCCTCATCTGTATGTATAATGTTGTATACTGGGATCCTCATCTGTATGTATAATGTTGTATACTGGGATCCTCATCTGTATGTATAATGTTGTATAATGGGATCCTCATCTGTATGTATAATGTTGTATACTGGGATCCTCATCTGTATGTATAATGTTGTATACTGGGATCCTCATCTGTATGTATAATGTTGTATACTGGGATCCTCATCTGTATGTATAATGTTGTATACTGGGATCCTCATCTGTATGTATAATGTTGTATACTGGGATCCTCATCTGTATGTATAATGTTGTATACTGGGATCCTCATCTGTATGTATAATGTTGTATACTGGGATCCTCATCTGTATGTATAATGTTGTATACTGGGATCCTCATCTGGTGGAATACAGGGCTCCAGCAAGAACTGTTCCCACTCGTCTAGGAATGATTCTCTGTAATCATTGCAGAAGAACTGTTCCCATTCGTCTAGGAATGATTCTCTGTCATCATTGCAGAAGAACTGTTCCCATTCGTCTAGGAGTGATTCTCTGTAATCATTGCAGAAGAACTGTTCCCATTCGTCTAGGAGTGATTCTCTGTAATCATTGCAGAAGAACTGTTCCCATTCGTCTAGGAGTGATTCTCTGTAATCATTGCAGAAGAACTGTTCCCATTCGTCTAGGAGTGATTCTCTGTAATCATTGCAGAAGAACTGTTCCCACTCGTCTAGGAGTGATTCTCTGTAATCATTGCAGAAGAACTGTTCCCATTCGTCTAGGAGTGATTCTCTGTAATCATTGCAGAAGAACTGTTCCCACTCGTCTAGGAGTGATTCTCTGTAATCATTGCAGAAGAACTGTTCCCATTCGTCTAGGAGTGATTCTCTGTAATCATTGCAGAAGAACTGTTCCCATTCGTCTAGGAGTGATTCTCTGTAATCATTGCAGAAGAACTGTTCCCACTCGTCTAGGAGTGATTCTCTGTAATCATTGCAGAAGAACTGTTCCCATTCGTCTAGGAGTGATTCTCTGTAATCATTGCAGAAGAACTGTTCCCACTCGTCTAGGAGTGATTCTCTGTAATCATTGCAGAAGAACTGTTCCCATTCGTCTAGGAGTGATTCTCTGTAATCATTGCAGAAGAACTGTTCCCACTCGTCTAGGAGTGATTCTCTGTAATCATTGCAGAAGAACTGTTCCCACTCGTCTAGGAGTGATTCTCTGTAATCATTGCAGAAGAACTGTTCCCACTCGTCTAGGAGTGATTCTCTGTAACCATTGCAGAAGAACTGTTCCCACTCGTCTAGGAGTGATTCTCTGTAATCATTGCAGAAGAACTGTTCCCACTCGTCTAGGAGTGATTCTCTGTAATCATTGCAGAAGAACTGTTCCCATTCGTCTAGGAGTGATTCTCTGTAATCATTGCAGAAGAACTGTTCCCACTCGTCTAGGAGTGATTCTCTGTAATCATTGCAGAAGAACTGTTCCCATTCGTCTAGGAGTGATTCTCTGTAATCATTGCAGAAGAACTGTTCCCACTCGTCTAGGAGTGATTCTCTGTAATCATTGCAGAAGAACTGTTCCCATTCGTCTAGGAGTGATTCTCTGTAATCATTGCAGAAGAACTGTTCCCATTCGTCTAGGAGTGATTCTCTGTAATCATTGCAGAAGAACTGTTCCCACTCGTCTAGGAGTGATTCTCTGTAATCATTGCAGAAGAACTGTTCCCACTCGTCTAGGAGTGATTCTCTGTAATCATTGCAGAAGAACTGTTCCCATTCGTCTAGGAGTGATTCTCTGTAACCATTGCAGAAGAACTGTTCCCACTCGTCTAGGAGTGATTCTCTGTAATCATTGCAGAAGAACTGTTCCCATTCGTCTAGGAGTGATTCTCTGTAATCATTGCAGAAGAACTGTTCCCACTCGTCTAGGAGTGATTCTCTGTCATCATTGCAGAAGAACTGGCTCAATCTTGTCCGACGAGCGGGCATTGCCGCATCCTCTTCATTGTTGGTGGCCGGGCTGCATCCGCGCCACTCGCATCAAGGAAAAAGCTCTGATAATGTTTAAAAAGTGTTTTTTTCTTACAACTTCTCTCATGTATTCTCCGAGGAACCTGAGATGTTTGTGTCGAGGGTCTAGGGCGGACGGGAGAAGAGGAGTTTTCCCTGCATTCGGATAGCATTTTTATTAACCGAATAATTACAGCAAACCGAATATTCGAATATTCGACTATCCGTGCACAACCCTAGAATGAAGCTGATTCTCTTTATTGCAGGATTGGTTTAAAAACTTTTTGATAACAAACATTTAAGATCTCAAAGCAACCATCAAAGCATCAGACACTCCATAATATAAGAATCCCACCGAGATTATGACTCTTAATATTCAGATGGACCTTCGAAAACCAAAGGACAAGATCATTTCTAGAAGAGCCGTGCAACACTAGATGCATCACTTTGTGTGATTGTGTTTTACATAAACTGTAAACGGAACAAAAAAAAGGGTGGTGTGAAATTGCTTTCCATTTTGTACATGAACACAATGTTCTGAAAGTGGCACATGTTTAGTCTGCACTGCTATAGATAAACACATGAATACAGCAGAGAATGTGTGAAGTGTGTGAAGAGGTTTTTGTGTTTTCCTGTGTACATTAGTAGGTCATGTTTGTGAAATCTGCCTGATGTTACTGAACATTTCCTGTCTAGGTTTCAGAATAAATGTATGTTTATTAACTTGATTTATCTGCCTATACCAGGTGTCCTCCTACTCTACGGGGAATCTCAAGGCAATGGATGTCCAGTTGGATTCACATCAAATATAAGCAGTTGTGTTGGTAATGTGCATTTCATGTGATTTTATAATCAATAATCTTGTAGATCTGTTGTTAGCAATGACATCTTTCTTTTCTTCTCAGATGAGAATGAGTGTGAGAGGACACCAAATCCATGTGGCCAATACTCAACGTGTATAAATACAAATGGAAGTTACTATTGCAACTGTATTAAAGGCTTTCAATCACAATCTTTCAATTTCACAGCGATAACCGGACAATGTAAAGGTATGAAAAAACCCAACATGATTCAATAGAATCCATTATCACAACCAACAAATCACAACAATCAAATAGACTTTAGGAATCTCTTCTGTTATACATTTAAAGGGTTATACTGTATATAAGGGTTATATCTCTCTCTCTATATATAAATGTCAATAGTTGATCTGTTTTTAACTGAAGTAAACTGCTGTGTTTCTGACAGATGTAAATGAATGTCTCGAGGATCATTCCTCATGCCCTGAAACACTTGTGTGTCAAAACACTCTTGGCTCCTTCCAGTGTTTGTGTCCAACTGGTTATAACAAGACAACAGACAAGAAAATGGAATGTGAAGGTGATAGTGTTTCTTCTTTATATAATGTCTAGTAATAATAAATAAGTATATTAAAGTGAGTTTGTTGGAGAATCTATCCCTTTAGATAGATTAATAGAGAAGTATTATGTTTGGGACATCTCATGCAACAATTCACCATTGATTTAGGATTTGAATCTTTGTTTGTATTTTCTTCATTTCTTTTGTCTTAACTCTCACACAATGGAACTCACTAAAGTTGACTGTGTGTGTGTGTTTGTGTGTGTCTATGTGCTGTAGATGTAGATGAGTGTGTGTTTTCAGTGTGTGGAGCTCACAGCAGTTGTTTTAACACACCTGGTAGTTTCTATTGCACATGTTCTTCAGGGTTTCATATGAAGAACTCCAGCGGCCGCTGTGAAGGTGAGGGATGCACGAGCTTTTTGTGCCATGTGTGTGTGCGCGCGTGTGTGTGTGTGTGTCTTCTATAACCTCAGTTCTCATGTGTTTTCCATTAACCCTAAAATGTTATTCTTCTTGGAAAAAAACTTTACAAAACAGTTTTGTCGAGGTTTAAATCTAAGACAAGCTGTAATAAAAACTTTATTTCTGACTGTAACCCAATGGCTCTCCTGATTTCACCAAGTGGCTGATCTTTTTAGGGAAACATCATGTTGATCTGAAGACTACATTTCAATCAACCAATTGCATTTCATAAATAAGCTTAGAGTTTATTTGAAGATTAATCTTAAACCATGTTTTGCTGGTCCTATATCATTAGGGTTAAGGTTTGGGTTTGGTTTTCTTTTTGTTGTCCTTGAGGCAAAATCAGGTTGTGCCACAACAACAATGTAAAAATAACAGATCTAGAACCTCCAACTCTGTAATGTCAACATGGTTCTCAGAAAGAAACAGCAGGAACATTTTTTTTTGAGAAAACTTCTGATAATGTTCTCAGAATATTCTTGTCAGTGAGGTTAAAGTGGAACGTGTAGTGTTGGGTAACCGGAAACTGTTTGTAAAATTTTGCATGCACTTGATATGAATATAACCCTAAATCTGATCTTTTCCGTATAGACATTGATGAATGTAAAGATCCAGATTTGTGCGGCACACATGCAACATGCAACAATATTCAGGGCAGCTACAGCTGCAGATGTCATCCTGGATACAGTAACTATGGAAACAACCAGTCAAAATGTTTGGGTGAGTATGAAACCAGTTTATCTCCATCGGTTTCACTCTAAACTGTTGTACTTAAACCCTCAGTTTTGTGTTTTTTGGAGCAAACAAATGTGTTCTTTATTCAACATGTTACATTGGTTTTTGTGTTTTACTCTTGTTGTGTTAACACAATTTTGTTGTGTGCAGAGATGAACTGCGAGCAGTTTACCAGCGAGTCAGATCTTGACACCAAATCTATGAAGGTAGAATCTATACTTTAGATTTAAAGAGCAGATCTGGATTCAGTGGCTAGAAATCTTTAGATGAAATATTAAAACACTAAATACTTTCCTTCACTGTTATAATGGTCATTTATATCAGGGTTTCTTTTATATGAAGTCATTCTTTCAATATTTTTTACTGAAGGCAACTCGTTTAAAATGGGTTTTATGGTTTTAAAGTTCATGACATTGTTTTTTAAAGCTGCAATGCAGCAGTAATTTTTTTTTAAAGAAAAATGTACACATAGAACATTGTTTTTTACTCAACCACAACTTTAGACATATGCGTCTCTTAAAGATTTACTGAAAACTTAAACAGGTGAGACTTGACATGAGTTCCATGAGAAATGCAGCAGGCCTGGTTCGTGTTTTAAAGTTGTCACCTGTCTCTTCTACTTTGCTTGATTGTTGTGTGTTTTTTCAGTTGAAGGGTCTGCTGTCTCTGTTGAAGAATAGTTGTGAGTCTCTGACTGATCCAGATGGAGATCACAGCATGGGTGAAGTCTTAATGGAGGTAAAAAAAAACATCCTGAATCAAAAACTTATCGATAGCACACACAACCGCTAAAATGAAACACTTTCACTTCGGTGCGTTCATGAATCTCTTAATATCTAACTCGACAGAATCTGTTCACCTCCACCAATGAGCTACTGTCAGAAGGTGATATTGCTGACGGCGGGATGCTGAGTCGTTTTCTAGATGCGGTGGAGAACAGCATGCGTTTGATAGGACCGCAACTCAAACAGCCTGTAACCAAAATGGAGACCCACAGCACACGTAAGACATCCGTGTACTCATTTAAAATTAAAAAAAGAATGTGATGTTTTATCGCAATTATTGTGCACCAATATTATTTCCATATTTTAAGTAAGGTGAATTTCGACACAATGATTTTTCTTGATATCTTATGTTTATGATTGTCTATATATACTACTTCTATTATATATAATATCAAATACTTCTGATATTACATAATTAAACAGTTTCTTAAAAATTGTACTGTAGATTTGTGTTCATTTTATTCTAATGACCTCAAGACTGAAATGAGTTCTATATGTTGATGTGCAGACGCAGAGGTTGCGGTGAAGCGAGGAAAGACTCCTCCTAATGGGAGTGTCAGTCTGAGCACAGACTCCGCCTTCTTTAACACAAATTGGGAAACAATCGTAGGGAATTCGTATCCAGGTTTGAATGCATTAAATGCGTATAATGTGAATGTTATAAAATCCAAACATAACTCAAGCGTCTCGTTGCAGGTTTTGCATTCGCAGCGCTGGTCAGTTATAAAGATCTGAATTCATCAGGCGATTCTTTTAACAAGATGAGCAGGACATTACAGGACGAGGATGAAGAGAGAAACATCACATATCGACTCAACACAAACGTCGTGACGGCTGTTGTTAGTAATCCAGAAACAACACTTCTCCCCGAGCCCGTCACTCTGGTCTTTAAGCACCTGCAGGTAAACATGTCAAACACATCTGCTCTATCCATCCCAACACCAGCACAACATCTTCATTCTGTTCGTTCTTCAGGAGAGGGCGGAGTCAGAGAACATGACTCACACGTGTGTCTACTGGGACGAGACGACGGGGGCGTGGTCTGGGCGGGGCTGTATGAAGGTGTGGTCTAACCGGAGTCAGACCACATGTTCCTGTACTCACCTGAGCAGCTTCGCTGTACTCATGGCTCTCTACCCCGTCAAGGTAAACATGACGGGTTCAAAGAGGACAATGAAGTTTTGAACCTTCATCCTCAAGCGTCTGTCTGCTTCTTCTCCTCCAGGACACGTTCGAGTTGGTGATGATCACTCGAGTGGGTTTAATTCTGTCCCTGGTCTGTTTGCTTCTGTGTATCCTGACCTTCCGCTTCTGCCGCTCCATACAAGGAACCCGGAACAGCATCCACCTTCATCTGAGCGTGTGCCTCTTCATCGCCGATCTCGTGTTCCTCTGTGGCATCTCCAGCACTCACAACAAGGTGTGCGAGAATGTCCTTAGTCTCATTGTGCCCTCAGACTTTAGCTAAGCGCTTTGTTTTCCTTTTCAGGTTGGTTGTTCCGTTGTCGCTGGGTTGCTTCATTTCTTCTTCCTGGCAGCATTCTGCTGGATGCTGCTGGAGGGAGTTCAGCTGTACCGAATGGTTGTCCTGGTGTTCTACACCACCATCAAGCACCTTTACATGTATATGGTGGGATATGGAGTCCCGCTCCTCATCGTGATTATCTCAGCGGCCGCTTACCCCCAGGGATACGGCACCGATCGACAGTGAGTGTTTGGTTTCACATCCAGCGTTTGATGTCTCAATTCTTCTGTATAATTCCATGTCCATTGTGCGTTTCAGCTGTTGGCTCTCTCTCAAGGAAGATTTTATCTGGAGTTTCTTCGCGCCGGTCTGCATCATCATCATCCTCAATAGCTTTTTCTTCATCGTGACGGTCTGGAGGCTGGCCGAAAAATTCTCCAGCCTTAACCCAGATCTCTCCAATCTACGCAAGATCAGGTACGCGACTGCATTTGAGCATTTGTTACAGTCAAATAACGATGAATTCGGATTCATTTTCAATTTCTCTTGTACTTTTCAGGAGTTTTACCATAGCCGCTGTGGCTCAGTTGTGTGTTCTTGGGGGCATGTGGATTTTCGGCTGTTTCCTCTTTCAGGAGAAAGGAACTGTGGTTCTGTTGTATCTCTTCACCATCCTCAACAGCCTTCAGGGTGTGCTCATCTTCATCATGCAGTGTCTTCTGTCAAAAGCGGTAATAAAACACAGAAATTTGACTGTGAAAAATTCTTCTAAACGACATGCAAAATAATCACACATATCGATAAATTGTGACAGAACTTTGTCCTCTTTCGTTAATTAATCCCATTGCGTCACGTTTCAATTCCTTCTGACCAATTACCGCTTAATTGGGCAGTGACGATTTGAGACACGTGCGCGGTTTAGTGGGAACCTAAGGTCAACTCTGTTATATTGCCCCCTTCAGGTGAGAGAGGAATATTGCAAGCTAATTAACAAGATCAAGTCAGGCAAAGAGAAGAAATATTCAGAGTTCAGCACCAACCAGTCGAGTAACAGTCGGGTAACTATATCTGCTTGTTTCGTTAACAAGAATGATTATGCCTATAATAAAATAGCACGTTTTTGAGGTAGATGTAATTTTCCAATTATGTTCTTTGACTTTTTACAGCAACCTCTTCGGACTGATCAGAGCACCGGGGAGTCCAAGATTTAAAGGCACTGTCACATCCTGATGTGTGTTTACAAAAGACTTCTTACAAAGCTTTTTTTCTACTTCAACAATGGACAAAAGCAACCTTGTGTTTTACATGGGATAGTCTTTTGACATCTCTCTTCAGATGATTGGCCAATCATGCTTTAACGGAGGCGGAGTTTTATATCTGTCCCATTGCATCTAAAGGGAACTGCTGAAGTGACAGACTTCTGATGTTTGTTGCGTCTTAACAAAGAAGCAAAAGGTCTTTCACGCTTAATGCAGTGAGCTTCTTTTATTTCCTCATATGGGAAAATGTATTTTCGCTTACAATTTCCTTTCCTTTTTTTTAAAGTCTTATTGTATTGTAAGTTACAGACCAAAATAGGATCTGCACCTGAAGTGTTCTGCACCCACACGCCACTTTATGTCATTAAGCTCTAAGGAGATTCTACCGCTTTATGTGGAGCATAGAGGCCAGAGGTACTTTCAATTTTTTTTAGATTATTAAATATAATAAAGACTTCGTAAGAGATGCAGGTGGTTTTTTGCACACAATAGACATGGGTCTGTCATAAATATGGCTAATTAAATAAAAATTGAATAAGCTACATAAAATTTGAATATTTCTTGCTATTTTCGCTCTCAAGTGCACTCAAGTGAAAAGAAATGGTTTGGGACACACACATGTGTTTCCTCTTGACAAAGAGTGATGCTATTTAAAAGATGAGAAGTACAGATGATAAATGTTTCTCATGCTTCACAGACATATTGTTCAAGTCCGGTTTGACGTGGGATACATCTAACAATCTAGTCTCTGTCAGTGTTTCTTTTTTAAGAAAAAAACGTTTTGATATTTGATTTAGAAAGAATTGCTTTATCTCCACCAAGGAAACGTGTGATATGGTCTCTTACGGACATTTTTAATGCTATTTCAGTGTATATCTGTACTGGTAAATATTTCTGTGTTGTTACATCAGTCTAGGTTTAAAACACATATCCACTGAAGAAAAGTAAGAGCAAAAGGGTTTTTATTTGGATGGACATTGGGAAGGTGTAGTGTCATGTTTGTAATTGAAGATTATTAAAATGTCAAAAACTCTCTGATATTTGTCTTTCACATTCAAACTGCCTCATCGTAGTCACATACTTTCTAACGAAATGACATCACATTTGCTAGTTCAAAAAAAAGAATTATTTCATTAATTAAGAGAATTCGCTGTCCAGGCATGACATCTAAAGATCTTTTGTCTGTTTTTTGGTAGCCTTTTAGCATTTGGGCTTAGCTTTATAAGTTTACAAAGGTCTGGTTCAAACCAGTTAAACTAACTTTTCTCTTTTCATCGTCAGTAAAATAAATGTTCATAGTCAAAACTCGCAAACTGAATAGAAAGGTCGTCATTATTCATTATTTACAGTCATTATGAAATAGACCGCAATGCTAAATTTAACTTTACAGAGAATAACCAGTAATAATGTTCTTAATGTTTTTCTATAACAACGAAATGATTCATCCTCACTTATATAACTATATGAAAACCTACAACATATATATTAAATAGAACGCTAGGTGCGGTGAAATTTGACACAAGAGCACATTACAAAGTAAAGCACTTCCATGTCCTGAGAGACTTCACAGATGCCATTGCCTTGTTGCTTTCTCTGGAGTTTGAATGTTGATTTGTTTTTAATCCGGTTCTTGTTGGTGGACTGGTTACATGTTATATATCCCTGGTTTTGCTTGGTCAATAAACCTTGAATGGCACAATTTCAATTCAACATTGGTTGATTTGTTGCTACACTGAATTCACCTGATAGGTGAGTGATGCTTTCTGACATTACATTTTGCTGCAAGAATAAAGTTCCCTTTCGAGTGGTCTCTCTACGTTGTGTAGAATATGCCAGGGGAATTCTCTGAACCTGTCTGGGTCTGGCGCAAACAGAAATCTCTGGAGCTCGGTGCCTGCACTGCGAGGATTTTTCAGTGCGGGCGCTGAGACCAAGTAAGGATGCCGCTCTGGGAAGAGTTCATCAGGTAGCAGCCAGCCCCCTGCCAGCTATCCACTGGTGATGTCGCTGCTCATTCCCTTCCCAAGGGAAGAAGCGTTGGCCGTACACATCATGGTGGTGCTGCAGCTGTTACAGGCCCAACTGCTACACTGGCTGTACAGCAGACAGGCGCACAGCAACTGATTTCGCACCTATGGCCATGAAGCGTACCGTACTGCGTTTCACCGCCACCTATAGCTTACACTCATGGATCTCAAAGAGGGGGATAAGAGTACTCTACTCAATGCGCAGGTTTCTTCCTTCGGACTCTTCAGCTAGGCAGTGGATATGGCAGGTAAGCCGTTTGCGGACAATCAGAAGCACCCGCGAGCCATTAGCCAACTCCTTCCTAGGCACTCCGCCAAAAGCCACAGCCTCGATCCTCGTTGGCTCCCAGGTCAGCCCAGAGGCTGGCCTAACAGCCTTTGCCAGCAGCGTCGTTTTCCACTGCTGTTTCAGAGCCAGCCACCCACCGCAAGCAGTGAAGAGAAATGTCAAAAAAGCACTTCAGTCTCAGGAAGGATCGCCGCTCCTATGTGACCCCACAGCTCACCCGCCCACTCAGCAATGAGCTAGCCCCCATTCAAAGCACCAGCCTGCCCCGCGAACACTTGTTATGTTCAGCACTCACTCTGGGGGAGCCTGGCCTCAGGAAGCACATGACTACCAGCCCCACCGCTTTAAGTACCAAATATATTCCACGGCAGTGCAATGCAAAATGTGCAGGAGGGAGTTTTATTCCCTATGAGCCATTACGCAGAAGCCTGGTGGCCAATCCTGAATATTTGGGAATAGGTATTAAATAAGCTCACAGAGTCATTGTCAAGAGCCAGTCTTAACGAGTTTCCACCAGTGAAAATTCTGCCGTTAGTGCTAAGCAAAATCAGGGAAGAGAGAGCACTGAGATACTGATAGCCCTGAGATGGCGGAATCAAGCATGGTTACCAGACCTGCTGGTTGATGGCTGCTCTGTGGGTAAACAGCCTTGATTGTGAGATTTTTGAGGCGTCGAAAACTCCCCTGCCTGCCTACCATGCCACCTTGGGATCTGGCTATGGTACTCAAAGTGCTCTCCCTAACTTCGTTGGAGCCCATGGAATCAGCTGGTCTAAGGGAACTCTCTTTTAAGATGGCCTTGCTATTGGCCCTCGCATCTGTTAAGCGCGTAGGGGATTTACACAAGCCCTCGGTAGCTTTGTGCCCAGTGCGGGCCTTGCGGGCCTACATTGAAAGTTCAGCCTCATTCAGACATTCAGATCAGCTTTTTCGGGTGCTATGGCGGCCCGACCAAAGGGCAGCTGGTCTCAAAGCAGTGCTTGTCTCTTGCATACTCTTGTCAAGGGTTGAAATGCCCACTCAGGTTTACAGTACACTCCACTCTTCATCGTGGGCATAGTCAAAAGGGATGTCTATCCAGGATATCTGCACAGAGGCTGACTGATCTTTACAGAATACCGTCATCAGGTTTTATAATTTAGATATATCATCTCTGGCGACACATCTTCTGACTGTGTCCACTCCCTCAAGCGTCGAGCTGCTTGCTTACCTTGTCGTTTCTGAAAGGAAGTATACAAATTATTATGTTTGCTCAATTCACTTCATCAAAAAAATACAGCGAGGACAAGACCTAAAACATTTGCTGTCCACTCCCGCAGCTACGCCAGTTAATTTCAACATTGCAGTTCAATGTCCAATACTTCTTAGCTTGTGCCCGGCTGTGCCACTTGCCGGTATCTCACCTCCATCAATGTTGCCTAGCGCAGAGCATAGGCCCAGGTTAGGGGCTATGATGTATGCAAAAGCCTGGCATTCCTATTGGGCGGTCCTCAATCTACGCAATGTTGAAAGACCTCTTGAAAGGGAACGTCTCTGGTTATTGTTGTTACCTTGGTTCCCTGAGAAGAGGAAAGGGACATTGCTTGGACGTCTGTGCTCACTTTTCAAACCGTGGAATTATTATTTAGCCAAAAGATTCTGAAGAAAGGATGACGTGATGGTGCACTATATAGGACTGCCAGCCAGACCCCTCAGTTCAATCTTGGCCGACATTGGTCGGTTCAAGTTCAGGCTTCACTGGCCTTGCGTAATAAGGCTTCAGGTAAAGGTTCGGAGAAGGGGATTCCCCAAGCGTATTCTACTCAATGTTGAAAGACCTTTTCTCAGAGAACAGAGTCTACGACAGTAAGAGGAGACGTTTTTAGTGTCATAATTACTAATAGTATCTAACTGTCAGTCTCAAATGCATAAATCAATTTGTTTTTCTATACCAAAACCACAAGAATTTCTGAAAAGTTTAAAAAATAATTAAAAAAGACTGAATAATAGAGGACAAAGAAGAAAGTGTGTTTATTTTAATCGTGTAAGAATCTGACTAAAAAGTACAAGCACTGTTTTTATGCATTTATATTTAAACAAGTATTATAAACTTAAGAGCAGTTATAAGATTAAATAAAAAAATGTAATCAAACAATTTTTATTGAACATAAATGCATATAGGTGAGAGCTAAAACCTTCGGATGTGATTAATAATGGACTATGACACATTTTGCTTTGAATCAAAATTCAAATGACATAATTGCAATAAAAATAGCTATTTGTAGACAATTTCGATAAGCCAAGAGTCATTTAGCATATTTAAAAAATAATGTGAATGTAGCACATATTTACATATTTAAGAAAACACCATATAAAAACCAAGTATTAAACATGTATTACTTCTTTGAAGAGACAGTCTGGACATTGTTTAAATGACAAACATTTTGTTGATCTTTTTAATCTAAAGAAATGTCTTTTAAATCATAATTCAATGCGTTTACAATTATTCATATGCAGCGTCTCCTAGTGTTAACATCATGAAACAGATCTCTGTTGTTAAACAAAGACACTCTACATTCAATAGTAATATAGAATCTATTATCTTTTATTGTTGCTGGAGCAACTCATTGCAGATCTCAATGCCATTCAAGTAAATAAAACCAATGAATGCCAAGGGAATTACTAAAAATGGCCCAACTGCTAAGGGAACTCCACAATACTACGATGATTCCAGTAGAGTTTTTTCTTCAGAATGTTTCTTCCGATGTGTGTTAAAACCACCTAAATAAGTGAATCTCTCTCCACAGATGGAGCAGTGGTAAGGTTT
>CM065655.1:1823716-1826216 GCA_033220385.1 Triplophysa yarkandensis
TGTATTTTAAAACTGTTCTGACGATTGAAACTCTTTCCACAAACACTGCAGTGATAAGGTTTTTCTCCAGTGTGGATTCTCTGATGAGACTTAAAAGTACTTTGATGACTGAAACTCTTCCCACAGTGAGAGCAAACATACGGTTTCTCTCCAGTGTGAACTCTCTCGTGTCGTATCAGCTGAGCTTTATCATGAAATTGTTTATCACAGTGCGAACACTGATAGAGTTTCTCTTCAGAGTGGGTTCTTTGGTGTGCCTTTAGACAACCTGAATCCTTAAAGGTTTTTCCACATTCACCGCACGGATACGGCCTTTCTTCAGTGTGAACACGTATATGTCTGTTCAGATGGGATTTCTGGCCGAATCTCCACTCACAGTGAGGACACTTGTAGGGCTTTTCTCCCGTGTGAATTCTCTGATGAGAAACAAGATTTCCTTTGGTGGTGAAATAGTTTCCACATTCACTGCAGTGAAAAGACTTTTCTCCACTGTGTGTCTTCATGTGAATCTTTAGCTTAGAAAAAGAGACAAAATCCATCTCACACATCTGACAGTGAAAGAGTTTCTCGTGATTGTGCTGTTGTGAATGAAGTTTCTTCTCTTGTAAGGTAGGAAAGCTGACGTTACATCTGGTGCAGGTGAAGACTTTCTGTTCTGTGTGTTTTCTCTCATGTGTCTCTATACGTCTTCTTGATGAAGAGGCCGTTTCTCCATCACCCCATGAACTACTGCTCTCATCTGAAACAAACATAAGAGTTTTACAATCTTAGTGAACCTATTCTCTGCTGCATAAATGTTTCATGCCAAGTCACTGTATATTTTTTGTTTAAAATGTACCACAAGATGCGTTTTTTTCCAAAAATGCTATAAATCCTCTTGACCAATTACAATTTGTTACCATGTATAGAAGATGGGAATGCCTTAAAGTTTTTATTAGTACGCAATCTTTCTAAATGAGTTCTTTAAACTCAATTATCACTCTATTATAACTATTATAACAAGATATGACACAGATGGCAGCACGAACATATGGCGAGGTTCAGCATCTCTCCAGTTTTTGCAATTTTACAGTAATATTCCTGCTCATATAGGGTTTGTTCGTACACCCGACAGGAGCTTTAGTTTATCGGTGGGGACTTTTCCAACAGTTTTATCACCGACCTTGGACACACCCTGAGATTCCCAGATCACCCGGGGCTGAGCACTCTACCCAGCCGGATACACTGCCTTAAGGTCAGATGAAGCCCAGGCCCACAGTAGATCCAGGGCAAACCTGAAAAGTGGCATCAAGAAGGCCAAGTACTGCTACAAGCTGAAGGTAGAGGAACACGTTTCCAACTCTGACTACTGACGCATGTAGCAGGGCATCAAGACCATCAGTGACTACAAGTCAAGCAACTCCACTCCAACGGTCATGGATGTCTCCTTCCTAAACGAGATAAATAATACCCTCAGCAGATCACCAACCTCTCAAACTCACCTCCACAGATGTGCACACTGCACTGAGCCGGATCACACATGTAAGGCATCTGGCCCGGACGGTATTCCTGGACGGGTGCTCAGAGCATGTGCGGAACAGCTTGCAGGGGTCTTCACAGACATTTTCAAACTGTCCCTCATTCAAGCAACTGTGCCAAAATGCTTTAAACACTCCTTCCCACTGTGTCTGAATGACTATCGCCCCGTAGCACCCATCATCATGAAGTGCTTCAAGCGACTTGTCCTAGTACACCTCAAAGACCGCTTCCTACCTACACTGGACCCACACCAATTGACTACTGCAGAAATAGGAGCACAGAGGATGCGGTATGCACAGTTCTGCACTCTGCACTCACACACTTAGACAATAATAACACTTATGTACGGATGTTGCTTGTTGACTTCAGTTCAGCACTTAACACCGTTATCCCCTCCAAGCTAGCCACTAAACTTGGAGACCTGGACATTAACACCTCTCTCTGCAGCTGGATTATGGACTCTCTGACTAACTAGCCTGAGCATGAAAGGTCAGGCCAAAACCACTTCACCACCTTCACACTAAACACCGGCATACCACAGGGCTGTGTGCTGAGCCCATTCCTCTACTCCCTTTACACAAACGACTGCAAGTCTATGCATGGATCCAACTCCATCATTCAGTTTGCAGTTTGAGGTGAGGTGATTGGCCTCATCAGTGACAACGATGAGACTGCCTACAGGGAAGAGGTACAGCACCTGGCTACATGATGCGCTGACAATAACCTGCTCCTTAACACCACCGAGACTAAGGAGCTCATTGTGGTCTTCAGGAAAAAGAAAGGAAGCATGCATGTCCCCATCCACGTTAACGGGATGGTTGTTGAGCATGTCTCCAGCTTCAAGTTCCTGGGAATCACCATATCGGAGGACGTGGACTGGAACACTAACACCTCTAGCCTGGTCAAGAAGGCTCACCAGCGCCTTTTCTTCTCAGGACACTGAGGAAGAACCAGCTTTCTTCAGCCATCCTGGTGAACTTTT
>CM065655.1:1836216-1844156 GCA_033220385.1 Triplophysa yarkandensis
AAGAACGGCCAGCACAAACTCTTTCCTGCATCACCTGTGGAAAGACATTCAGTTCACAGAGACGTTTAGAGACACATGAGAGAAAACACACAGAACAGAAAGTCTTCACCTGCACCAGATGTAACGTCAGCTTTCCTACCTTACAAGAGAAGAAACTTCATTCACAACAGCACAATCACGAGAAACTCTTTCACTGTCAGATGTGTGAGATGGATTTTTTTACATCTTTGTCTAGTTTGAATGCTCACGTAAGGACACACACTGGAGAAAAGTCTTTTCGCTGCAGTGACTGTGACAAATATTTCAGCAATAAAGGAAATCTTGTTACTCATCAGAGAATTCACACGGGAGAAAAGCCCTACAAGTGTCCTCACTGTGACAAGAGATTCATTCATTCATCTGATGTCAAGAAACATGTGCGTTCACACACGAACGAGCGACCGTATCAGTGTGGTGAATGTGGAAAAACTTTCACGCAATCGAGTTCTTTAAAGTTACACCAAAGGACACACAGTAAGAAGAAACAGTGTTAGTGTTCACATTGCTCGATCACTGCATATTCTTCAGTCATCATTCGTGTGCTCTAGACGTGATAAAGGTCGGGTTATTCCTGGTGGGTTGCACTTCTGTTTATTCTGTGCTTTTTCATATGTAACACAAGAATTTAAAACATGATTTTAAATTAATACATACACTGTGCATCAATATATATATATACATACAGGACAGATTCAGAGTTCATTCTGAGGAGATGTGTAATCTCACTTTTCAAAAATGTGTTGCCTTTTTTTATATTTGGGTTGAATGGTTATTGAATTTATATGTAAAATATGTAGACTAACAAATTGGAAAAACAACACGTTTAAAATTAAAACCTTTGCTTACAGTTTATTTATTTGTTATATTATTGTAAACATAAGATGGCATTAAATACATGTATGATGAGTTTATTCTAGACTGAAGCCACCATTCCAGGAAATTACAGACAAAGATTTCATGATTCTCTTGATGATTCTCTTAAGTTTCAAATAGAATTGTATTCACATCATTTTTTTTTAAATAGAGGTGTCTAAGGTGTCTCCTAAAGATCTACAGATCAGTTATGCATTTATCAAAATTAAAACCAGAGATTATTGTTAGAATACTTGTCAAATCCTAGAAAGTGTGAAAAAAAAATGATTTAGGAATATTATTTTCCTAGAGACTCGTGAACCTCGTGTCTGGACATGTGGGCATTTCTATAAGGGTGAAGTAGTAACAGGACCACAAGAGCCAGTTCAGACATGCAGCTGAGAGAGAGAGAGAGAGAGAGAGAGAGAGAGAGAGAGAGAGAGAGAGAGAGAGAGAGAGAGAGAGAGAGAGAGAGAGAGAGAGAGAGAGAGAGAGAGAGAGAGAGAGAGAGCATGAGAGAGAGAGAGAGCATGAGAGAGAGAGAGAGCATGAGAGAGAGAGAGAGCATGAGAGAGAGCATGAGAGAGAGAGAGAGCATGAGAGAGAGAGCATGAGAGAGAGAGAGCATGAGAGAGAGAGAGCATGAGAGAGAGAGAGCATGAGAGAGAGAGAGCATGAGAGAGAGAGACAGAGAGAGCATGAGAGAGAGAGAGAGAGAGACAGAGAGAGCATGAGAGAGAGAGAGAGAGAGAGAGAGAGCATGAGACAGAGAAAGAGAGAGAGAGAGCATGAGACAGAGAAAGAGAGAGAGAGAGCATGAGACAGAGAAAGAGATGCTTGATATAACTTTTATTTAAACCTTATCTTTTTTTCTGAATTCTTATCTGACCATATAAGATTTAACAAAGTTCACATGATAGTACATTCAAGCATTCACATTTATAATTTTTTTCTATATTCTCATAAATGCACACATTACTTTAAAACTTCTAAATCAACATATCATCTTCCACCTCACACAAAACTCCTCTAACCGACCATATTTCAGAAAACATTTAAATATCATTAATCAATTTAAAATATGCATACTCAAATTTGATTCTGGCATTCACCATGCTTATTAAAACAACGTCTACATCTATTGAGCCTTCACCCGTTAACGTACTTTTTCGAGTCTTCCAAATTACCATTTAAACCATACCCAGCAAAAAGATTAATAAGCATACTTTTCTTCTCCTCTGAAATGTATTTTGGGACAACTAATAAAATGTTGATTAGAAAATCTTCACCTAAACCTTCAAAACAATACAAAACAAAAAAACTGTCCAACCTCAGACACTATATAAATAAATGTTCAACTGTCTCTTCAATTCCACAAAAAGTACATTTCTTACCCACTGCTCTTACCCAGGTGTGCCACATGTCTGTGCCACGATAGGAGGTTTGTACAGAGATCTCAAGGATCCAATGAAGTCTGGCCCAAACAGATCTGTCCACCTCCCTACTCATACTCATTTAAAACAATCTGATGGGTAACTTTAATACAAGTAATATAGATGGCTTTCTTACTTGCTTCACAAAAATGTCAAATCTCCGGAGTTTTAAAAGATAATATTGATTCAGCATCTTCATCATTTTCCTCTGCTGCTGCAGATATACGAATGGATGGAAATAGGTGCTTTTTCTCCCAATCCTGAGATGGTTGAACTTCCAGTGCCTCCCTGCAGCTTCCTGGCAATATATTTTGCTGCATCCTTTAATTTCTCTCCTGTTTCCGATTTTCCGAAGCTCTCAACATACAATTTATCAAGCTTTCTGATGACAAATTTCTCCCATAATTCAGTCCTTTGGTTGTTTAAGATCTCTGTTGACAATGAAATTATTTTGCCAAGCTTTTAACATTGACTGAAAAAACAGGGATATATAACTTAAGTTCAGTTCCTATAGTCTCAGTAAAAACAATCGTTTGTCGTAACCGAGACCAAATGCTGTCCTTAACATAGCACAAGCAACACAAATCCACCCTTGATCCTGTTACATTATTCTCTGTGCAGTTTGTAGCCGGAAAGCATAAATCCTGCTTCTTACGTCTATAAGAGCTGGTCCTCCTTCTTGTAAAGGCAGATACAACACAGATCCAGGAAGCCAATGTTGCCCCGACCAAAGAAATGGACAAATCTTCTCTGTAAACTTTTATCGTTTCATTTGGTGGCTCAAACACATTTAATTTGTGCCAAAGCATGGAGGCAGCCAGATTGTTTATGACCAAGACTCTGTAGGATAGTTCAGGTAATAGCCAATTCCATTTAGACAACTTGACTGACACCTTCTCCAGCATACCTTCCCAATCTTTTGTCTATAACTTTCTTTACCCAGAAACACTCCCAAAATGTTTATACCTTCCTTGCCTCATTGTAATCCTCCTGGGAGCTGAGGTGGCCCAACATTCTCTCAAGGACCACAAGAAAACCTTCACTCTTTGCCCAGTTTACTTCAATTGAGGAAGCACTTTCATATAAAGCTAGACTTCTACACAGTGTCTGAACATCCTCCTGTACAGTAATAAAAACAGTTGCATCATCAGCATAAGCAAAAACAGAAACAGAGACACTTAACCCATCATCATCTCCTGGTATATGAAACCCTTTCAGACTATTTTTCAGCTTAACTAGTAAAGGCTCCACACAAAAGCTTTCAAAACATTTAAAAGATAATTTTGGCCCACACAATCAAATGCTTTTTCTTGATAAATCGATAATAAACATTAAATTCATTTCTCATAGAGAGGCCAATTACATCTCTTACTTAAAATAAATAATCCATTATTGTGCTTCCTTAAACACAGTATGTTTGCTTATTTTTCACAACAATGCTTAATTTTTTAATATCTATTTGCTAAACATTTAGATAATATTTTATAATCTTGGCACATCAAAGAGACAGGACGCCAATTTTCCGACAGCCCTAAGTCGCCAGTTTTAGGCATAAGTGATAATACTGCCCTTTGACAGCTGCTGGATGAAACACCTTTTATAAAAAATTCACCAACTACGTTGAAAAAATCTTCTCCTAAAACCTTCCAGAGTGATTTGTAAAATTCAGCAGGCAAACCATCCACACCGGGGCCCGTCCTGTGGACAGCTGCATAACAGCCTCTGAAAATTCTTCATACAAAATCCCTTGGTCCAATCTCTCTCTGCCCTCAGGTTTCAAGTTAGGTAGTCCTTTCATCAACTGATCCATACTCGCAGGACCACAGTCTTTAGGCCCATAAAGCTCAGTATAAAAAAGCATTGCAATTTTCCTCATTTCAATGAGGTCCGAAGTTTTTGTGCCATTTTCCTTCCGTTGGTAAAGCATATTTATTTGATTTACTACTTTATTACTTTATTTTCTAGATTAAAAAAGAACTTTATTGGAGCATCCATTTCCTTGATGGAAGACATCCTTGCTTGAACTAAGGCACCTTTTGCTCTTTCCTCTAAAAGAGTTTATAACTCTAAACTCTTAAGCATTCAAATCAAACAAATTCTCCATATCATAATGGCCTTTCTCCAACCTTTCAATATTTTTCTTAACAATCACAGTATTATTATAAGAAAGGTGCTGACAAAAAAATCTTGATTTGAACTTTTACTACCTCCCAACATTGAATTTCTTTTCTAATTTCCATTTTCCAAAAAACTTTTAAAATAAAAAAACATACAATTTAACAGTTTAACATTGAAATGCTAATACGATTTTGGATGCAATACCCTTGTAGTATTAACATCAATAGTCGCTATACGGTGATCAGAAAAGCCACAAGGAGATATACCAACATTCGTAACTCCATTATTGTCTGATTTCTGATTTCTGAGTCTTGCTCCACTCACAATATCATCTAATATTTAACCCATGTATATTGTTTTGTTAGTTAATTTCTATTTCTGCACACATTAATTAATTCAAATTCTTGACTAATCTTAAGAAGCATTTTTCTAGACTTTAAATGAGGTCTTTTCTTCATTTCTATCTAATACAAAATTAATGGTACAATTCCAATCACCTGCCATTATTACACACATTCGCTCATCAACATGTTTTCTAATTTCAGTGTTTAACTTCCCTAAAAATTCAAATAATTGTTAACCTGTATTTATAGCATAGGTTGCAGGAAGGACAGCCAGTGGTCTACAGAAAAGTCAAACCATTTCTCAATGTATGAGATTTCTGTGTTTAAAAATGCTGTTAAATCTGCCCTTGCACTGTCTGCTTGGGAGAAGATGTTTCAGCTTTACTTTTGTCAAGCAGCCTTAAAATTGGTCATCTCTTCTATGTGTGTTTTTGCTTGAAGGTAGACATAATGGACTATATCTCAACACAGGTGGTTGAATCACTTTCCAGCTTGTAGACCACTTCCTCAAATAGGGACAGGATGTTATTGGAGAACAGGAGAGAAATTTCCACATCATCCGTATTTTCTTCAGTAGTGGCATCACTGAGCTTAACAAAGATCTGATCGGTCTGGAACACCCTTTTCCAAGGCTGATGAAATATGAACTGAGAGCAATCCAGGTTTGCAAAGTACGGGAGATGGCTGGATTGAAAGACAGCTACCTTGGTAAAACATGTCGTAGAATCTCATGGAACTCCACATCACGAAACTGGCAAATGTCTATAAGGGATTCCCTGCATTTGACAGATGTGGAAAGTGGCCATAGACCTTGAGCACAACATTTCGTGCAGAATCTTTTGGTTGAGCTTGTGTCCACAGTCAGCACTGATATAGCTGATGTTGTGTTTGATTGTGCGTTACATCGGTGTTAACACAGCGGAGGGAAATACTAATGAACCTCATTTTTAAGAGTGGTATTGACAACAGATTTTGGCTATGACACCTATCCAAACATGGAAACAGCACATACATAAACTAGCTTCAAACATTAGCTAATAATGTTTCTATATAGCCTATTTCAAAAAATTTCCTTTTTTAAAATATAGAAAGTTGCAATATACAAGTTTATTTTCTATACATAGGAATGATGTTGTTTATAAATGTATTAAATGTAATGTTTAATGTAATAAATGAGTGCTTATATGTCTGACTTAACCTTAACAAACGAATCATAATATTACATTGAAATGTGATGAACTTACATTGTATTAACAGAATTTTTACAAATTACACTTTTTGACCCAGTGTGTGAAAACCAGGCCAAACCTGAGATCAAGTTTGATTTGTGGCATTCATTTCACTGTGATTTCAGTTGTTGACATGGTTTTTCTAAGTTAATATTAAATACATATATTATTATTATTTTCACAGACTGTTCTTTATTTCCACGTAGAAAACAGTATATTACACACACAAAAATGCTTCAGCTAGGTTTTCACAGACTGGGTGACATTTTTACAATTAATTAGCAATTAATCTAAATATTGTTGATAATTATTAAACTATCATGACCATGTTTGCTTCGGAGAGACTTAGGGGAAAGAATTGTCTGCCGGTGCTTTGATATCTGTGAGCTCTTTGCTGCTCTCCAGAAGCATGTCGTCACACATCTGACAGACCATCATGAGCCACAGAGAAGGATTTCCGCGAATACTCTGCAGCCAAGTATTTGTTTCCTCTAACTGTCCGCCGTATTTCTGCAGCCGCTTGCGTTTAAGTTCTGAACCTTTAGGACCACGGGGTTTACCTGGAGAAACATCTGCCAATGGTTTAATATAACTCTCTACCCACACTTTGCAGACCGCCCTCCCCACTGGGCACTTAAAAGACCAATCAAATTGACGATGATATCGAGTATTACCCAATCAAAAGTAGGAAAGGAGGCATCTCGTGTGGGATGATTTGCATAAGACTCTGCTTTAAATAATAGATAAAAAATACGGGACAAAACCCAAACCGTACTAATTCTAAATGGGACGCTTGCTGCAATGTTCCCAAAAACACTATCAGAGTACATTCAACTTTTTAAAGCAATAAAAGGCCAATAACAGCACAGAAATATTTTGTCTTATATAACACATTAACTTCTGCATGTACAACTAAAACAGCATGTGATGCATTTCTCTGTTTGGTACACTAAGAGTTTAATTCAACTCATTTATAATGTATAAAGGAGGCAATAACTTTAGGGTTAAGATAATGCAAGAAAAGTGTTTTAATCTTTACACTAAGATCAATCAAAACTTTGATTAACTCGTATTATATATTTTAAATTTAAAGGAAATTAGGGACAAATGAAATCACACATGAAGCAGAAAAACCTGTCCTCCGGTGTTCCTTAGTCGTTTGCACCAAAACGTTATTTACTTGACCAAACGTACAGGACACCGCAATCTTTAGTGAACATAACGTTAAACGTTACTTGTAAAGGCATACTGTATGTCCACTTTTACGACACAACGTTTATTTGTGCAGATAACTTAATTGTAAAACGACAGTTAAATAGCGTTAACAGATTAAATATAACAGCAAACAACGAGGTTAAAACAGATAACAACCTATTGTAACAACCTATTTTCTTTATCAAGCCTTTACTGTTCGGTCTTACAGTATACTTCATTTTCTACAGCAGTAACAGGACAAGACAACCTTACATGCCCAGCAGCACCACATTCATCCGGTGCTGGAATATAACATAACACACATTAAGCGTTTCTGAATTTAAAAACATAAACACTTGTCGGCTAAATGACAGCACATGTTTCAAACCATTCTGATTCCACTGGCGAGTGTCCCGAACGCTTTAACTCCCACTCAATCTCAGCATCAGCCATGGACGGCGGAACTTTTGAAATTGTCACTTTACTTGTTGAAGTCACTAATGGTTGAACATGAACAAAGGTACCGGTTACCGAATCAAACGGTGGACTAGTTGTTCATCCTTAAGAAAAACCACCACGGCTTTGTTCATTCGGGACGCAGAGACAATATTTTCATGTCCCACTTTTTGAGAGAGAGAGAGAGAGAGAGAGAGACCAGTGAGAGAGACCAGTGAGAGACCAGTGAGAGACCAGTGAGAGACCAGTGAGAGAGAGAGAGAGAGAGAGAGAGA
>CM065655.1:1844656-1854656 GCA_033220385.1 Triplophysa yarkandensis
ATCATCTCAGTCAAGAGTTTACCACTAAACACACACACATATAAAGAAGAAGAATATTTATACAGGTGTAAATGTATGTAGAATAATCTGGATATAAGTACATTTGACGAGATATATTAAGTTCATATCGACCTATTCAAGAATATTGACTTTTGATTACAGAACTGAGCTCATTTTCACACATTGTCCAGATCTTTTCTAAAACTATGCGGACAATTATGAGATTTCTGAATCTTTCTCAGGAGAAATATCTGAGAAACAGATGTTCCCCATATCATCGACATCCCATTGATCTCTATGAGAAATAGCTGCGACATTAATGAGATCTCATCTTATTTTATTGATGTCTATGAGAAATAACAGGGACATTGATGAGCTCTCATTTTTGTTTTTATTGATGTCTATGAGAAATTTCTGAGAAATTAATGAGATCTCATCTTTGTTTTGTATTGATGTCTATTAGAAATGATTACATTTATATTTTTTCATTTGGCAGATGCTTTTATCCAAAACAACATTCAAGAAGTATACAGTAGCAAGTAGTGGTTAGACGTCTAACTCAAGAACATTTCAGTTATTGTCTGCTGACACTGGGATTAAAACCAACAACCTTCTGATTAAACTCTCTAAACAACAGATTAATAAGATCTCATCTGTGGTTTTATTGATGTCTATGAGAAATAACTGAGACATTAATGAAATCTCATCTGTGGTTTTATTGATGTCTATGAGAAATAACTGAGACATTAATGAAATCTCATCTGTGATTTTTATTGAGGTCTATGAGAAATAACTGAGACTTTAATGAAATCTCATCTTTGTTGCTATTGATGTCTATAAGATATTTCTAAAACATTAATGAAATCTCATCTTTGTTTATATTGATATATACGATAAATAACTGAGACATTAATGAGATCTCATCTGTGATTTTTATTGATGTCTATGAGAAATAACTGAGACATTAATGAGATCTCATCTGTGATTTTTATTGATGTCTATGAGAAATAACTGAGACATTAATGAGATCTCATCTGTGATTTTTATTGAGGTCTATGAGAAATAACTGAGACTTTAATGAAATCTCATCTTTGTTGCTATTGATGTCTATAAGATATTTCTAAAACATTAATGAAATCTCATCTTTGTTTATATTGATATATACGATAAATAACTGAGACATTAATGAGATCTCATCTGTGATTTTTATTGATGTCTATGAGAAATAACTGAGACATTAATGAGATCTCATCTGTGATTTTTATTGAGGTCTCTGAGAAATAACTGAGACTAATGAAATCTCATCTGTGATTTTTATTGAGGTCTATGAGAAATAACTGAGACTTTAATGAAATCTCATCTTTGTTGCTATTGATGTCTATAAGATATTTCTAAAACATTAATGAAATCTCATCTTTGTTTATATTGATATATACGATAAATAACTGAGACATTAATGAGATCTCAACTTTGCTTTTATTTATGTCTTTGAGAAATAACTGAGACATTAATGAAATCTCATCTGTGATTTTTATTAATGTCTATGAGAAATAACTGAGACATTAATGAAATCTCATCTGTGATTTTTATTAATGTCTATGAGAAATAACTGAGACATTAATGAGATCTCACCTGTGATTTTTATTGAAGTCTATGAGAAATAACTAAGACATTAATGAAATCTCATCTGTGATTTTTATTGAAGTCTATGAGAAATAACTGAGACATTAATGAAATCTCATCTGTGGTTTTATTGATGTCTATGAGAAATAACTGAGACATTAATGAGATCTCATCTGTGATTTTTATTGATGTCTATGAGAAATAACTGAGACATTAATGAGATCTCATATATGATTTTTATTAATGTCTATGAGAAATAACTGAGACATTAATGAGATCTCATCTGTGATTTTTATTAATGTCTATGAGAAATAACTGAGACATTAATGAAATCTCATCTGTGATTTTTATTAATGTCTATGAGAAATAACTGAGACATTATTGATATCTCATCTGTGATTTTTATTAATGTCTATGAGAAATAACTGAGACATTAATGAGATCTCTTCTTTTTATTATCGATGTCTATGAGAAATGTCTGAGACATTAATGAGATCAAATCTCTGATTTTTAGTGATGTATATTATAAATCTATGAGACAATTATGAAATCTCATCTGTTATTTTATTGATGTCTATGAGAAATTTCTGAGACATTAACGAGATTTCATCTTCGTTTTTAGGGATGTCTATGACATATAACTGAGACATTAATGTGATCTCATCTGTGATTTTTATTGATGTCTATGAGAAATAACTGAGACATTAATGAGATCTCATCTGTGATTTTTATTGATGTCTATGAGAAATAACTGAGACATTAATGAGATCTCATCTTTGTTTTAATTGATGTCTATGAGAAATTTCTGAGACAATAATGAGATCTATTTGTGATTTTAACTGATCTCTATTAGACATAACTGAGACACCAGTAAGATCTTGTGTTTGATTTATAAAGGCTTTTGAGATTTATTTGAGATACTAGAGTTTACTGAGATATTAAAGTGAGAAACTTTCCTTCTCTCTCTCTCTCTCTCTCTCTCTCTCTCTCTCTCTCTCTCTCTCTCTCTCTCTCTCTCTCTCTCTCTCTCTCTCTCTCTCTCTCTCTCTCTCTCCCTTTTTCTTAGTCTCAGGTTACCACGTCTAAATTGAAGCTTCATCCTTTATTTCAACACAAATCAATTAAACCTCGTCTCAAGGATTAACCACACACACACACACACACACACACACCCACACACACACACACACACACACACACACACACACACACACACACACACACACACACACACACACACACACACACACACACACACACACACACACACACACACACACACACACACACACACAAACATGGCAGGTCTCTTTACTAAATGCAGTGGTCGCAGGTTTTTGTGCCTCATTAGCTGGTGAAGAGAGACAGAGCGTTTGGTTCTAATCACCTCAACACATTTACTTAAACAAGGACCTGAAAGAGACACGAGGTCCCTTGATATAAAACACAGAATCTGCTACCACATGTAGTGTGAACGCCACACAAGTCGAGTTGTGTTCCTGTTTGTTCTGGCTCCGCATCAAAGAAATGATGTTACAAGATTTTTTTTAATGAGCCAAAAATATACAATTTACAGAGAGAAGGTGAATGTTTAATTTATAGACAGAAATAACTATTACAATATTTTACATTTTGATTTTTTAAATGAATAAATATTCAACTGCAAACCAGGAAAAGCGAAACTTTTGATGTAACTTTGTACACTTTTTTTAAATGTAAGATGTAATTTTACACGGCTCATAATATTTTCAGTGAAGAATTTATTTCTGAATTCCTTGTGATAAAAATGCTACTTTACTTACTAAAAGTTTTTAGAGTGTGCTATTATAAAAAGTACTTTAAGTTTAGTTGTGTATTCTTAGTACAAACTGCACTTTTATGAACTTAAAGCTGACCAAATAATATGAAATACAACAAAAGTGAATAAAATAAAAGTATAAAATATATTGGTACCAGTTAATACTACTTAAAGTGTTAAAAAAGTAATATCAATGTTTAAGTAAACTTTATATGGAAATACATTTTGTTACTTTGGTAAATCCATCACACCATTGAACATCATAATAATGAGGAATGATTCAACATTGTTTTGGCTCTAAAGTTGTACTAAACCTGGAA
This sequence comes from Triplophysa yarkandensis, assembly GCA_033220385.1. Classification (NCBI taxonomy): domain Eukaryota; kingdom Metazoa; phylum Chordata; class Actinopteri; order Cypriniformes; family Nemacheilidae; genus Triplophysa; species Triplophysa yarkandensis. The sequence goes on from CM065655.1 coordinate 1,848,398, forward strand.
ACCTTGGAAACTCACAAATACCTGTTAGTAAATGTGGATGAAGAGAGTTTTTCCAAAGATGATTAAAGCGCTCACAGGTGCTTCAAATTAAAGTCTTTTTATCCAGATCAAGTGTGTGTTCTGAGAGATGCAGTGTTTGTGTTCGTGTGTGTGTGTGTGTGTGTGTGTGTGTGTGTGTGTGTGTGTGTGTGTGTGTGTGTGTGTGTGTGTGTGAGTGTGTGTGTGTGTGTGTGTGTGTGTGTGTGTGTGCGCGTGTGTGTGTGTGTGTGTGTGTGTGTGTGTGTGTGTGTGTGTGTGTGTGTGTGTGTGTGTGTGTGTGTGCGTGTGTGTGTGTGTTTCTTTGAAGTGTTGTGTAACGTTAGCTGGTTTTCTTGCGTGCGCTGGCCGACTCTGTTCCCCCACAGCGTCTGGGATTCAACTTGGCCATTCCCAAACCTTCCATTTCTTCTTTTTTTCTGCTCGCTTGGAGTGTTTGAAGGAATTTGTTCAGACAAACTCCTGTCACATCACAGCTGGTGTTTGACCAAATGCGTGTGAAAGACTCTTTGGAGCGTTCAGAAAAAGATTCTACGGTCTGATAAGACCAGAATCGAACATTTGGGTCTCGGTGTTAAGCAAGACGTTTGGCATGGGCCGACCGCAGCACGTAATGTCAGGAGAAGCGTCCGGTGGGGAGGCCCGGTGATGTTATAACATCATACTGAAGGGATACTTTACTGCGGCGAGCGCTGGAAAACTCATAAAGACATACGGAAAAGTGATCGGAGCTCTGTAAAGAAAATCAAGAGGTTAAACATGCCGCTGCCGGTCTAACAGCGTTGAGATGTGGAAGATGATTCATCTTTCAACGTGACAATGACCCGTAACATGCCATAAAACGCATGTTAGAAGAGCTTAAAAACAAGAGATTGATGTCCCAGAGCAGAGTTCAGTTAGACAGAGCACATGCAGAAAAACTTAACTCAAATCCAACCTGCCAAGATGAAGAAATGTGCCAAGATTTAAAACATTGATGTGTATCAGAGAGACCCAATGCTGCCAGTCTGAATTTAATCTGTACTGCTTTCAAAAACACAGACGAGATCTCTTGAATATCTCACTTTACTCTCTGATACATTAATAAAAATCATGAATGAGATCTCTTTAATAGCTCAGTTATTTCTTCAAGACATCAATAATAAAACATGGACAAGATCTCTATTTTCTCAGTTAATTTACCCTGGAGACCAATAAAAGAATGGTTGATATCTCTTTAATATCTCAGTTATTTCTCTTTAACATCAATAAACAACACAGAAGAGATCTCTTTAATATCTCAACTTATTTCTCCTCTAAATCCATAAACAATACAGAAGAGATCTCTTTAATATCTCAGTTATTTCTCTTTAACATCAATAAACAACACAGAAGAGATCTCTTTAATATCTCAGTTATTTCTCTTTAACATCAATAAACAACACAGAAGAGATCTCTTTAATATCTCAGTTATTTCTCTTTAACATCAATAAACAACACAGAAGAGATCTCTTTAATATCTCAACTTATTTCTCCTCTAAATCCATAAACAATACAGAAGAGATCTCTTTAATATCTCAGTTATTTCTCTTTAACATCAATAAACAACACAGAAGAGATCTCTTTAATATCTCAGTTATTTCTCTTTAACATCAATAAACAACACAGAAGAGATCTCTTTAATATCTCAGTTATTTCTCTTTAACATCAATAAACAACACAGAAGAGATCTCTTTAATATCTCAGTTATTTCTCTTTAACATCAATAAACAACACAGAAGAGATCTCTTTAATATCTCAGTTATTTCTCTTTAACATCAATAAACAACACAGAAAAGATCTCTTTAATATCTCAGTTATTTCTCTTTAACATCAATAAACAACACAGTAGAGATCTCTTTAATATCTCAACTATTTCTCTTTAACATCAATAAACAACACAGAAGAGATCTCTTTAATATCTCAGTTATTTCTCTTTAACATCAATAAACAACACAGAAGAGATCTTTTTAATATCTCAGTTATTTCTCTTTAACATCAATAAACAATACAGAAGAGATCTCTTTAATATCTCAGTTATTTCTCTTTAACATCAATAAACAACACAGAAGAGATCTCTTTAATATCTCAGTTATTTCTCTTTAACATCAATAAACAACACAGAAGAGATCTCTTTAATATCTCAGTTATTTCTCTTTAACATCAATAAACAACACAGAAGAGATCTCTTTAATATCTCAGTTATTTCTCTTTAACATCAATAAACAACACAGAAGAGATCTCTTTAATATCTCAGTTATTTCTCTTTAACATCAATAAACAACACAGAAGAGATCTCTTTAATATCTCAACTATTTCTCTTTAACATCAATAAACAACACAGAAGAGATCTCTTTAATATCTCAGTTATTTCTCTTTAACATCAATAAACAACACAGAAGAGATCTCTTTAATATCTCAACTTATTTCTCCTCTAAATCCATAAACAATACAGAAGAGATCTCTTTAATATCTCAGTTATTTCTCTTTAACATCAATAAACAACACAGAAGAGATCTCTTTAATATCTCAGTTATTTCTCTTTAACATCAATAAACAACACAGAAGAGATCTCTTTAATATCTCAGTTATTTCTCTTTAACATCAATAAACAACACAGAAGAGATCTCTTTAATATCTCAGTTATTTCTCTTTAACATCAATAAACAACACAGAAGAGATCTCTTTAATATCTCAGTTATTTCTCTTTAACATCAATAAACAACACAGAAAAGATCTCTTTAATATCTCAGTTATTTCTCTTTAACATCAATAAACAACACAGAAGAGATCTCTTTAATATCTCAACTATTTCTCTTTAACATCAATAAACAACACAGAAGAGATCTCTTTACTATCTCAACTATTTCTCTTTAACATCAATAAACAACACAGAAGAGATCTCTTTAATATCTCAACTATTTCTCTTCTAAATCCATGAACAACACAGAAGAGATCTCTTTAATATCTCAGTTATTTCTCTTTAACATCAATAAACAACACAGAAGAGATCTCTTTAATATCTCAGTTATTTCTCTTTAACATCAATAAACAACACAGAAGAGATCTCTTTAATATCTCAGTTATTTCTCTTTAACATCAATAAACAACACAGAAAAGATCTCTTTAATATCTCAGTTATTTCTCTTTAACATCAATAAACAACACAGAAGAGATCTCTTTAATATCTCAGTTATTTCTCTTTAACATCAATAAACAACACAGAAAAGATCTCTTTAATATCTCAGTTATTTCTCTTTAACATCAATAAACAACACAGAAGAGATCTCTTTAATATCTCAGTTATTTCTCTTTAACATCAATAAACAACACAGAAGAGATCTCTTTAATATCTCAACTATTTCTCTTCTAAATCCATGAACAACACAGAAGAGATCTCTTTACTATCTCATCTGTGTGTATAATTGTATTAATTGCATTAAAGATGTTAATGAGACTGAATAGAGAGCAAATTTAAAAATATGTACTGTGTAAAATGTACATATATTGTGTCTCAGATGTCGCCCATGACAGAAAGTGTCACAATTGTCTCAGAGTTTCAAAAGAGATCTTCACAATGTCTTAAACAGACCTCAGATTTGTCAGGTCTGCATTCAAAAGTCAACATTGCTGAAGATCTCAAAACTGTCTCAAAAACCTCTCAAATTTACTCATATCAAGATTCATTTACACCTCCATGCTATTCATTTGTTTCAACAACATTCTCAATTATTTCTATGTGTATTACTCTTATTGCAATGATGTGAGACATCTGAGATTAAGTTGATACTTGTTGATACATCTGAGAATCTCCTGAGCAATAAAAAAGCCATCATGCTTTCCACTGGATACATTTGATCTCTCTATTACGATTTGAGAAATGGTTATAGGCTCACGAGTGTCTCCAAACTTCCTTCACAGCGTTCAGTGTTCATTATGGAAATGTTGTTGACGGTAATGTTATGTAAATGTTCAGAAATGTGTTGTTGATCTTATATTCTGATTGTTTCTCTTGCTCTGAGCCCTGCTCGGCATCAATGCAGTTTTATTTTACGTTACGTAGACGCACATCATCGGCAAACAAAGGCCCGTCCGTGCGTACGGGGTCTGTGGAGATGCAAAGCCACGTTTCCATGGAGACCAGGGGGGCGGGGCTTCCACAGTGTTATGGGAAAACTATCAGGACAATCTGAGGGACAGACAGAAGCCAGCGCGACAAAAGGCTTTAGGAGCGTCAGACAGCTCGTTCAAACCCACAGCGCGTATGTGTGAGGCATTGTCTCCATACACACCATCCATCAAACGGTCAGGTGGCTCTCTCTCTCCCTCTGTCTCTCATCATCATTCTGTTGAGCTCTCTTTCTACAGCATGAAATCAATTTTTAGCTCCTCATTTCCTTTGCCAAGAAAAGAGCCAAGTCTGCCAAACGCACACACACACACACACACACACACACACACACACACACACACACACACACACACACATTCCTTTAACGTATTCCCTTTGGACTTGTTAGGTGGACTTGTTGTTTTATTGCGGCCTGATTTGAAGTAAGAAGCATTTCAGTCCATTGATAATACTCAAATTAATTTACAAATACACACACTCACAAATATACACAACGGCTCACACAAAAAACACACTGTCTTCATTGTCTAGACCACCCACTAAGTGTATGTGTGTGTGTTGCTCTTTAACTTTCGGGGACAAATTGGTCCCCGAACTACAGCGGACAAAACCTCCCATCAGGGAACCTTTATAAAGCAAAAGTTTTCTTTTAGTGTTAGTCATGATGTATTCATTATCTTTAGATTTATATATCATCTGTAGGACATCCTCTCATGTTTAATGAACGTTTGGATTTACGCTCAAACTTGGCCTCGGGCCTTCAGAATATCTGCAGTTTTCCAGTCTGCGATGTGTCGGTGGAAAAGTCGGAGAACTTCCAGTAAAAAGTCCATCGGAATGTTTCTGATGTTCTGCTCGAATTAGAGTTTCTGGAGCATGTCAGATGGCCTTCCAAAATTCTTTACGTTATCCCGCTCGTATTTTTCTCATTATTGCTCGCTCGTTTTGGAGGAAAACAGAAGGAAGGAGAGAAATCAGAAGATGTTGCGACGGGATTTTCATCATCTTCTGTGACTGGTGTCGGAGCGAGCGCTCGAATCCAAAGAAGCTTTGTACCATTATCAGAGCCTGCTGAGTGACAAGCACGCGCTCACGCACACACACGCGCAGCCCGGCCGCAGGTGCGGGATTGTGGAATGTGTTTGAAATGATGTTCACCTGCAGGGGCCGTGAGAACTCTGAGGACTCGGCAGAAACATGAACTCGACTGAGATCAAAGGTCAAAGGTCACCTTCCTGCTCTCATGTGAAATATCCCGTCTTGATATTGACACACACACTCGTATCGCCCAAAGACAGGTGCAGATGGAATGTGAGGATTTCAACAATGTTATGTTTAGGCCTGAATGTATTTTACCTAATTGACCAAAACAAACACGGGCCTAAAACATGTTTATATTCATGTACGTGAACACAAAACGGCATTGCTGAAATGAAGATTTCAACGGTTAGCTAGTTGTTATTTTAACCGTCAAAATGTTTATATCGTTATTCAAGTAATCCTACATCTGTTTTAACTGCAGACATTTCACGTAAATATCAAGTCAACCATAAACCTTTACAAAAATAAATACACTGTAAGTGCAGTATGTAAAATTATTAAAACATGCTGAAAAAAAGTCTTAAAATTATTTATATGCAAACAAGACAAAAAGAAAGCAACATTTTTTAAATTTCCCTTAAGTTGTGCCACTTGAATCAAACTTTTATTATTTAATATTCAGCTATAAAAAAATTATGTATAATAAAAATAAATGTATAGTACACACGTTCATATCAACATAACCAAACGAATAATAAAGAGTACAAAACAAAGTTAAACTAAAATGAAAACTTTAATGGAAATGTAAAATATAAAATGATTTGAAAAACTTAATAATGATAATGATTATATTTGAAAAGTAAATTTCTGATAAATATTATGTACACTTATATCAATGTAGGAGTAACATGACTTACCCATTTTATTAAAGTATACTAAAGTCCAACTATAACAGTATTAAACTTTATGTTCACTTATTTACATTTACCTTTTTTACTTTAAATCACAACTATACTATAAGGAACTTATCAT
>CM065655.1:1859656-1879656 GCA_033220385.1 Triplophysa yarkandensis
TTCAGACCATCACATCTCAGCAGCGTCTCAACAGTCTTGAGGCCATTAAAACAGGAAGAAAGACTTTCGTTTTTTTTGTATGGCTTAACTCAGAAGTGAAACTGCTCTTTTTGGGTCACTGAGACCAATAAAATCTATTTATGTTTGTTATCTGCGGTGAACAAACTCGATGAATAAAGCCTGTGTCCCAAACATGACACACATGAGTCTTTGAAGGCATTGTTTGGTCTTTTCATTTGGTAGACAAATCAGACAGATTTCCGCATAAGGTTGCATGACTGGCATGACCCGTCCTATTAAACCACCAGCAAAACTATGCAAAAGAAAATGCAAGAGACATTACATTTCAAACCAGCTAGGTCACATGATGTCTGATGTAAAAATCTCCTCCAAAGCTCATTTAAATCAGTTATAGATCGCAAGGCAAGATGAATATTTCATAATCTAACATGTCATTAAGACACATCCAAGATGTATATTGACCAATTCCCAGGTTAAAGTTTAAAGCAGGTTGATTAAACTTACTTTTGTTCTGTATTGTGAACGAGAGCAGTCTGGCGATCAGATGGATGAGAAGATGTGAGCTGGGTGTCAAACACACACTTTAACATGTAAGCAAATCCCATGATTGATGTTTCACTCTTTAAATGTTTCATTCATGTTTCTTACCTCCGTTTTGGACAACTCTTCATCTTGTCTGTGTTGTGCTTCCACAGGATCAACCCACCCGGGTTCATCCGACCCCGGTGATCTCCATCCGTCCAGAAACACGGGTGTGTACGGGGCCACGGGGCTCCTCAGAGCAGACCTGAACGACGGTACATTTACATTAGAACATTCATTATGTAATCTGCATGACTGTCTAACATCGCACAACAGAAGACATTTTGAAGAATGTCTTCCATTTACTTCCACTGCATAAATGCAAAACGGCAGAGACATTTTTAGAAATATCTTCTTTTGTATATTCACTGAAAAACCATGATTGCAAAGGACCTGTGTTGTGTCCAGTTGGGTCCCAGTGAGGTCCATAACTCTTGTTCCTGTGTTGTCATGTTGTTTTGTATCAGAGTCACGGCTGCTTTTGTCATGGCAGGGCTGGTCACGGATGAAGCTAAACCAGGACCTCCTGTAACCCTCACAATCTGCACACAAATACAAGCGAATGAGTCTATTTGACTACTGGATATACACCCACCGTATCAATCTGATCTCACAATAGCAGGTAAATGCTGATAAAGCCTTTTGATAAAACACAATGACAAAAGGCTTTATGTGCTTGACTGCGCAGTGTGCAAATATTAAAACGCTGGATTGCTCACCATGTCCAGAGGTTTGAAGACGTGATGCATGAGTTCATCTGATGTAGGATTGAAGATGCTGGACTTTACCCTTGCCTAAAAAACAAACCGAGTGCTTAAACTTCACAGATATGCATTTTAGCAAGAAACTTAACGTGATAAAAAATATTAATATTAATAATGTCATGATTGTTTATGGTACAAATATGCAACATATTCAATATACACATTAAATATATTGTATAATACTTAACACGTGTTAGTCCTCAATATAAAAATGAAGCAAGTATATATCAAAAATAATATTCTCATCTTATCATGATTAAACACGAGGAATGTGTGAATCAACTGTTAAAATAAAATGTTGTTTGAAAAAATGAATGACTCACCAACAAGCTAAAACTGTATTTGAATTTCTGAAATGTGTCGATGAACTCTTTCTCAGAGGGAGATTTAGCTTTTGCTGTAAGGAGATCCTCTGAAACACAAGCGCAGAACAAACGCTCAAACACACTTCATCTGAGTCATCCTGGAGATATGTACTCTAATAATGTTTACTGTAATTTTGTTATCATTTCACACAGTTTTTCTGTACTTTAAAAGCTCCTACTCATAAAAGAATGGAAGTCTCACAGGTTGGACGGACATGAATGATTTTATATTTGGATCAAATTGAATGTAACATTGTAATAGAACAAATGGTGTCTGTAACACAACACGTTCACACTGACTAATGGACCAGAGACTGATCAAACCTGCTGATAAGAGCTTGTCAGAGTGAGGTCACTTCAGTTCAGCATTACAGTTTTACATATGAAATTTCCCAGAATAGAAAGAGGTAAATGTTTATTATCTATTCTGTCTTAAACTAATGGATTGTTTAGCTCTTCAGATGTGAATAAGACATGTACCGTCTGCACTTTTCTTCTGATTTCTCTTGGATTTTTTGCTCCTTTGGTTAAGGATCATCTGGGCTTCTGCTGACTGCTGGAGTTTTCCCATGAATGCTTCGATGTCATCAAAACAATGATTGAGCAAATCCTGAGACACAGACAGAGAGAGACAGAGAGAGAGAGAGAGAGACAGAGAGAGATATGAAGGGTGAAATGTCACTTTAAGGTCAGCGGTCTGATTAACATACACTAACTCAACTCCTCTCCTCAAAAACTCCACTCTCTACTCTACTCTACTCTACTCTACTCTACTCTACTCTACTCTACTCTACTCTACTCTACTCTACTCTACTCTACTCTACTCTACTCTACTCTAATATACTCTACTCTACTCTATTCTACTCTACTCTACTCTACTCTACTCTACTCTACTCTACTCTACTCTACTCTACTCTAATATACTCTACTCTACTCTATTCTACTCTACTCTACTCTACTCTAATATACTCTACTCTACTCTATTCTACTCTACTCTACTCTATTCTACTCTACTCTACTCTACTCTACTCTACTCTACTCTAATATACTCTACTCTACTCTACTCTACTCTAATATACTCTACTCTACTCTACTCTACTCTACTCTACTCTACTCTACTCTACTCTAATATACTCTACTCTACTCTAATATACTCTACTCTACTCTACTCTAATATACTCTACTCTACTCTACTCTACTCTACTCTACTCTACTCTACTCTAATATACTCTACTCTACTCTACTCTACTCTACTCTAATATACTCTACTCTACTCTACTCTACTCTACTCTACTCTACTCTACTCTAATATACTCTACTCTACTCTACTCTACTCTACTCTACTCTAATATACTCTACTCTACTCTACTCTACTCTACTCTACTCTACTCTAATATACTCTACTCTACTCTACTCTACTCTACTCTACTCTACTCTAATATACTCTACTCTACTCTACTCTACTCTACTCTACTCTACTCTACTCTAATATACTCTACTCTACTCTACTCTACTCTACTCTACTCTACTCTACTCTACTCTAATATACTCTACTCTACTCTATTCTACTCTACTCTACTCTACTCTACTCTACTCTACTCTAATATACTCTACTCTACTCTATTCTACTCTACTCTACTCTACTCTAATATACTCTACTCTACTCTATTCTACTCTACTCTACTCTATTCTACTCTACTCTACTCTACTCTACTCTACTCTACTCTAATATACTCTACTCTACTCTACTCTACTCTACTCTACTCTAATATACTCTACTCTACTCTACTCTACTCTACTCTACTCTACTCTACTCTAATATACTCTACTCTACTCTACTCTATTCTACTCTACTCTACTCTACTCTACTCTACTCTACTCTACTCTGCTCTGCTCTATTCTACTCTACTCTACTCTAATATACTCTAATATACTATACTCTACTCTAATATACTCTACTCTGATATACTCTACTCTACTCTATTCTACTCTACTCTACTCTATTCTACTCTACTCTACTCTACTCTACTCTAATATACTCTAATATACTATACTCTACTCTAATATACTCTACTCTAATATACTCTAATATACTCTACTCTACTCTACTCTACTCTACTCTACTCTACTCTACTCTACTCTATTCTACTCTACTCTACTCTATTCTATTCTACTCTACTCTACTCTACTCTACTCTAATATACTCTAATATACTATACTCTACTCTAATATACTCTACTCTAATATACTCTAATATACTATACTCTACTCTACTCTATTCTACTCTACTCTACTCTACTCTACTCTACTCTACTCTACTCTACTCTACTCTAATATACTCTAATATACTATACTCTACTCTAATATACTCTACTCTAATATACTCTAATATATTCTACTCTACTCTACTCTACTCTTCTCTTCTCTACTCTTCTCTTCTCTTCTCTTCTCTAATCTACTCTACTCTACTCCATTAAATTCCATTCCATGGCACTCAACTCCACTCCACTTAATTCCACTCAATTTCCCTCAAAACAACTCAACTCCGCTCAAACAAACCAAACATTTAACAACATTAACATAAAGTCCCTTTACGACTGTGAATCAAGTAAATGTTTAACTGAAATGCAAAGATGTTAGAAGGTAGTTGACTATTAACAATTTTTAAGATTTTCTAAACATTAGTGAGTTGTTCTCCACACAGTGTATGTGTTTGTGTGTGCGCACATGTTTGAGTGTGTACTCACCACCTCCACCTGAACTTTGTGAAATGACTTGTCAGGCTGACCATTCACCATCCCATTAGCTAGAGACCGGGAGGAAAACATTTGTTTATATATCTGATGGTAGGTCATTTTGAAATGATTTTAAACACCTGTACTCACCTCTGATGCCCGGGTACGGTGGTGGGGGGTGATTGTGGATCGAGGATGGGATTGGGGCTTGGCTATATGGAGGGCTAGGAACTCCTGAAATGTCCATACTAGATTCTAAAAACACATACACACATATATCCAGAATATGGTTCACAACAATGTCAAATAAAAATACAAATGTTTTCAGTATCTGTCACTTAAAAAATACACTTTTTAAGAACATTAAATTATAAATAAGTTTATTAAATACACACACACACACACACACACACACACACACACACACACACACACACACACACACACACACACACACACACACACACACACACACACACACACACACACACACACACACACACACACACACACACACACACACACACACACACATTCATTCATAAATAAAACTAACCCAAACTTAAGAAAAATGTCTGGTATTTTGTTTGACATTGGTGTGTTAATGAGTAAATGTGTCACACACACACACACACACACACACACACTCACACACTTACACACACACACACACATGCACACACATGTTTTCAATGTCACTCTCTGTATAGTGAAGCTGACAAGTGTACAGACACAGATAAAGAAAACACACTGTACCTTACTGTAAATGTTGTGTCCTGTCTGTATGTCAACCTCCGTTAGAAAAGCTCAACTCAACTGAATCTGTCTGCCTTCTCTCTCTCTCTCTCTCTCTCTCTCTCTCTCTCTCTCTCTCTCTCTCTCTCTCTCTCTCTCTCTCTCTCTCTCTCTCTCTCTCTCTATCTCTCTCTCTCTCTCTCTCTCTCTCTCTCTCTCTCTCTCTCTCTCTCTCTCTCTCTCTCTCTCTCTCTCTCTCTCTCTCTCTCTCTCTATCTCTCTCTCTCTCTCTCTCTCTCTCTCTCAGTCACTCCTTCTTAAGTTATGTAGAAACTGGTAAATCTGGTTTATCCACTGGTTAACAGGTTTCTCTCTGTCTGACTGATCCGTGTTGTGGAAATCACAAAGGCACTTGGACTGATCTCTATACCTGTTCTCTCTTATTGTGCAATACGACAGGGTAGTGCACAAACAGGTACACTGTGATGTCATCAGAGAGGCGGGCACAACCACAGCAGTATCACCTGAATCCCAGAAGCTTGTGCCCTGACTGTGATGCAGCTGAATAAATAAAAACTTGGGCCCTCAGGGGTGGAGCCCTGACAGACCAGCAGAAGAAGAGATGGATGATGGAGAGATGGAGAGTAGATGCAGTCTCAGCCGAGGAGAGAACAAAGAGAAAATGTCTCCAAATCCTTATCAGAGATCAGACAGAAAAACAGTTTAATGATTAGATCAAATGATCAACAAGATTCATTCAGTATTGTTCTTATACAGATTTAAAGACTTCATTATGCCATTGCATTACATCGGAAAATCTTAAAGCAGGAGTCAGATCATCTGAAGTTTAAACAGCTGTAGATCAGAGTATCATGTGTTTCGTTTTAACACTAGATCTATTATGTTTAATTTTGTTTTATTATGTTTCTATAAACATTTTGTTTAGAAATTGTCAACTTTATAATCTATAATCATAATCTATGTAGGCCTGAATATTTAAAAATATAAAATGTTGCCTTACTCATAAGTAAGTGTTAGGGGAAGAACTAAAACTGCAACCTCAAAATAAAAGTAAACTTAATTGAAAATAAATACAACAAGCCGTTGCAATATTTTAGATCAATTTAAGGTAACTCCAATATTTTAAATTATAAGCATTAAAACTGAAAGTATTCGCAAAAGTGTTTGGGGGTTTTGGTCATCAGATCGTTCCACTTGGTTCCTCTGTGCTTGAAGAATATGATGCTAGATGTTTACTTTGTTGTTCTTGTCTCTCGACTCTGACTCTGTCGGCTCTGACCTCTGGAAACACTTCAGCCCTGGACAACTGATATTAATCCAGAAGATCCTGAACCTGAGAAAGAGTGTCTTCAACAGGGTCTATCCCGTCACCTCCCAGAGAAAACTTCACCAGGTACTGGAGACAGAAAAAAACATGAACCTCCACACGTGACACACTTTTAAAGTTATAAAAGCAAAGAAACACAAAATTGCTGAACAGTCAACATGAAAATCCCATTTAGACTTTAGCTCCTGACACAATTCTGAATGAATCTGAAAAGGTTTGGAATTGAACTGAAAGATGGAGTTCCGCACCAATATGGTGGCGAGAGTTTGGAGAGGAAAGATTCATCGAAAGAGGGTCTTCATGATGCCAGCTGATACTACTGTTGTATTGCATTTTATTTCTATAGAGGCGCATAAATTAAACAGGGTCAGTTTTATGATTGAATGTGAACTAAACTGATGACAAGCACACCACACCTTTGTTTCACCCTCACTGTCCTCACAGGATCATAAAACATCTTACTGTCCTCCACACACCCAAATGACAGAATAAACTCTATCAGGCGTGGATTCATGACTCGCCCCACCACAATAATTATGGAATAAATTACTGTACTGGCTTGTTTTACTTGTATGTGAGAATACATTTTGGATTTGGTTTTCAGTTGATGAATAAACCTAAACTAGTAAAGGATGGACTTGTAAAACTTTTTATTATAGACTATAGTATTAAAGAGTATGTTAAAAATCTGGGTCTCTCAAACACTGCCCGTCATCATAGAACCAACATCCAGAAATTCAAATCCTGGTGCTGTAAAAACCATTTGCAGTAGGCAAATACTGAGATATGACCCCCATCATCACATCACAGATCTCATAAATCCCTACAGATTATTTAATACCTATCCAACTCTCTCAGTCTTCTGCTCGACCTTTCTAACGTCATCCGACTGGAATTCCTGACGGTTAAAATTTAGCCAAGGTATTACACATGCATCCTAACTTTCACAATGACACACAGCGGATTACCTGACGCTTCTTAGATTGTGTAACAAGTTTGAATGCAGTTTCCTTATAATCAAACAAAGGAAGTGTTAAGAAAGACATACTAAATAAATTGGAAACACTAGTTTAACAGGACACAGAATTCGGTCAATATTTGCTCTCTCTCGATTACGAACCGGCATGATGTTCTGTCCTCCAACACATTACATCATTCAATGACCTGCAGGGTCTGACAAAAGTGTACAACAAAAAACATGTTTAAAATCACATAACAATATGACAGTCTTGTAACCGGTGAGTTAAACATTCATTGGTATCATATGAACTGTTTTCTGTGTTCAGCAGTTTAACAGGCCCATGATGACATACAGAAGAACTGTGTGAAAATATCAGATTCAACAGAAGAGAAACAGGGTTTGGAATGACAAGTAGGTAAGTTCCGGAAAGTTTTACCTTACCTTAAAGTATTCCTTACAGAAAAACACTATGACATAAACAACAGACAGACATTTAAAAAAAGAGTTTATTTTAAAATAACATTACAAGAATCATCTGAGACTCAATGGAGTATCCCGGTCCTGATGCTGGGATGATGTTTGTCTGACTTGTGTTGAGGTGAGATGTAATCATCCTGCAATTCTTTACCACCACAAAAACATGAGAGTAATCCGAGAAACAAAAATGTTTTCAAAGAATTAGATTGTACATGAACTATATTATAGTATTTCTTATTAATGCTCAAACAATTCACATATTTTGTACATTTTTAACACAAAGCAATGCCTCAAAACATCCAGAAGTTTCTAACTGACACTTTGGTCAGAATTTAGTCATTCGCACAACCTTTTACAACTTATTTGTAAAAAACACTTTTGTAAACATGTACATTTTGGGATTTTTGGAGAAACACAAATCCGTCTACAAAATCAACTCATAATTTAATTCTATAAGGTTCTATCTGGAAGAAGTTTTCATTGTGATCAGGCTCTTCAGTGACAGAGGAAAAATTAAACCTCAAAGTTTACTGTTTTATAGATACTTTTGACAAGGAGAGAAACTTAAACAACAGTATTTTTAACATTTGTTTCAGGTTTTGAGGAAATCTTATATTTATAGACTAGCCAGAAGCAACAGCTTCCTGTATTGTCACACATTAATAATGTGACTTCTGTCTTATATTGTACATATATTATTGTATGTTCTTTTAAAATGTATAATATTTAGCAGTTATTGTCCCCAGATAGTCATTTCACCTGTCCCCTCTTTTTGTTGATAAAACTTTTAAAAAAATGAGCACAGTTTGACTGTATAACAAACTTTATTACAATTCTTTTTTCATGTTTGAACTAAATTAATAAGTAAATAGTTTGTGGTGAATTAAAATATTTTGCTTTAATACTTGTTTTGCAGATGCTGTCTTATAATAAAAACAGAAAGGGATTTTTGGGAATCAGAAGGTTCTACCTGAACTTATCTGAATCCATGTTCACAAAATGTAGACAATGTTAATATTGTACATTAAGGTTCTCTGTCTGTTCTATAATAGAGATTGTTTCCAAGGTGAGGGAATTCTCCATAAGAAAACTGATAAATACAAACACAGCTATGGTAAGAAAAGAAATGTTCTGTGTTGTTTTATTTCCTAACAAGAACTTTATGTGTACTAAATCACAGAAGTCCAAGTCTTGTTTAAATCACATTCCCTTATTTCTGATTCACACCGCCGGGTCATGAGATAAATACACAATATATCAATGCATGTAATTTAATTGTTGTCGTTATTTTATAATGTATATTTTATAATGTATATTTTATAATGTATATTTTATAATGTATATTTTATAATGTATATTTTAAAATGTCATGCGTTTATTCTGATTTAAATGATCAAATACCTTTATTTAAACTCATAATAAATCAAAGTAAAAATTGCAGTAAAAATACAAGTAATAAAGAATAACATTTGTAAAAGGATTGTGTATAAACAAATGTTTCTGTGTGGTGGAAAACATGTATTTATTCCATTAAATAAGTAAATAACTTTCTTAAATAACTTGATTCTTTAAACAATGTGTAGAATTATACTTCAACAGAAAAACAAAACAACAATAACAAAAGATAAATAATATAAACTTTATCAGAAAGCTGAATGAGAAGTAAACTGGGCAGGGTTTACACAGTGGGCGTGGTCTTCGGTGTTTGATTGACAGCAGGCAGGAGAAGCGCTCAACGTGGCATAATAAAGCGTGTGAACTTTTGTGAGCTGTAAAATGTGCATTATTATTTATTATTATTCTCTCACTTTTTTATTTTCTTCTCTTTGTGTTTTGGCTCATGATGTTTGATGTTCAGGATGATTTCTATTCGGATGACCGAACTTTGTAATAGAAAGAAAACGATCGAGTTAATTCTATTAGAACTCTAATAGAGGTAAGTTATAACAATGCTTATTTATTACATACATCAAGTATTCTTTTATTATTGTGATATTTCCATAGCAACAATGCAACTTTTAAATCAAAGATCAAAACAACAAAAATATATTTATATGTAATATATTGTTGCTATAAATAAGAAGTGGCTTTATGTTAAATATGTTTAAAGTTTTTACAAACAGTAAGTGAAACTAAAGTTTATTATAATGATATGTAAATGTATGCAGACAGCGCCACCAGCTGGTGAATATTAAACTTCTGAAATCTTGCTGTGATGTTGCATCAGAATCAATACAAACCTGGAAAAACATCACAAAAATAATGACATAATTCTGAATAAAAGCATTCAGAAATACTTATAAATAAATCATATAAAAGACAGAAATATTATCCATTACATGAGTCATAAAACACATGATTTACTTCAATTTAAACATTACATTTTAATATTTTAAACAGAAATATTCCAAAGAAAAGAGCAAACTTTTATTTACTAAACAAAGAATGTTAAACTTACTTACAAATAAGTGTTAATTAATGTGAATTATTATATTCCATATTGCAGGTTTTTAACAATGTAAATGTATTTTTTATTACATTTCACAAAGACAATAAATACTGAACAGTCAAATAGAAAATAACTTGTAATAATAAAATAAAAAATATATATACTTGTTTAATAATACTTGTCTGGTTTTTTATGATCTATTTTATATTATTTATTATTATTTTTATTATTTTTATTATGCAGGTATAAACATATTATTAAAAACATTTACATCTCACAATAATAATAAAGTTAAATATTATTAATGTAAACAATTGGGCTAAATCCGAGGCAAGTTGTGAACATTTTATTAAAGAAATTAAACAATATTGTAACATTTAAAATAATATTAAAATCGGAAAAGCTGTAAAAAATACATGAAGTAATATGTAACATTAATTTAATTAACTTTTCCAGTCAATTATTGATTAATTTTATATTTTTATCTCTTTATTATTTGTTAAAGGTCTTGTTTATAGACGCACGTCACAGTCAGCGTCACTCAAGCACGTGGTCTGTGTAGTGGGCGGGGCCATCCAAATATGGCGGGAGAGTCAGCGTCACTCAATCACGTGGTCTGTCTAGTGGGCGGGGCCATGCAAATATGGCGGGAGAGTCAGCGTCACTCAAGCACGTGGTCTGCGTAGTGGGCGGGGCCATGCAAATATGGCGGGTGAATCGTTTTGTTCGAGACACGTGTAGAAAGTTGACGATCTGACCGTAAATAATTGAATAATAAACATCAGACCTCGCCTAAATACTTGAAATATAAACTCTGGATCAGTTCGGACATCTGTGAGATATTTCATTAATTTATAAAAGAAGATCCGAGCAGCACAACATTAACACGTGTCAATGTGTCAGAAGAAATCAAAAACAGCGGTAAGATTTTATTTAATTCTCTTATTTCATCAAAATAAACCTCTCAGATTTATACATCAATATTTGGACCTTTTAAAAACATTTAAAAGTTAAGATCAATAAATTGATATCATTGTTCATTATTGAGCATCTGAGAACAGGAAGTGAGTGTTTCCTGTAACATTAAAGAAACATTAAAGTTTCATTACATTAAAGACAATAAACAACAACAATCATCATCACATAAGTGAATGAACTGTGCCCTTGTGTGTCAGATGACGTCAGAGAAGCCCCCTCTTCCCTCTGATGGAGTGGAGGATGCTGACCCTGTCTCTGGGCCAGAGCAGGGGGTTGCCATGGAGACGGCCAGAGATGGATGGGACAGCAAAGTGGAATATTTCCTGGCTCAGGTGGGATTCAGCGTGGGTCTAGGAAATGTTTGGAGGTTCCCGTATCTCTGTCATCAGAACGGAGGAGGTTAGTGCATCTAAACAGATGATCATTATGGGATGTCGACAGATGTGAAAGGGATAGCTCATCCCAAAATGGAATTCTGTCGTTTACTTGCTCTCGAGCTGTTTCGGTTCTGTAAACATTTCTTTGCTTTGATGAACACAGAGAAAGATAGTTGGAAGAATGTTTTCGACTTCATTTACCACAGTAGTTGAAAAAATGACTTTTGCTGAAAACTAAATTATATATTTTGAAGAATGTCGGACGGCAAACAGTTATGGGGTAATTGACTATTATTTTAAGGCCTTTCAAGTGTTACCAGCATTCTGCCAACTATCTTTCCCTGTGTTCAATCAAACAGAGAACTTAAACAGATGTGGAACAACTTGAGAGTAATTTGATAAATAATTTTCACTCTTGATTTAACTACCCCTTTAAATATTATAACCATTTTTTTTTTGGTAATTTTAAACATCAGCAATTTTATCTTATGTTAGTAATTCAAGCAGCGTGCATTGAGTGACACGTGATATTTTTCATCTCAGGAGCATTTATCCTGCTGTATGTGCTGTTGATGGCATTGGTTGGCGTGCCCTTGTTTTTCCTGGAGTTGGCTGCGGGTCAGAGCATCAGGCAGGGCAGTATTGGCGTCTGGAGACACATTTCTCCAAAGCTTGTTGGCATTGGATACGCCAGCTGTGTGGTGAGAACCTTGTGTTTCTCTTCGTTCTCTTAAAAGTGAGGTTTGATTTCCGCTGATAATAATCGACAGTGTTTTGTGTTATTTTTCAGGTGTGTTCCTTTGTCGCCTTGTATTACAATGTTATCATTGGATGGAGTATTTTTTACCTTGGAAATTCCTTCCAGTATCCTCTACCGTGGGAAAACTGTCCGACAGAAGGAAATGGCACAGGTATGAAGTGTGTTTGTTCTACAACGTTCAGTTTTTTAACTATTTGACTTTGACTTCAATTTGACTTTGACTTCAGTTTTTTAGTTATTTTGTTTATGAACATGCTTGTTGTCTCTATTAGTTGTGAAGGAATGTGCAGACAGTTCAGCGACGTCATATTTCTGGTACCGTAAGGCTCTGGATATCACTGATACTATTAATGAAACCGGCGAGTTAAACCCCATCATCACTGGCTGTCTGCTGGCTGCTTGGGTCATTGTTTGTCTGGCCATGTACAAGGGTATTAAATCCACCGGCAAGGTACTGAGCGAGAGTGTGTATGTGTGTGCGCGCGCGTGCGTGTCAAATAATATGAATATTAACTATGATTTGTTCACGTGCAGGTGATGTATTTCTCCTCCGTGTTTCCGTACCTGGTACTCCTGTGTTTCCTGATCAGAGGTGTGACGCTGGACGGAGCATCAGACGGAATTAAATTCATGTTTTACCCCAAAGTATGTACGAGCACATTACCTTGAACATAGAAATATTTCCGTCTTGATGTTGTGTTCATGAATCTAACCGTGTTTCAGTTGGAGATCTGGAAGGATGTTCAGGTGTGGCGTCAAGCGGCGACTCAAGTCTTCTTTGCGTTGGGTTTGGGATTCGGTTCGGTCATCGCGTACTCGTCCTACAACCCACGGAACAACAACTGCCATCGGGACGCCTTCACTGTGTCTGGAGTCAACTTCATGACATCTGTTCTGGCCACATTAGTGGTGTTTGCCGTGCTGGGTTTTAGAGCCAAGACCATCGCCACCGAGTGTGCCAAACGGTCGGTTTACAAAACAACTTTTTCTTTGAATAATCACAAATTCCAAACCCCATAGGATTTAAATGAACGAATGAATTGTTGTTTTCAGGAATATGCTGGCTCTGTCTGAGGTGATGCCCTCTTTCTCTCTCTCACACCTCATGAATGCATCAGATGTACTGAATGAGTATGAAATCTGGTACAGAGCAGAGGGTCAACAGCTCAGTCTTTCTGGCGTGAACATCACCAGCTGCAGTCTGGAGGATGAGATGAAAAAGGTACACACTGATGACCATTACGAATATAACTAGTTCAGAGATTTATTTGAATCTGATATCGCCTAAGTTATCCCGTGACTCATAAAAAAAGTATATTGTGTTAAAGCATGCAAGCATATCTGAGAATTGATGATGGTTTGTTTAGAACTCCGTGTTTGTCTTTAGGGTGTTGAGGGAACTGGTCTAGCATTCATCGCCTTCACTGAAGCCATGACGTTGTTTCCGGGCAGTCCGTTCTGGTCGGCTCTTTTCTTCCTAATGCTGCTCAATCTGGGTTTATCCACCATGTTTGGAACGATGGCTGGAATTATGACCCCGTTAACGGACACTTTTAAGACACTGAGCAAACACAAGCTTCTCTTTACAAGTACTATACACGTTCATACGTTCTTAAACGCTTAACATCACAAGTTTATTGGTTTAATGTGGTTTTGGTGTTTCTGATTGGTTGTTCTCTCTCTCAGTCTTAAGCTGTACACTGGGCTTTCTGGTCGGTCTGATGTTCACTCAGCGCTGTGGAAATTACTTTGTGATGATGTTTGATGATTATTCTGCAACGCTACCCCTCATCATCGTGGTCATCTTCCAGACCATCAGTGTGGCGTGGGTTTATGGAGCAGACAGGTACATGAATATATCAGACGGGGGACATTAAACATATGAGTCAAAATGACCTGCAGACCCCGTTTAATCAGTGTGAGACATTATCTGAGGATAACAAACCTTGGAAAGACGACACTGACTGAAATAACTTTGGAGAATTTGAAACAGCAGACCTGAAGCTTAGACTTAAGCTTTATCTTTATCTTGACTATTTCACATTGTAGAAATACAAAAACAAAAAGAGTTTTATTATAAGAATTCTATACATCATAGGATACTCTAAACCTAATATTAAAGTTATCATGTTTGGACACCGCTTTTCTTTGCCATCTCAAGAATTTCTCTCTATGCTTCCCAAAACTTGTATAAAAAACGTAAAGGATTTAAAATACCTCTCAGATAGTCAATAACATATTAATAATTATATTCTTTGAGTCCTAAACTATACATTAACACTTTTTAATCTTTAAAGAATGCATTATTAACTTTATTATTTACCTGGTTGTTTCGCATCTCTCCTCATGTCTGAAAAATAGAATTCTGGTGAGAACTTTAGTACAAGACATCTCATTTCTGTCTCATTATCATGAACCTCAGGTTCTGTAACTTCACACAACTACACAAAGAAAATCTAAAGTGAGGTTTAGAATCTAAGAGGCTTCATTTTAGTTCACTAAAAACATATGTGGGTGCATTTTTGAAGGTTTTTAGAAGACTTGAAGCTGATGTTGGGTCGTCCGGTTCCAGTGGTGTACAAGTATCTGTGGAAGTACGTTTGTCCGGTTGCTATGCTGGGTTTATTGGGTGCAAGTCTCTTGAAGATGGTCTTACAGCGGCCCACCTACACAGCCTGGGATAAGGAAACGGTAAATTCACACACCGCACACTCTTTACTTTACAGTTGTTTAATTACTTGAACTGACGGTAAATGAAATATATCTGGCACAGGGCTCTGAGAAACATCTCCCCTACCCGGATTGGGCGCTTGCTGTCTTGTCCATACTCATCATTATAGCCACACTTCCTGTTCCTATTGGATATCTACATTACATACTTGTCAAACGGTTAGGTGGGTCCCCCTCAGACGCCGAGGCTGGATATGTGCCCTGTGCCACCACGGACATGGACCTGACCCCACTGGGCACGTTACCGCTTTTAATGGATGAACAGAATGTATCTTCTCGTCTGACTGAGGAAAATTCTGAGTTTCTTTCTCAAAACGGTCATGTGGAATGTATGGAATCCAGTGTGTTATAAATACGTGCTAAAAAGTACAAAGTCCGAGTTTACAAACAAATGCTATGGATCTATTTCATAAGTTTCAGGACCACATTTTTTATTTTGATGCTTGCTGTTCAAAACAGACTTTTTTCTCTGTAGGTACATGAACATGGGAACAAAAACAAAAGTTTTGTCATCTTACTTGTGTTATGCTGAAGAAGAGATTTTATCAGAATGTCTAATTGTCTATGTTGTTAACATTTTGGATCTAATTCAAACTTCTGACACAGAACATGTTCTGTCGGGACATCTCGGTTTAGTAAAAGTGATTTATGATGACAGATCAGGTTGTAAATTTACTTTTGGCAGACGCTTTTATTCAATGCTTGCATTGCAAACTGTACTTTTGATCACTATGTGACTTGAAACTAAAAGTCAAAAGTACTTGCTGTTTCTTTATTATAATTTATGTGACGTTTACAGTGCGGTTATTTAAATGAGTTTGTAATTTAAACATCGTAAGTTATTGACCTTTAAATGTAAAAAACACAAATCTTTTTGAATATAAGAACACAGTCAACTTTAACTGAATGGAGAATTTCAAAAATCAGAGCTCAGATCAAAATCTACGGTCTTTCTCCTGTTTTTCTCATGACATGTCTGAAGAAATGTCGGGGTTTATATCACAATCTTTTGCACTTATTTTAATTTTCGGACATTTCTCTTTTTACTTTTGCTTTATTCCATGTGTATTGTTTTTCCTCTTAGTAATATAGATTTTTGCAGGAACAGCCACGCAAACTTTAAAAAAAAAAAAATTAGATGTAATTCCAGTTTTAAGAAAGTTTGTAAATAATGCTTTTCAAGAAGTATTTTTATGCAAACATTTTCACAGGGTCGATTTTATTCTGTACAGACTTTTGGTGACCTGCTAAATGGGGCGAGCAGTTTTTAAATGTTTTTTTTTTAGTTATCATTCCTTAAATATCTGCCAGCTTGAATTTTTTCAGAGATCTCATCTGACCTACAGGCCAGACAGATTTATGGCTTATAGTCATTGTCAACTTATATGATCTTTACCTCTCACAGGGGTTTAATGGCTTTACTATGTTCAGTTGAACTCAGTTTTTATACAGTTGGTTCAGTTGGCTAATACATACTATAATATTAAATCTTGTCCTTGTTTTCATATTTTTTTTATAATATTAATAATTTCACACTATTGTTTGTTTCAGTATTTTTTTGTTTTTGCTTTACCATAACATGCTTGTGTCAATCCCATAGTTTGTGTAGGTTTAGATGAATGGTCACAAGCAAACCAATCGTGATGTGTATTGTATTTTCAAAGCTTTTGTGCTTATTTGTGGTAGCTTTATGTTGATACCAAATTAAACGATTAAAAAATCCACCATGTCTTTGTGTTGACTGATAGTGAGATGGGAGAAGTGTCTGCTGGAATCATGATTTAAAGCGACGAAGAAGAAAAAAATTATTTTTCATTTTAAACTCTTGATGTAAGACCTTGCACTGTACATGCCAGAAAAAGTGTTGAACATTATCTTTATCATTTAAAAGATTTATATTTTTACAATTAGTCTTAATAATGTGTTTGGGACTCATAAATGTAGGAGAAATGCATGGAAGTGTGTTTGTATATGTGTGTATGTGTGAATGCTTGTGTGTGTTTGTGTGTGTGTGTGTTCCCAATGGTCCTGAGACTTTGGTTGTCATGGTGTGAAGCTCCACCCTGGAAAGAGAGAATCCACAAACAAAAGTGATGCTCAACTGAGCCGAAAGACACAATCCACAGGAGAAGAAAGAAAATTACAGCTGAAGGTACGTGATGAAGAACATTTGTGAGATTTCATGTCTGATATTGTCACGTGTTTGTCATTTCAGAATAAAGGCATCTTTCAAAAATGTGTGTATTACTAAAATAAATGTTGAAATTATGTATAGCTGTGATTCAAAGTGTTTGTTCTGGTGAAATAATCTTCTCACTTTGGTTTTAAAACCACATTGTGTTACTAAGTCTTATAGGTTGAGTTTATATGATTAAAGTTACTTTTGAAAAAAAATTAACCTTTGCCCCCTTCCTACATCTTCCCTTGTGTAACTAAGTAACCTTATTGTAGCACTTGTGCACCTATTGTAATCTCTGCTATTTACCGCTTCATTGTCTCCTCGACTCTGTGTTAGTCGCATTGGATAAAAGTGTCTGCTAAATGCCTAAATGTGAAGTTACATTTACATTTATTCACTTGGCAGATGCTTTGCATTATGCAGCAGTCAATGATCACTGTAGAGTAAACAGGGGTAAGACGTCTTCAAGGACACTTCAATTATTATCTGCTGACACTGAGATTCAAACCAACAACCTTCTGCTTACAAGTCCAACTCTCTAACCACCAGACCACGACCGACCCCTTGTTGGCCACGACCGACCCCTTGTTGGCCACGACCGACCCCTTGTTGGCCACGACTGACCCCTTGTTGGCCACGACTGACCCCTTGTTGGCCATGACTGACCCCTTGTTGGCCACGACTGACCCCTTGTTAGCCACGACTGACCCCTTGTTGGCCACGACTGACCCCTTGTTGGCCACGACTGACCCCTTGTTGGCCACGACTGAACCCTTGTTGGCCACGACCGACCCCTTGTTGGCCACGACCGACCCCTTGTTGGCCACGACCGACCCCTTGTTGGCCACGACTGAACCCTTGTTGGCCACGACTGACCCCTTGTTGGCCACGACCGACCCCTTGTTGGCCACGACCGACCCCTTGTTGGCCACGACTGAACCCTTGTTGGCCACGACTGACCCCTTGTTGGCCACGACTGACCCCTTGTTGGCCACGACCGACCCCTTGTTGGCCACGACCGACCCCTTGTTGGCCACGATGACCCCTTGTTGGCCACGACTGACCCCTTGTTGGCCACGACCGACCCCTTGTTGGCCACGATGACCCATTGTTGGCCACGACCGACCCCTTGTTGGCCATGACCGACCCCACGATGGCCACGATGACCCCTTGTTGGCCACGATGACCCCTTGTTGGCCACGACCGACCCCTTGTTGGCCACGACCGACCCCTTGTTGGCCACGACTGACCCCTTGTTGGCCACGACTGACCCCTTGTTGGCCACGACTGACCCCTTGTTGGCCACGACTTACCCCTTGTTGGCCACGACTGACCCCTTGTTGGCCACGACCGACCCCTTGTTGGCCACGACCGACCCCTTGTTGGCCACGACTGAACCCTTGTTGGCCACGACTGACCCCTTGTTGGCCAGGACTGACCCCTTGTTGGCCACGACTTACCCCTTGTTGGCCACGACTGACCCCTTGTTGGCCACGACTGACCCCTTGTTGGCCACGACTGAACCCTTGTGTGCCACGACTGACCCCTTGTTGGCCACGACTGAACCCTTGTTGGCCACGACTGACCCCTTGTTGGCCACGACTGACCCCTTGTTGGCCACGACTGAACCCTTGTTGGCCACGACTGAACCCTTGTTGGCCACGACTGACCCCTTGTTGGCCACGACTGAACCCTTGTGTGCCACGACTGACCCCTTGTTGGCCACGACTGAACCCTTGTTGGCCACGACTGACCCCTTGTTGGACCCCTTGTTGGCCACGACTGACCCCTTGTTGGCCACGACTTACCCCTTGTGTGCCACGACTGAACCCTTGTGTGCCACGACTGACCCCTTGTTGGCCACGATGACCCCTTGTTGGCCACGACTCACCCCTTGTTGGCCACGACTGACCCCTTGTTGGCCACGACTGACCCCTTGTTGGCCACGACTGACCCCTTGTTGGCCACGATGACCCCTTGTTGGCCACGACTGACCCCTTGTTGGCCACGATGACCCCTTGTTGGCCACGACTGACCCCTTGTTGGCCACGATGACCCCTTGTTGGCCACGATGACCCCTTGTTGGCCACGACTGACCTCTTGTTGGCCACGACTGACCCCTTGTTGGCCACGATGACCCCTTGTTGGCCACGACTGACCCTTTGTTGGGCTAACTTGTTAAAATCTGATTTCATCTCACATGTAGAGGCTAACATGTAGTTGACATCATAATGAAGTAAGACCAGTGCTCTCAAACTATAACATTCATATTTAACTTAAATCAGATGTATATAGTTCAAAAGGTCTTTACAGGCTTGGTTTAGGCCTGAGCGTTTATTGGGATGATGTACATGTTAACGCTGTTCATTTGAAGTCCACTGGAGGGCAGATAACTCTTCTCATCTGTGCTCCATCATCAGGTTTATCTGATCAGGATGAGATGAGTTCAAGTAAGATAAGCACAAGAATAGTGATGATCTCTCTGTGTTTACAGTATGCTCAAGTGCATTGTGTTGGTGGCGTGTGTGAGCACATGTTT
>CM065655.1:1886326-1943713 GCA_033220385.1 Triplophysa yarkandensis
TAATGAAAGCGTCGCGTGCCTGTGGTTGCTGTCTGTCAGTGTGTCGTAGTAAGGACGACGCCTATTGGTCCAGCAGCATAACACCACGGAAGGCGGGCGCTGATTGGACGGATTAATGCTCGCGCTGAGCGCTTTAACGCGTTTATTCCCGCACGCGATGGAGAGAACCAGAAGAGCAGCGCGCGAGGCAGAGATAATCCCAGCCAATAATCTGTGAGTAATGTCACACACACATGTCTATATCCTCTATACTCTAACACTATATAGTGTTCGTGCTCATCTCGTGTCAATGTTTAAATCACACATGTGTGTCAAGGCCGAATGATGCTTATTATTATTATTATTATGTGTTTATTATTATTATTATGTGTTTATTATTTATATGTGTTTATTATTATTATGTGTTTATTATTAATATGTGTTTATTATTATTATGTGTTTATTATTATGTGTTTATTATTATTATTATGCGTTTATTATTATTATGTGTTTATTATTATTATGTGTTTATTATTATTATGTGTTTATTATTATTATGTGTTTATTATTATGTGTTTATTATTATTATGTGTTTATTATTATGTGTTTATTATAATTATGTGTTTATTATTATTATGTGTTTATTATTATGTGTTTATTATTATGTGTTTATTATTATTATTATTATGTGTTTATTATTAATATGTGTTTATTATTATGTGTTTATTATTATTATGTGTTTATTATTATTATATGTTTATTATTATTATGTGTTTATTATTATGTGTTTATTATTATGTGTTTATTATTATTATGTGTTTATTATTAATATGTGTTTATTATTATTATGTGTTTATTATTATGTGTTTATTATTATGTGTTTATTATTATGTGTTTATTATTATTATGTGTTTATTATTAATATGTGTTTATTATTATTATTTCTTTATTATTATGTGTTTATTATTAATATGTGTTTATTAATATGTGTTTATTATTAATATGTGTTTATTATTATTATTTCTTTATTAATATGTGTTTATTATTATTATGTGTTTATTATTAATATGTGTTTATTATTATTATTTCTTTATTATTATGTGTTTATTATTAATATGTGTTTATTAATATGTGTTTATTATTAATATGTGTTTATTATTATTATTTCTTTATTATTATGTGTTTATTATTAATATGTGTTTATTATTATTATGTGTTTATTATTATTATTTCTTTATTAATATGTGTTTATTATTATTATGTGTTTATTATTAATATGTGTTTATTATTATTATTTCTTTATTATTATGTGTTTATTATTAATATGTGTTTATTAATATGTGTTTATTATTAATATGTGTTTATTATTATTATGTGTTTATTATTATGTGTTTATTATTATTATGTGTTTATTATTACTATGTGTTTATTATTATTATGTGTTTATTATTATTTGTTTATTATGTGTTTATTATTATTATTGTGTGTTTATTATTATGTGTTTATTATTAATATGTGTTTATTATTATGTGTTTATTATTATTATGTGTTTATTATTATTATATGTTTATTATTATTATGTGTTTATTATTATGTGTTTATTATTATGTGTTTATTATTATTATGTGTTTATTATTAATATGTGTTTATTATTATTATTTCTTTATTAATATGTGTTTATTATTATTATGTGTTTATTATTAATATGTGTTTATTATTATTATTTCTTTATTATTATGTGTTTATTATTAATATGTGTTTATTAATATGTGTTTATTATTAATATGTGTTTATTATTATTATTATGTGTTTATTATTTACATGTGTTTATTATTATTATTTCTTTATTAATATGTGTTTATTATTAATATGTGTTTATTATTATTTTTTCTTTATTAATATGTGTTTATGATTAATATGTGTTTATTATTAACATGTGTTTATTATTAATATGTGTTTATTATTAACATGTGTTTATTATTATTATGTGTTTATTAATATTATGTGTTTATTATTAACATGTGTTTATTATTAATATTTGTTTATTATTTGTTTATTATTATGTGTTTATTATTAATATGTGCTTATTATTTGTTTATTATTATTTGTTTATTATTATTTGTTTATTATTGATCATGTGGGATTATAAACAGTGAATGAAACCGGATTAAGAGTTTCCTCCTGTACACCTGTCTCCATCATACATGTGCTGCTGGTGCATCATAGATTATAGCCCATAATCTATACATTAACATGTATTCTGTGACATAGTGTGACGTCATGTTGGGATTATGGGATGTTTAGCCATTCAATAGATTTGAGTCCAGGTAAGATTACAGCAAACACTGTATAATGTGATCTAATGCCACACATTGTTGTTGTTGTAAAGTACACAATGCACACTTTTCACAATGTAATCTGACTTGTAATCTGGATTATAACTGGATTATAATTTCACAAGGTGTTTAAATGATCACTTATGTAAGTTAATGCATAGTTAGTATTTAGAAGCCAACGTTGTTAGCACATCATTCATCTCAAGTGTTTCAATCCTTTTAATGTAAAACTGAACAGGCAAAATAAACAGAAATCCAGATTATGCGCAGTATTTGGGACCTAAAATACATTCATCTCCCCTATAGATCATTTAACAGTAATGATGTATTTTAAATCACTCGACATGTTGCAAGTAATGCGGGAGATTAAATCAATTTTTTTTATCTCTTTGGACTACAGGAAGCCTTGGAAATCGATAAATCAGATTATAGTTCGTTTTATTACTAATTCGATTTTTAACTAGGATCAGGATTTTGGCCCTCGACGCCGAGTACAGATGTTTTTGACACCCATGCCAATTCTGATGCTTTGAGTTTATCTAGCTGATATGTAAGCTCTCTGACTACCCTTAACCTAATGTTAATCATACTATCTATAGTTTCTTATACTTTTATATTTTTGTCACTGTTTTACAGTAAATATGTAATGAATGTAATGTAACTTTTCTTTTAACAGAATACTGAATGATCACAGAAGGAAACATTTAATATGCCTTAACATTAACATCCTCAGTCATCGTGTGTATCCTTACGCTTTGACGTCATCAATTGTTCTTAAGATCGGTCAAGTTTAGCGAGTACAGATCGAGTCATAGACTGATTATCGGCCGATAGCGATCTCTGGTCCCTATTTTCAACCTTTAGCCTTTTATTGATGATAAGCGATTTAATAGTCACATTCCCGATCTCACTTTTGTTGTTTTTAATTTAAAGGAAGCAAATTGATTCATGCATTATTTGTTTTTTTCATATTGTGTATTAACATGATGCGCATAAATAGAAGTGAGCATAAATAGAAGTTTGATTTGGACTGGGAAATGCTGTTTCGTAGGGTCCAAACATGTTAAACAAACATCATTATTCTCTTTTGTTAGTGCAAAGTCAAGCACATGTATGACTGAGCAAGAAGAGATGAGCAAGAGGTTTCACTATTTCTAGTCGTTTCTTTTTTAATAAACTTACATGACATTCCCAGCCTAAGCCCAAACGCTATTCTTCTGCATAAAAATAAAGAAAAGCATAGGTCAAAATCTTCAACATAAGTGACCACTGAACACCGTCTTTTCTTGACATGCAATATCACTTTACTTCAATATTCTCACACAATGCATGCTGGGAAGTCTTCCTTTAACAAGTGTGTTGATAAATTAGGTCAATTAGACCCAGAGCAAAATTAATTTTAAATTATTTTATTCATCTACACTGTAACATGAAATGTAAGCAACAACAAAGTTTTACTCAAACAAGGAGGCTTACACATTTCTGGACATACACATACTTTCAAAAAATGTGAACTTTACGACACAAAATTAAAAATGCCACATGACCACGTTTA
The DNA here is from genome assembly GCA_033220385.1 of Triplophysa yarkandensis. NCBI lineage: Eukaryota > Metazoa > Chordata > Actinopteri > Cypriniformes > Nemacheilidae > Triplophysa > Triplophysa yarkandensis. Next base: position 1,890,197 of record CM065655.1, read on the forward strand.
AATAAACATTACGGTATGTGGCCTACACATGATTTCTGTTAGACCTTCCAAAATATTGAGTTACAGAGTCCCTGTAGATAATTGTATTACAATTAATATAGTTACATTATTCATAAATATAAAATAAATTGTAATTCACTTGATAAAAAATTAAACAAACAGATAATCAAACACTTGGGTTTGTACCTCTTGACCCAATGTAAGGTTTAATAAAACAACATTTGTGTGATTTCCCTAGAAAACGCTTCTAGTAAATGACTCATAGTAAATAACATTTTAATATTATGTTTAGTTTTAAATGTGATTTTACTGTAGTTGGTATTGAATTGACTGCTGTATTTGTAATCACTTCTCGTGACTTTTCGTCTATGTTGACTCATATGTGCCAGTGCCACAGGCAAAGCCTGGCGTTCGGAGAAGCTGATTGGCTGTCTCTCTGGGTCATTCATTCCACTTGGTTTCACCTGCAGTAGCGCAGTCAAATTTACAGCTCAATCATGAGACAAGTCCCTGGGGATATTGGACACAACATTACAACATTTAATACACAAACACGTGCGCTGCTCACGGCCTGCCCGCTGAAGCTCGGCTTTTCAATGAATAATCACGATTAATCGCGTCCAAAGTTTAAATCTGTGTTGACATTATACGTGTCTGTGTATTATGCATCATAACTTTGTATTTGAAACCAAATTGAAATAAACATACATGTATATATTTATGAATAACTAATACCATTAAACACCTGTGCTATATTTACTGGTAAAACAATTCTTAGCTTTGTCATTGTTGGCAAAAGACATTGTCAGATTAGATAGGCGAGGGTCACTACAACACTCAAGAACTTTGATGCCACTTTACTGTTTGCCTCTGGCTTCCTTACTGTTTCAATACCAACAATCCTTTGGTAAACAGAAAGATGGAGCCGTTGAAATAATCATTCTAGAAGAAATCACAAGAGTCGTATACTGTACTTGTAAATGACAATTACGTAAAACATTTAAAGTCGTAGGGCAATAAAACTTATCTTTAGTTAAAGTGAACTTTATATTTTATGGCGTATAAAAGTTCAATGTGTAACGTTTTGCAGGATATTTTGATAGAAATGCTATATAAAAAACATAACTATGTCTTCAAAGGTGTATAATGACCTTATATAATGAACCGTTGTGTTTTATTACCTAAGAATGAGTTCTTTCTATCAATAAACAGTTCAGTGCAGGTCATCTCAGATAGAATTCACTGTCATCTTTTGACAGTATCCCTTAACAAAGAAACTGCTTTACAGAAAACGTTTTATAATTTTTTTATTTTTTCAGCAAAGAAGCGAAAGTGACATCTTTGTCAGCCACAGTGGTGTTGCTTAAGGAAGGGGTGAGCGTTGGACTGAGCCGTTGGTTGGAATTGTTATTGGGTGCTATATTGGACAAATTGGACCTTTAAGCATTCATAATGTATGGTATTTGTGCGTAAAACATTTAAGTTTTAGAAGAAAAACATTGCCTAATTCTTAAGCAGACTTTCTTTAAGAAGTATCACACTGATTCATGCATTATAAGTTCTCTAGACTGTTAAACATGTTGAGTTGTCATGATCAACATGGTCCAATTGTTTTAAACCCAATTAAAAACATGACGTAGAATTTCTGTGTACAATCAGAGATTGCGGAAGAGCACGAGCATCAGCGTGTATATTTCAAGAGAAGTCCTCGAGAGGAGATTTGTCCCGAGCGATGCTCAAGGCCCACCCGGCTCTAGCGAAAAATAAATGTATGCATGTGGTAGGAGCCTTTATATAAATTACATGTGTATCTTTGAGACACATTAAATGTCTGTATGATTATGTTTGCATGTCGGTAAATGGAAAACCTACTCCTAGAAAGTATATGTACTGATTTGGTGGGTGAGGTTCAGTTGGCACATTGGCTGGCGGTTATCTTTCATTCACTAGGGTCTGTTTATCTGTCATCATTTAGCCATTCATACTGGATTGTACTTGGATTAGATTCAGTATAGGCTGGATTTTAGCCAGTGATTGTGAAGGATAAAAGGAATGCTTGAAGCTGATTGGCTGTTTTGCCCTAATCTAGAAGGGGAGCTTTAGGCTTTATTCTTTTAATATTACTTATATTAGCAACAATATGTATCATTTCATTGATTGTTTTGGATAATCATATCATTTTAAGTATGGACACGGAGTTACCAAAAATGTCAGTCTATATAAGTTTAATGCCAGTTAACTTTTGACGGTTTTATTTAGGCCATTTAATAAACAGCGTCATACAAAATCGTGTTTTATGGCTAAGGAATATTCCAGATGAATTTTCTTTTATCGGTGTACATTTCTGAAGCTGTGATAGTTCACCCAAAAAATATGAAATAGTGTCATTATTTATTCACTTCTTTGAGCTTCTTTGTTCTGCCAACAAAGAAGAAGATATTTGGAAGAATGTTGTTAACCGGCACCCACTCACTGCATGGGTTTGAGTTGAATGGGTGCCACTGCTGTTAGGTATTCAACATTCTTCAAAATATCTGTGCAAGAAGAAAATGGGAACTACTTTTTCACTTTTCGACTTTTGTTCTGAAATCCTTAGTTCTTCAGTAAATTCATAGAGTTTTCCAAAAATACACTTTGCATCGTATTACACTGTACCTGATGTTATTCTATATTTAGAAAAAAATAGCCAGGATGAGGCATTCTTTATGTACTGTATTTAGCACCTGAATCATCTGGTACTGGTAAAAATAGACGTTTGCATAGATGTTTCCTTCCCACATATTCTTAGTGAAAGTGTTGGTTTTGCTTTGTGTTCTTGTTTCTTCTGCCTGTAATTCATAATACATCCTATGAGCATGTACCTTAGTTCAAAGAAAAGGGAAGGAACCTGCACTCCATGTTCCCACCATTAGACCCGGAGCTTGCGGATCCTATCCTCCCGTCCTTTTTGATCACACTTTAGAAATAAGAGTTCAAAGGACACAATAACAAATAGTTCTTTCCTAATCTGACCGTGAGATTACATGACCTGAGAAAAATTCATTCACACAGTCTTACTTCACTGCTAACACTGACTCTTAAAGGGACAGTTCGGATGAACAACGCGAGCTTTAGAGGTGAGGAATATTTGGGAATATGTGTCTGTTTATGGTTTGTTTATTTGATGCCTCATGTTTTATTAAAAATGTTCTTATGTGAATTTTATTTATTTACATGGACAGCCCCTGTTTTTTCAACTGCCATTGTATGAGAGCTTGCTAGCAAAAATTAATGTGTATATTTTTACAATATTTAGCATACGCGCTTGGAAAAATATGATTTTTTTAACCGTCCCTTTGACTTGGTTGTCTAAGAGTTGACATTCAATGCCTCTTTAAATAATGTGTAGATAACGCATAGATTATCACAAATGGAAACTCCCACATTGTAAATCATATTTTCCAGTTTGTGAAATAGCATGAATTACATTATTCTCTTTTAACCAAATTAAACGGACTGTTCACCCTAAAAGGAAAATTCTGTCATCATTCATTTTTGGATGAATGATCTGTTTAAACATAATAGCCATGAATCATGCATACTCCGTGAACTCTTTATAGGCACACTTGTGATAATATATAGAATTCTGTTCTTTACTATTTGACATTTAGTAGAATAATCCGGATACATCTATACGATGCTTCAGTACCATACAGTTCAATATGGATTAAGGATTTCAGCGTTACTCATTGATCGATGTGAAGCAGAGTTTATGACCAAATGTAACGCCCCATTATAGGGATGTATTGTTTGTTCCTGGTCCTAGTCTTTACCTTTTGTACTTTGCTATACAGTCAGACTCTATCTCAGAGCGATGTGGTATCACGTGGATGTAAGGTAGGCAGACTGCATGTATTTTTCATTTATTCCAGTCTTACTATTGGCATGGAGTTCTTAGTTTTTCCCTTGATTTACAATCATATGGTTTTGGGGATATTTAGGGATAAGGCATATGGCTTTTTTATGGTGTAGTTTACTTCAGGTGTATGAGGATTGTCAGGGATTTGATTGTCAGATATACTGGGCATGCATGTACTGAAATGTTTCTATACACTGTAAAGTAAACTAAGCGGTTATCAGAATATATTTTATTTTAAAAAACGTTTTATTGGACAATTGTACTCACACACACAAGAAATTTGTTGTGGTTAAAGGAGCTTTTAAGTAGCAAAATAAAGTCGCAAATAAAATAAATAAAAATATACAGATATGCAGTTTGGTAATTGCAAAAATGTCTGTGAGTACTGTATTATTAAGGTGTCGGCCATTTAGATCACCATTAAATATAATATAATCAAATCAAGTGTACAGTGCTTATAACTGTATTTACAAAAGTGTATAAGATATTGTCATATTGCGCATATAACACCAGAATAGATATTATGGGGTTTTAGATGTTTAAGAATGAGATGGCCTGTGAGAAGAAACTGTTTTTGGATCTGAATGTTCAGATCTATATCGTCTTCCTGACGGCCGGAGATCAAACTGATTGTGTTCAGGATTGGAAGGATCCATGATGATGTTACCCTCCCGTTTCTCAGCTCTGGAGTTGTCTAAATGCTTGAGATTGGGCCGGGGCACACCAATAATCCTCTCGACTGTTTTTAACAGTCCGTTGAAGTCTGCTTATGTCTGATTTAGTAGCGGAACCAAACCAGACTGTGACGGATGAACACAGGACTGATTCAATCTGTGTAGAGTTGTTTCATCAGTTCCTGTGGTAGATCGAACTTCCTCAGTTGTCGAAGGAAGTGAAGTCTTTGCTGAGCTTTTCGGTGATGGAGACAATGCGGGTCTCCCACGTTAGGTCCGGGGAGATGGTACTGACCAGGACCTGAATGCCTCCATGCTTGACTCAGTGCGGTTGGAAGTGGTGGGTGGAGAAAATGATGGAGGGTTCTTCTAAAGTCCACATACATCTTCAGTTTAAGCGTTTTAGGCTCCAGGTTGTTTTGGCTACACCAAACAGCTGATCAACCTCATCTCATCTATGCAAAAAAATATAAGGCTATGTTCCATAGAATATTTATACCACAACTTCCTTCCCATATATAGAATTTGACACTATGTTTTGTTTAGGTCTTGGGGATGTGCAATTATTCTTAAAAAATGTACAGAAAATATTTAGGTAGAAAATATTTTATTTTGTATCAATTGTCTTGTTTGTTTTTTTGAAAATTTTGCATGACTTGGTTAAGTCCCTAGGAATGTATGTGGGAACATACTTATTAACACTGTTCTGATAGCATTCATCAAAAAAAAAATTATTTGGAAAGATAAGATGCATCAACGAATTCGATGGCAAGCATGTCATATGCTATTTTTTGCCAACCTTATGAAACTTATGTAAATATCATAGTGGTCATGAGTTGACACATCGCACCACATAGTGGTCTAGAGATATTGAAAAGGCTATTTTGCTTAAAACTTGGTCGGTAGGTGGTTGTCCCCATGTTAAAAAAATTAAGCGTGTCTTGAAAAGTAGAAGTCCTGGAACTTTTCTTGTGGAAAGAAATGTGGCATGTTTTTAAGGCTTTGAGAAAAACATTAAATCGATATGGTACTGCTTCATATTAAAGTACGCAGGGGATGTTTACAGGTGATCTTATATTTTGGCCAAAGCCAAGCCACATTCTCTTCTTTCCTTTCCGTTTCATTTGCATACTCTGTTCTCAACTCAAATGGAAATACGGGATATTCAAATTCTCTTAACGTACTTTGGGTTACTATTACATAGCTCCCCACCCAATGGGCCAGCGACGAACTCCAGTGGCGTGGGTGAAGGGTTCTTGTGTAATATCTTACTCTGGCGTTTCTGTACAAAATGACTTAAAGGCTCTATGATTAGAATTTCAGTTGATTTATCTGACTCTGTAGGCAAGACCAATCGGACTCCAAATTATCATAACACCGCATCATGTAGGTATCATTGATATTAATTCTATATCTTTGTGATAATTATTCGGTATTTGGGGATCTGTGGATCGTTAAGTTCAGCTCCTCTAGGCTTGCTCAACAACATAATTATAGTTATTTTAGACACGATCATGCAACTTGCTAAGTCAGGTGATAAGTTTCTGATATATGTTAGCTTTATCAAATATACTCCATTTAATTCAGTTCATCCTTATCCTGACACTTGATTTTACGTTCACATTAGATTTCTCTCAATCTATTGGAGATAATTAATTCAATCAATTCATTGCATTTGTAAAGACTTTAAATTCAACAAATCCACAAAATATAAATGAACCCATAGATTCTTGTCACTCCTGGCAATTTACGACACACCTGTAGTGTGGAAGTTCTGGTTACAGATGTTTCCAAAAATAGAGAAAACATAGCACTACATATCAAAAGACATACAATGCTAAGGGGTTCATCATGCTGGGATTTCCCTCGAATGCTGTGCCTGCGTTCCTTAGATACTCAAATGAAGTTGTAAATACCATAGTCTTTGTGAAACCAAACAGAACATCAAATGGCATCACGCTCTGTTGAACAGATTTTCTGAACTACACACCTCTTGAAGGGATGTAGAGTATGTTTAAAGTTGTTACAACTTCATTACCTTTGAGATTAGAATTACAAAAACTAGATCCTTTTACCCATCGCACGTTGACCTTCAAAATGACATCATACATGAAAATCAATCTATGCAACATCACAGACGTGACATATGTAATGTTAGAAATGTTCCTCACATTCCTGGTGATTGGAGTTTATGAGAGTTAATGAAGAGACAAGGGGGAGAGGAGAACGAGGTTAGGAGATAAGAGGGAGAGGTTAGGTCAGTTCCTGGTCTTCGATGACATCTGAAATGAAGGACAGGATTCCATTCCTCAAGATGTAACACCAAATGCGTTTATATTGTTCTATGATCACCACAAACAAACTTAGTTCTCGACACTTGTCCAGCTGCCTTAAACTAAGGATCTCTATGTTTTCTTGCAGCGTGACTCTGACCTGCCCTGTATTTGGTCTGTTTCATAAGCATTGATTGATCACGTGTGGCATCTAGAAATACATTCCTACCTATTATTGTTTATCCGAAGTGGCCTGAATGATTTTTTGATTCACTTACTGTAGCAAATCTATAACATCTGTGTCTTTCTCCCTGTTTTTTACAGAATCACATTTTTCAATTTTCAATATAATCCACAAGCAATTACATCTTTCTACAAAGATCTTCATGTCAGAACCACTGTGCATTGGATACCAAATATAAAATCAAACTTTACTGTATAAAGGATTCCCTGGCTCATTTTTCCCAGTACCCCACTGTGTCCCCGGTTGGGGCCATGCCCCACCAGTTGAACAATGACACTTCCTTTAGCTCCAAGCAAGAGCTTCTGGTCCTACAAGACAGCCCCCTGGGACCCAATCCAGATACCCCTAGCCCTGTGGAGTCCCAGAGCTCTGTTCCAAGTAGCCCATCTGGAGATGTCATCATTTGTAAACCTGGACTCGACCTCGCTGAATCGCCCCTGGGGGTGCAGTTCATTCCAACGGACTCTGAAAATCTGTGTGGATGGGGAGCGCTGACACCCCGATGTGTCCAGACATTTAACAACCCCCGATGGGTTCTGTTCTTCCTCTGTGTGGCCTCCTTCCTTCAGGGCATGATCATCAATGGCTTCATCAACACTGTCATCACCTCCATTGAAAGACGCTTCGACCTGCGCAGCTACCAGGTCAGTTTAGCGGTGGGCGATATGAAAGTGTATAACCCTGGACAGTTATATCTATCTGCTCTATATGTTGATACGAGAAACTCAGGCCTAGGCCGTGTTTTGAATATGACAAAAATCTGTTAAAGCCGTTATCACTACCAATATTAGAGTTGTTAAACCAATGTTCATTTTGGGGTGGTAAGGAAGTCGAAATGCAAGTCTTATTAAAAGTTCTCAATGTGCAGAACTGCACTTGGATAAAATCTCAAACTTATTCAATTATTCTTCAAACATACGGTGAAGTCTGTGTTTTTATATGGGATCATTAGATCGGTTCTATTGTAGCTTTGTAATTGGGTAATTATTTTTAAAACTTGAAAAAAAAGGATAGGCTAAAATCTTTATTTTTCCACAAAAAGAATATGATGTTAAAAGAGTAATATGTCTTGCTCAAGAACACTTCAGTCATTGACTGCTGGAACTGAGAATCAAACCCGCAACCTTCTGGTTACAAGTCCAACTCTCTAACCACCAGACCACAACTGACCACAACTAACTTATATCAAAGCTTTATAATGTACTCTACTTTTGTGTTAACTGTTTTATGAAGAATCACAGGACTCTTTAGGTTATAGATTTGTCAGCTTTACTAATGACTTGGTTTCATTTCAGGCAGGCCTCATCGCAAGCTCCTACGACATCGCCGCTTGTCTGTGCCTGATGTTCGTAAGCTACTTCGGTGGTACCGGTCATAAGCCTCGATGGCTGGGATGGGGTGTGCTAATCATGGCACTGGGGTCTTTAGTCTTTGCCTTGCCCCATTTCACCACACCAGCCTATCAGGTGAGGGTTCCAGAGAACATGGGACTTTGCTCGTCCAATCACACAAAGACTTGTGTGGACGAGGAAGGAGGGCTATCGGCGTACCGCTTTGTCTTTATGCTGGGACAGTTTCTTCACGGGATGGGCGCGACCCCCTTGTACACGCTTGGGGTGACCTATCTGGATGAGAATGTGAAGTCCAACTACGCACCTGTGTATATAGGTGAGCCAGTCATTATGTCAAAAATGACCTTTAAAAGCATTCTATGTACATAAATCAGTCCATTAGAGCGATGTTTGTGAAGACTTTAACCTTCCGCTGCTTTTGTTTCAGTTTGAAGAGCTTTTATTTGCTTGAGTTAAAAATGTTGTGGTTGATGTTGCGCGCAGGCTTGAACTCATCATGAACTGTAATAAAAAGTTTCCGTGCTTTGTATTTTTACAAGAACTATATTCTTAATGTCACATAATGACAAAGTTAAATTAAACATGACTTTTATCAGCAGGTGTGTTTGTTTGTGTAGGCGGTCCTTCGGGCACTTTAGCACTCAAGTAAAAAGCTGTGGTTTGATTCACACAATGCTACACAGACAAACACACCGAGACTGATACTTAACCTCCCTGAACCCTGGAACCGTGTCCTACTCATTTATCGACACACCTAGTCGTGTTTCTTTTGTCTTTATCAGCGAGGGCCACTGGCTTCCACCTCAGACATCAATAAAACCTCCTTCAATTGTTTGTCTCTCCACCATTCCATTTTCAAAGGCCATCCAAGACAATCGCTGCCCTGCTTGCCCTCTCTCCACACATGCATCTCAACCATGATCAATGGGCTTTTGATCAGAACTAAGAAAATATGAAACCAGGCCGGCTTTATGAGTCACAGACACCCGGTGCAGACATCACATGTGCCGTGTTCTCTTTCCCCAGGGATCTTTTACACGGCCGCCATTGTGGGACCCGCGGCCGGATACCTGCTGGGTGGAATCTTTCTCAACATCTACACAGAGATCGACCAAACGTGAGTGCTGGAGGAGAAAATTGACGTTGTAGGATAGTTTGCCCAAAAAAATATAAATTCTCTAATAATTGTACTCACCTTTAAGTCTGTATGAATGTCACACAGAGAAATGTTCGAATGAACACAGAGAAAGATATTTGAACAAATGTTGAATGTGGCTATGTAAATACCACAAAAAGAAATCTTATATTAACCTAATAAAATATTTTAAACACGAAAAATATTAAATAAATTATAAAAAATACAACACATTATTTCTCTAAAATTTAAACATATTTGAAAAAAGTATTTATTCGTAATATATTTTCTGTTATTAACATTTGGTGAGTGCTAACAGAAATATTTGAGTAAGGATTAACTTGCAAATAAACAAAATTTAAACAGTATATTGAATTAATATTAAAGCTTGAACATATCAATGTAAATGGTTTCTCAGAAAATACCAGGATATTTCTTTCGAGTGTAGAAAAAAAAATTATATCTGTTAAACACAAAATAAGATATTTTGAAGAATGGAGGAGAGGAAAATGGTAGCCAAGAATTTTCACAAGCATCCGTACAAATATGTTTCGTGTAAATAAGTGCAAATAAATGTAAACATGCTTGGAACAACTTGAGTGTGAGTAATTGATGACAGATTTTCGGGGGGGACTATCTCTTTAAGATGAAAAAATGTGTATAAAGACAAGCCTGTGGCTTTAATTGAAAATAAGCAAATAATGTGTTTATGTTTTTTAATAGTGTTTTATTTTATGTAGCTATATTACTTTTTGTTTTTTTATTTGGACCTTTAGGTTTGACATAGAGAATGAATGAATGTTAAAGAATGTGATCTGGAAAACAGCAATTGCCAAATGCACAAATCCTTACAACAGATTTCACTTTAACAAAATGGGATATTTTGATAAAAGTTTATTTAGCAAGGCTTTTATTATTTTGGATGCTAACAAGCATCTTTCTCTCTATCAGGGCAGAGCTGACCCTTGAGAACCCTCTGTGGGTTGGCGCTTGGTGGATTGGTTTCCTGGCAGGAGGAGCAGCGGCTTTGCTTATTGCTTTGCCTATACTGGGATACCCACGTCAGCTACCAGGTACCACCTCAATCCCCCGTTTCAAAGTAAAGTCCTTATTTAATTGTATAATTATGACTGTAAGAGTGTTTTGTATGGTGCAGGCTCTCAGAAATATGTGGCCATGCGTGTCTCAGAGGCTCACCAGTTGAAAGATGGCAGTCAGGTCACAGCGTCTGATCCTCAGTTTGGAAAAACAGTGAAGGACATGCCCAGGTATAACTGATGTAATATATAAAACAAAGAGTTTATGTCATTTTAATGCGAAGTTCACTTTTGCACAAACATTTATAATACTTTAAATTTCACAATATTTCATAAACAACTGTTATTAGACAATTCTGTCATGGATAACTCGCTCTATAGATGTTTCAAACCTACATGTCTTTGTTTAGTTGAACGTATCACCTACTGGCCTAACAATGGAATCTGATTTTGGTTACGTAAAAGGGATCTTTTCCATTGTCTTTACCCAACACTTTGGCACAAAATGAGTTAACATCTAGATCAATAAAATAAAAAAAAATGTAACTGAACTCTCTCTGTGTGCAATACCAATCTCATTCCAGTTTAACATAACACAACATTAATTTTAGGACATTGATATTAACTTTAAACTTTCACACTCGTCGTTTTTCTTTCATTGGGGATCTGTGACTCATGGCGGCCTTTTTTGCGTGGATCTCACATTCACAAAACTGTATTAAGTCAAGAGGTTATCTAACATCATAAACGAATATCATTTGGATGATTGCTTGTAACCAAACAGTTCTTGGACCCCGTTGAATACCATAGTGGGAAAAATTATTTGGGAGTCAAAAGTGCTCCGGAATATTTTGCTGTGTTACATTCTTCCAAATATCTCATTTTGTACTCAACAGAACAAAGAATGATAAACAAAATGTTCCTACTATGGTAGTCAACGGGTTCGAGAACTGCTACTGTTACAAGAGATCAAATATCTTTCTAAGTGTTTATCAAAACAAAGACATTTATAAGGCTTTCAAACAACTTAAAAGTGACTAAACGATGATAGTTTTGGGTGAACTATCCCTTCAAAGTGCACCAGATGCCTTTTTATATTTATACACTCTTGACAGAAAGAAGTCAAGCATGTAATTATCTACTTTGTCTAGTTCAGCGAATTCAGGAGTGTGATGGGTCCCCAGATGACTTCTGGACGATAAAGAGTATTAGAACCTTTCAGCATCATTTCTGCAAAGTCGACAATCTGCCACATTTAAACTACGGAGCTGACTTTGTTTATTTGGTTAACTAGTTTCTGACTCAGAAATCAAGCAAACCTTCTATATTTTGATCAACTTTCATTTTTAACAAAATTTAAACAGATTTTCTATTCTCTATTTTCCTAATTCTTTGGAATTCCTTTTTTTCTTAAATGATTTTATCGTGATCATTATAGTTTTTGTTCATGATATAAACAGGCATTAAAGTGATAGTTCTACAAAACCATGACAATTCTATTATCACAAAACACAAAAGAACATAATTTGTTGGACAGAAAACAATACCACCATTGCTATTTGCTTAACAGTATTTTTCAAAATATCTTCTTTTGTGTTCAGGATAGGACAGTAAGTCAAACAGGTTTGAAAAGACAAGAGTGTGAGTAAATAATGCTGGATTTTTTTGGAGAACTATCCCTTTAAGCCACCCTTACTGAAAAGTAGTTTCAAAATATTGTTTTAAGTATTTCTTCCACTATTTGTTCTTTAGGTCTTTGCTGTTTCTTCTGAAGAACCCCACCTTTATCTTTCTGTGTCTGGCCGGGGCCACCGAGGCCACACTCATAGCCGGGATGTCCACGTTCGGCCCAAAATTCCTCGAGTCTCAGTTTAGTCTCAGTGCATCCGAGGCTGCCACCTGGTTCGGTAAAAGCACAATGACACATCAATCAAATATACAATAAACCATATTTTTAATGCTCAGAGAAATTATGTTTAAATCTAGGCTACATGGTGGTGCCCGCTGGTGGAGGTGGCACTCTCTTGGGTGGCTTCATTGTAAAGAAGCTGAACCTCCGCTGCCGAGGAATCATCCGTTACTGCATGTTGTGTGCACTGGTCGGTCTCATGGCCATCTTCATTTTTCTCCTGCACTGTCCAAATGTGCCCATGGCCGGTGTGACCACCCCCTACCACAGCAACTCGCCAAACTCCAATCATCGCAGTGCCCTCTACCTGCAGAAAATGAGTCACAACAGCAGGTACACTCAAAAAGATTTTACTGTGTTTTTATGTGAAACAATTTACACTAAAATAACTTTATTATAAAGTTTTGAAATAAATTAAATATAAGGTTTAAATTTTGTGTACATCCAAGTAAAAAAATATGTATATGTGACTCACTCATACATTTCTATTAGAATTCAACAAAAATATTGGTTTAATTACAAATATTTATTTGTTAAATATTTTTTCATTGCATAAACTTTTTAAAATTAAATTGTAGAGAAAATAACTATTGGATTTTTAATAAATTATGTTGATATTTTTTACAGAAAAATATCAATTTGTTGTATTTTGAAGATTTTTTAAACTGTTTATATTTGGTGAAATTTTATAATCTACATACACAGAATACACAGACCTGAGGAATCAGAAGACTTCTCACAGAGGTCAAAAAAGATACTTTGATGGATAATATATTATTATTATTGCTTTGTAAAATGTCCGATTAATATTACAACAAAAACACTTTCATTTGACAACTCCAGAATAAATAAAATCTCTTTGAGATTTAAAATAATAACCATAATAAAGTTTATGATAATATGCCCGCTGTAATTCCAAGTGGATCTTGCACACAGATATTGGTTTATAATAATGCTCAAAGCAGGTTCGAAGGTTTTATTTTATCGAGGTGTGAGGTCATTTACATGGTAGATTCTCTGTTCCACAGCCTCCCAGAGCAGGGTAACCTGACCGTGGGCTGTAACATGGGATGTCACTGTGTCACCGAGCAGTTTAACCCCGTGTGTGGTGCTGATGGAGTGATGTATTTCTCTCCCTGCCACGCCGGATGCAGCTCCATCAACAACACAAACAGCCCCAGAGGCCGACAGGTACCAAACACAACTCAATCTTGTAGCTAAAAGTCCAAACCTGCATACATTTGGATGAATACTTATCCCAAACAGTTCTTGGTCAAATTAAAACGATTTTTGTCCTTCATTCTTCAAAATATCTCATTTAGTGATAAGCAGAAAGGTCAAGTCATTTCTGCTAATCTGTTCAATAACTGTTTGGTTACACATATTCTTTCAAGTATCTTTTCAAATGTCAGAACATTTTATACAGGTTTAAAACTCAATAAATGTAAAAAAAAATTTTAGGTGAACTGTTCCTTTAACCCTTTAAAGTCCGTTTTTAACCAATTAGTTCTATCAAATCCTTTATCTTTTGATGTTCTTGATTCATAGGTGTTCTCTGGCTGTAGCTGTGTTGTAGGAAACGTTTCATGGGGTGGGGAGGGTTTTGCTGAAGAAGGAAAGTGCGTGTCGTCCTGCAACCACATGCCCGCCTTCCTCACCTTTCTCTTCTTCACAATCTTCTTCACATTCCTCTGCAGTGTCCCTGCACTCACTGCCACACTCCGGTATTTGGTTTTCTTCTTAAATACATTATTTCTATATCCTATGACATTTGAATACTCCTGTTCAACCTGCTTCTTGTGCATTTATGTCCATGCCTGGTATTTACCGCATGTTGTGTTCTGTTTCTCCCTTGCAGGTGTGTTCCTGAGAGTCAGAAATCATTTGCACTTGGAATCCAGTGGATTGTCGTGAGGACATTAGGTGGGATTCCGGGCCCTATAGCGTTTGGTTCAGTGATTGACATCTCCTGCCTGCTGTGGGAAGAGAAGTGTGGAGAATACGGCTCATGTTATCTGTACCATAACTCAGCCATGAGTCGGTACTCGCTTATCGCTGGTGTCATCTACAAGGTAGATAAACACAAACTCACATCAGATATTATAATCATAATATAGACGATAAAATCCCATGGGGAGTGAAATTCTTGAGAGCTTGCTCCAGTAAAATTGCAGTACAGTTATCACATAACATGTAACATATAATACAGACTTCAACATTTACATTTACATTTACATTTAGTCATTTAGCAGACGCTTTTATCCAAAGCGACTTACAATAGTCGAGGAGACAATGAAGCGGTAAATAGCCGATACAACAATAGGTGAACAAGTGCTACAACAATGCTACCGAGTTACACAGAGAGAGAAGTTACAAAAAGTATATATAAAAAAAATTTAAATTTTTTTTTTTTGATAGAGTGAGTAATTAGAAAAGTAGTGAGTTAGTGAGTTAGATGTAGCCGGAAAAGATGAGTTTTTAGGTGTTTCTAACATAAGACAGTGTGTAATATGCACATATACATAATCAGTACACACAGTGTACTATTGGACAAACAAACACAAAAAGTCGAAACATTCAACACAGTGTGTACATACATACATTAAGCACTACACATGACACACTAAACACAGAGTGTACATACATACATTAAGCACTACACATGACACACTAAACACAGTGTGTACATACATACATTAAGCACTACACATGACACACTAAACACAGTGTGTACATACATACATTAAGCACTACACATGACACACTAAACACAGTGTGTACATACATACATTAAGCACTACACATGACACACTAAACACAGTGTGTACATACATACATTAAGCACTACACATGACACACTAAACACAGTGTGTACATGTTCTAACAATACAATTCATTAACAATACAAATGTATTTAGTTGAGAGTTAAGACTCAAAACTATCACCTTTGAGCTCCAAATCTATTTATAGTTCTTCAAACCTGTTGACTACCATAGTACAAAAAATTCTAATTCCTGTTTTCTGTTAAACACAAAATGTAATATTTTGAATAACGCTGGATAGCAAAATATTCTGTGGCACTTTTGTCTTTTTTTTTACGATGTTTGCTTACAAGCATTCTTCCAAATATCTTTCTCCGTGTCCAAACAAAAGAAATGTATACAGGTTTGGAACAAATAGAAAGTAATTTCTGGGTAAACTTACCCATCAATCAAATCACTTTATCAACAATACAAACAAAGACACATTCAATTACTGTGGAATATTCACAACAAGTGTATTTGAGCTCGGTTTATCTGTGTGTGATGCAGGTCATAGGCTCGCTGTTCTTTCTGCTGGCCAGCATTCTGTATAAACCTCCTCCTGAGTCTCCTCAAAGCAGCTGTGAGAGCACAGACGCGCCAGGACACGACAGCAGGGGGGAGACCAAAGACCTGCCAATCAAACACCGCCTACCTGAGATCATCGTAAACCCACATGCCAAGTTGTGACCTCTCTGTGCATTAACAAACTGTTTCTCTGAGTGTCTCTACATTACGAGAACGTTGAGTTATGTCGTATGCTAAACCAAAACCGAAGTCCGAGGTCCTGAAGGAAACACTATACATATAGATTGGCACAGCAAACCACCTAAAAATATTTTAATTTTAAAAAATCTGAAGGGGGTGATGTTTGGGAATAGCCATACATGATACAGAAAAGAGCACTTAATATATAAAACAATATTATGAACCAAAATATAAAAGGACAAAAAAGGACTTGTGCCAGTCAGAGGGATGGTAAGTTGATTTATTGCAAATTGTGCCTTTTAGCATCATAGTTCAGCATCATTTGGCACAGTTGGATCAAGATTTTACATGTGTTCAACATTCAGCTCTAAATTGCACTTTACTGATGAAATTGTACAGTTTGACCATGGCATGCACAGACGTGAACATAAAATATTCTGTTCTCAGTTTCATATATACAGGGTTTTGATTCACATCCCACCATCATGAAAGCATTTTCAAATTATTTTAGCGCGTGATTATGTTAATATCACAAAAATGTGCCAAAACACTGCAGAACAGAGAGGCTTTATAATGTCAGATCGCACCGAAAAGAAAATGAGCGAAACATCTGTACTTTGTGGCACGTCAAGACCTATATCGAATAAAACTGAAAGTATTTACTGTGCAGGATGGGATAATCCGCAAAAGTACTTCACCCTGAGATCACATTGAATGTTCTTTGTGTCTCGGAGATTTTGAAAAAAAATAAGACCAATTATTGTTCAAATAACAGAGCACACAGCAGTTTTTATATGTAGCAGATCATCTAACAATCGAGCTGCTCAAGTCCAAATGTAGATGACTTTTTACTTTTTAAACATAATTTGCTTTTAACAACTGCTAATACATAGATCTCCACATGTGTATTTTATTTATTAAATCTTTATTTTGTGATGTATTTATCAGTTGAAACATTTTTTTACTGTTCCCTATTGTTAGAGATCTGGGACAAATTGACTCTCATGACAAACTATGAATGAAAACGACGCACTGAAAAATGTATTTTGCACAATGAAATATAAACGCGGGCTGATGTGTTATTGTATCTGTGTGCATCGTGTGTTTTTATTCCGATGACTGAAAGAGTGTTAGAGAGGTGTGTCAGAATGTGAGATGGTTATTGTCTTTATTGATATTTGTTCCGATTTTTCTCACTGTGTTTCTAATCACAATATCATTAATTTTGGGTACTTTTTGTCAAGTACTTTTATATGCAAACGTTTGAATAAAAATAAGCAAAAACCCAAATATTTCTACACGTTTCTTCACATACAGTCACCTGAAAAAGTATTGTAAATATTGTTCCATTGTTTTAAATTGTTATATTTATGTCTTTAAGGTTTTAAATAGGATTTTGAGAGCACAAGTCCCTTAAATCCATACCTCAAATAAGAATTTCTCAACCAGGCTATACAATATTTCTGAATAGGGCCTGAGATGAAAAGGTTGAGCTCTTTGTCAGAATTAGAGATCACATATAACCACTAGATGTTGCTGGAGATCCAGAGCTGTAAACTCATGAGAGAGAGGCATGTCTTGCATGTGAATATATATGTTATACATATAGACACCTTGCTGATAAAGAACCATGTAGATTATTCTGTAACGCAGATACAACAGCATTTCTACAGTTTCAGTACTGCAGGTTTTGCATCTTTACTACAGACAGTCATTTAATAAAAGTTAATCCTATAATACTCATCCTATAAGATGTAGAAACTATATTTGGTACTTGATCTTCATCCAAGGGCAGGCAATTCTCTCCAATCTTGCATGCAAGTTATTTTATGCTGTTTTTTATCTACAAGCCTTAATACAGGGTTAGATTAACCCAGCAAATGATTGCATTTCCCCCAATCGTGGGTTAAAACCAGGGCTCAAATCATCTGGGACCCCACAGCAAGTTAGGAATAGATTCAGAGTGCTCCCTAAGGTATTATTATTAAGGGAAAACATATGGATTACATATCAGATTTAATTCAAACAGTTAGGATCAGGTCAAATTTGTGAATTAATTATATTCAATCAAACATATGTTTTTTAATATCATGTTTCAGTAAATGCAAACACTCCATATTATATAGATTATATATACTATATATTATATCTTGTGACGCAATGGAAGTTCTTCACAACATTCAACACTGTTTTTGTTTTTTTCATGAAAATGACATTAGTCATAGAGCCATGTTCAATGTATTCTGTTAATGGTCTGTTGGCACAGTCTGAACATTTGAAACAATTACTGTCAAATGAAACAACAAAAATTGGATTGTGCTTTTAAATCAAGAGAATAATAAAACAAATGACATAATGGACACTATAAATTAATATTTAGCCAATAAATCTCCAGTCAGTGTTTTCGACCCTCACCCGGCTTATCCAGACCATCAAAAGTGTTATTAGAGTTTAAAGAACTCATTTTAAAGACTGAGAGCAAACAGATGCTTTCTAACACAGCCACGCTGGATTGAATCAAATATATCTGATTGGTCGAGAGGACATATAGCATTTAGACTTAAAACAGATTCAGATGTATAGCAGTTTGGAATGAACCTACATCTTGAAGTAGATTTTAAATAAGAAAATATAGTGAATTGACTTGAACCATTAATGGAACGGTAAATAGGTTTGGTAACAGCAAAACGACATGACAAACTAATTTTTTATTTATTTAAATGTGTCGTTAATGGGTTTTTGTTATTCCTCACTTGGTTAAGCATATTATAATTAAATAAAAGCCTTGTAACATTTTTTGCATCCTTTGTGTTAATACCGTACACCCAATATATAAATGTGTACTGGAGGTGAGTATAGAACAGGACGTTATATAATAAGGAACAAGACCATCTGTTTTAGCCTCCGTGTAAACAACACTATTGCCAGCGGGAGCTAAGATCTGCGCTTCACTCCCAACACAGTAAAGCTTTTCAAACAGCACTTATATCTTACAACATTCAGAAAACATCAAACAGAAAGGCACCGGACGGTCAACATTTTCTTTTCAAAGCTGGAAAAAAATCTTAATTTTTGCCAGCTTCTGTGGCATGTAACAGGTGAATCATCCGGTGGGCAAGGCCTTGCAAATTGAAACCCGGGGTGTCGAATGATGCCAGCTCACATTATAATGTCATTTTCTTAAATGTGTTATACTGTGACACAAAATACATTTGACTATGTACAGGTCAACTACATTACATTACATTACATTTAGTCATTTAGCAGACGCTTTTATCCAAAGCGACTTACAATAGTACACAGAGAGAGAAGTTACAAAAGAATTTTAATTTTTTTTTATTTTTTTTAGATAGAGTGAGTAGTTAGAAAAGAAGTGAGTTAGTGAGTTAGATGTAGCCGGAAAAGATGAGTTTTTAGGAGTTTTTTTAAAGATAGAGACCGAGTCTGACAAGCGTGAAGCCAGAGGCAGATCGTTCCACCATCGAGGAACTGAAGCAGAGAACGTTCCAGAGAGAGAGAGAGAGAGAGAGAGAGAGAGAGAGAGAGAGAGAGAGAGAGATTTCTGACCCTTTTGAGCTGGCACCACAAGTCTCAACTAAGGTGAGGTAATGTACTTTGCATACATTTTGAACTCCAACCTTAATATTTTAAGACTGTATCGTTCACGTTTCCCCTTAAAATCTCTGGGATTGATTCAGGCCGGTCCAGACAGACAGATATTGAATGGGACAGAAGACACACACAAACACTCATTTCTTATAGTCACTGTCAGAGTGGTTGGGTAAATGCTATTAGACATGTACGGTGTTTGTGAAGCTGGTTGTAAAGGTCAACTCTTTCATGTCAATGTCACACACAACAACCACTCCATATGTCAGTGTGTGATCAAGATTAGAGAGCATCATGAAGACGGCCAATTCTCTTCTGACACCCTTTCTCCAAAACACTCGCACACACCTTTATGATCGTAAACATATAAACTGATGGATATAGAATCAAAAATACATAGGACAATATACACACAATACGATCTACAACTTTACCATGATTTTGTGTTTCATGCTTTTTTTAACATACACAAAAAATGGGTTGCTGGATCATGGACATCGGTTCCGCATGATGAAAATAACTGTATTTCGACACACTTTCGCTGTTTTATTTGATTTATTTATTTGATTAGAAATGTTAGTCAGAAGCTTCTATCAGATTCAAAAGATACGTGCTATTGTTATGAGTTTATTTGTGTGATTTATATGATTTATTTGTTAATGCTTTATTTGCCCATCTTACCAAGAGTTTCAGAAAATACCATCTTGACGTATGGTATTTCTTAATTTTACAGATTGAACAGGTTTCTGATTGTTCACACATTTATTGAGCACTTTATTAAAAACAGCCGGATGGGATACAATGGTCATATGAATAGAAATAAAGCGGCTGAAATAGTTTAAAACACACAAAATTTACTTTTTCGAAAGCCCTTGATTTAATGTCTATGCAATGATTTCATCTAATACAATGTGGTTTTATTTTTATTACCTTTTTTAGCAAATAACAATATTATGTTTTAATTATTCACATTACATGTCATTATATTAATTACTTTCTTCTTTAAATGATTATAGTGCAGGGAATATGTAGGAAAATGTGCCATCGATTCTGGTAAAAACAAAGATCATATAAAAAACTGCTGCTTTAACGACCGTCTTTTATTATTTTGTATTGATTCACAAAGACTTAGTGAGAAATCCTGAGGATTTCGTTTCTTCGGCCTATATTGAACAACACAAACAGTTGTATTAGCTAAGTGAATTGAAAACTCAATCCTGCCCTAGGATCCACAGAAATGACCTCTCTGACTTCTCGAGCGGCTGTTTGATGTGAATATTTTGTAGGAAACCCTTCAAACTTTTCCATGAGATGAGTTAAATGAACTGAACAAATATCCAAACCATTCAAAGTATTTAAAATGCAATTAGAAAATGTAAACTACTGAAAGATTCCCGTGTCTCAAACAATAATATAATTTATACAAAAAATAAGTACATTTAAAAGCTTTGACATTAAGTTAATATACTATTTACATTTTTTGTATTAGTATGTAAACAAATCAGAGAAATCAATTTTTATTAGAATTCACCAACATTTTTTGGTTTAATATTACAAATATTCACACGTTAATAAAATACGTATTTTGTCATTGTATTTACTTTTTAAAGATATTAACTGTTGGATTTTTATAATTGATTAATTAATTAAATATTTTCCACTTAAAGAATCGATTTAATGTTTTAAAAGATTTTCTACGTTCATATAACTTTATATTTTTGGGATACTTACTAAGCCAGCTGAAATATTATTTCCAGTGTTCTGCATTTTTGTAACATTCCTGAGCATATATTGTTATTTTTAAAAAAAAATTATTAGATAACTTATTAAAATACAATCTTTGATATTATAGATGCTTTTTTAGATAGAAAGACATCATCTAACACAGTTAGTTTTGTTTATATTTAAACCAACCGGACTGTTAAATAACTCACAATTTTCTAAGTACATATAGAGCAAACAAGAGAGGATATGAAAGAGAGAGAGAGAGATCGGCTTTCACTCTAATCTTTATTTGTCTTGCAAGCAGTACACACAGAACACACAAAAGCTCCTCGGTTGGTTTACGAGTCAATTAACGCCTGAAGAGCCATACAGATATTCCTCACATCCAATGACACCAGCAGCACAAACTAAGAACGTCAGGCATGAGGTCAAGAGAATAAAACTGGACGTCAGAGAGAGACAAACAGAGATTGAATGTGTATGTGTTAATGAGGTTTTAATGCATTCATGTAGGATGGAGGTTAAAAGAGATCGGGTCATGAATAGCCGGTGAAGAGAATGGTTATCACTTTAAAAAGCGCCCTAGAGATGGATGTTATGCACAGAAATATGTATCAACAATAGTTGTTCACATTTTATGTCTAACAAATTGCATGTGAGAATCAACGAAGGATGTCAAAGCAATGGAAGTCGAAGAAAGTCTTGTTTGGTAACTGGCATTCTTCAAAATACCTTCTTTTGTGTTCCACAGAACAAAGAGCATAGAAATATGTTTAAACATTGGTTATTTACATCCTGTGTCTAGGAGGTGTGACACCTTGCATGTAAGACAGCAATAAAGATGTTGGCAGATAACCTATTATCCATTGAACACAAATGAAGATATTTT
The DNA here is from genome assembly GCA_033220385.1 of Triplophysa yarkandensis. Classification (NCBI taxonomy): domain Eukaryota; kingdom Metazoa; phylum Chordata; class Actinopteri; order Cypriniformes; family Nemacheilidae; genus Triplophysa; species Triplophysa yarkandensis. Next base: position 1,912,451 of record CM065655.1, read on the forward strand.
GAGAAAAGTGTGTGAAGAAAGTCAACGGGAGCTTCCTGTGTGTTGTTTGGTTACAGACATTATTTGAACTATGTCCTTCTGTGTTCTGCAGAAGAAAGAAAATAGTACTATGCCGAAATATTGGTTGTTTAAATCTCACCTTACTGGAAGTGTAACAAACTGCAAGCAAGAAAGTAATAAAGCTCATTAGACTATTAATCTGTTTCTGACAGGAAGTGTAAAAAAGTGCATGCAAGGTAGCATAGATGTCATACAATAAATGTTTCTTCTTTAGAACATTTGGAGAAATATCTGGTTCTGCGATGATGAGGAGCCTATGTTGTGCGTTTTGTGTCATTCTTTGAAATATCTTCTTTTGTGTTCTATAGTAGAAAGAAAGTCAAATCATGTCTATCATTGGTGAAATCAATCAAATGTGAAATCAACGTTTTGATTTGTGTTTATGTAAAGGAATTCAGTTTTGCTTTGTTTCTGACATTATTCTAAATATCTTCTTTAAATCAAGAGTGAATAAATTTTTATGAAATTATTATGTTTTGCTTTTCATGAAGTTGCCGTACGGGTGTGTTTTTATTCGTTTTAAATCAGTAAGCTCCTGCACCGCGATTAAAGTCATTATTGTATCACCACATCTGCTATGAATAAAATGTGTTAGGCCTGACCCTAAATAAACAAAATACAGACATAATCATGTTCAATTATGTACATTATGATTTTCTATTTCTTCCTGAGTAACAAAGATTTCTTCGTCCATAAGAGTAAACAAACCAACCCACGCTGTATGGGATTCCCGACATTCTTCGAACATGTTCCCCTTACATGTGCATGAATAGCCGGCCATTTAAAGGACAGAAAAACATTATGAATCACATTGTAGGCACGTCATGTTTTCAGTGATCTGCTTCTGAAACCCTTGTGTCACAGTGTTGCTCTGAGGCTAAAGAGCAGAGAGGCTGATAATTGGATCAATCACCTCTGTGTCTGGTCAACTTACAGAAAAAAACACACCTTGTAATATCAATATGTCAATGCCAATCATTCCTGATATTTAAGTTGCACGACTGCAAAAAAAATCACACATTTATATCTGCTATTGTTCATGAACCTTATGCTTCTGACTTAAAATACACACAAAAATGAAACTATAATTTGTATGACACAAGGGTTTAGTATCCAAATGTGTCCTCTTTCCTGAACTCCTATCACTGAGTCTGGGTGAGCTGTCAGCTTCTTAAAGATCACTGTATTTCTGACAAAACAAGCCATGTGGAAAATCCAATAATGGTTCTTACAGAGTAGATTCATCTCGGTCACATCATGTCTGAATCAGTGAAACGAACCCTGGATCACAAACACGGAACAAAGAAGAAATCAGAAGAAAGAAAAAAGCAATTCATTCAAACTGAGAGTTGCTCAAATCATCATGAGTGCCGTTTTAAAGGCATGGCCCGCCAAAACAGAAAACTCTCAGGACTTACTTCACTTGCTGTCATTGCAAAACTATATAAATGTCTTTATTCTGCCTAATGCAAAGGGAGATATTTAGAAGAATGTGTGCAACTGAGATGTAAGAATAAAAATGGTAGTAAAGAATTGTTTGCTTTACTTAATTATTGAAAATATCTTCCTTTGGTGTTTTAATAGAAACACAACTCAACATTCTTCCAAATATCTTCCTTTTATCTCCCTTTTATACGTGAGGTTGACTGATTGCTGACAGGTTTTTTACCATCCCTTTACCAGATAATAAACCGTTAGAGGGAAATCCATTTTTATGATGTTATAATGAAGTGAATAAATATTCTCCTGCAGTACAAGGGAAATAATGAAACACATGAGTTTTCATCTGTGAGAAACTGCAGAAACTCTAAATGAAGATGTTGTTTATCAGAAGAACAACAGTAACAAATGAGAGACTGAATATAATAATCGTCTGCTTGGGTGATCATAATATCTGGCTGTTCAAATCATTTAAATAGTTGTTATTTGTAGAGTCGAGGACTCAATTCTTTTTCTGAGACGTCAGAGCCATTCTGCATTTCTGTACTTTTACTAGCATTAAAACATTATAAATCATTTTTGTCACTGCTATATTATGTTACATTACATTACTATATGATGTTAAAAGACAATCCATTTTGTGAAAGGTTTTTAAAACTGTATCCAATATCTTTAACTTTACCAGAACAAACCCATATTTTATCTATTGGGGTATGTTGGAATATAAGGAACACTTGTTTGCCTGTTCTGTTTAAGTAAGTCTTATTTTTTCATGAAAGGTTGCTGAGTTTATTAAACATAAAATCTTTTTGGAAACCCAGTGTTGGGTCAAAAAGATGATGAACCCAACTGTTGCGTAGTAAAATAACCATTGCAAAGTCAACTTTCATTTTTCACTTTTTGTTGATTTAAACCCAACGACTTTTTTTGACTAAACACAAGCCTTTTCTTACTGTGCAACTACCTTCCATAGAAAAATTGTCAAATGAAAAATGTAGTTCACAATGACAGTGATTTCCAGCAACAAAACAAGTGAAAATCCTTCATTGGCTGTGATAATTCACATCTTCAGGAGATATTTGTGTTGTGTCAGATGTGAACAAAGTTTTCCCAAACACACAGTAACTAAAACAGAAACAAAAACTGTACAAAATATTGAGCAGCAGTCCTGCATCGGTAGTCAAGTCTTTTCTTTCTTTTATCCAAATGTGATATAAGGGGTGACAAAAAAGCCATCTTCATTTACTTACCTTTCAGTTGTTTCAATTTGATATTTGGATTTGTCTGAGGAACACAGAGAAAGATATTTGGAAGAATGCTCATTCCCGAACAATTCTTCCACATTAAATTACTGTATAACGGTTTTGTTCTGTTGAAAACAAAATTAGATATTTTGAAGAATGTCGGACCACACAAAGTTAAAGTGATTCTAATCGCTTTATTTTCATTTGCCCAACTATGGCAGAATAGTACCTTTCTCTGTGTTCGTCGAAACAAATCATGCATACGGTTTTGGAACGAGTAGAGAGTGAATTAGTCATGACGGAATTTTCTAATTTTATTTAAACTATCACTTTAAGTGGATAAATAAGTGCCACATCCCCGTCCGTCCTCTGCTTCCTTTTTTCTCCAACACACACATAAACAAGCAGAGCTGTAATGGACCCAGAGAGGAATATCTGCGGTAACTATCTGAGATAAATAAATTCTCCTCTCCGGAGGTCTGAATCAATAGAGCTATTAAAGACCCTCGGACATGCATACAGATACAATATTGACAGACAGGAACATCCTTCACCTTCTTCTAGTCACAGATGTTGATTTGTAAGCAGGGTAAAATTGCTCTTTCATTCGTCGTACTTCAGCTTTTGTTTTCATCCCATCAATGGAAAAGGCCGTGACACTTAGCCAGATAAGACTTGAAAGTAAGATATTGTGTGATGAAAGTGAAGAACGGCTTGAGAAAGCGAAGATGACAACGGCTCTAAATGAGCTATTCCTTCTCATTTTCGGTCTCTTTTTATCTGCACTCTTGTTTACGAGAGTCCTTCTCGATGGACGATGATAACATTATCTGGGCTTTGCTCCTAATAAGAGGATCAGTATGGAGGATCTATTCGTTTTTCAGAGGCAGCTCTTCACATCTTCACGAAGGCTTAAGGATCCTCTTAGAAAAGTCACACAATTGGTACTTGAGTCCTCACGGTTAACCCTGATTTTAATATTCATACTGTAGCTCTTATGTTGATGCGGACATGAATTTGGGTGATGATCTATGCATTTTAATTTTATGGAATAGTGACAAAAATGAAAATGTTGTCACCATTTGTCCACCCTCCTGTTGTGTAACAAACCTTTAGAAAGATATTTTTCAATGAACACAAATGAAGATATTTACAGTCAACATTTAAAACTCTGAGCTGACTCCCATATGTGGAAGTCAATGGAGAACCCAAAATATTAATAAAACAGCTTCATTTGTGTTTATATAGGAGGGTGAGCAAATCAGAACAACAGTTTGGAGTCTTGATCTTGTCGTCTGGATCTTCAGACGTCTTGAATGTATGACAACACTTAACACATAAATATGTTACAACTTAATAATAAATATAAATGAGCATCTGAAATATGTCTTTACATCTGAATGTGGACAGATAGTGTATAGGTATGTAGGATTCCTGTCCTGCATTTTTTATATAGGCATTTCTGAGACCATTTTCAGATTTTGTTCTGAATTGACGTTTTTCAGAAAATTTCTTCAGAAAATAAAAACTAGAGAAACATGTCAAAATAACAGAAAAGATGCTCTTGATTTTATATATTTTTTTCTCTTTAATGATTTATCCGGCTTCAGATTAAACCTTAAGAATGATACAGATTAAAGAATGAACAGTTGCACCGGCTGTGTTATAATGTTACGTGCTTGTTGTTTTAAATGCGATATCTTAATATTCCTTTGTTTTAGTCTTCATTAAAATCATACAGCATTTCTGTTAAAGAAAACGATTTTAGCTAGTTGAAACATAACTTTTAGGTGTACGTATATAAATGGGATATTTGTGTCTCCTTAACAGAGAATCTCCCCTGATGGCAAGCGATCTGATTCAACCTGCTTGTGCAAATGAGCTTTTTAATTAAATCAAATGATTCATTGCCGGGCCGTTTTATCAATTTTATGGTCCGGGTTTGTACACAGATCTGATATTAGCATAATGACAGTCCCTGTAGAAGTAGATAGAATGGAGATTGGTGGAAAGAGGTTTGTTACAGATTCATCATGTCATGTGAACAGCTGCAATCTACCACAGCAGATACCAGAATCTCTCGCAGGTGTCCAGCACTCATTCATTGTCACAGAAATGAATGTTATAATATGACAAAACATTCATTATCAAAAATGTTTTGTGTCATTTCTGTAAACACAAAATGTCTCAATTATTACAAATTTGAAATACCCAAAAACACCACCAACTAAAAGCTGTGTGGGAACTGATTAGACAAATAGAAGATTACTGGCCCATCTTTAAGTGCCAAACCAGCCGGATTTATGAAAATGTTTATAAATAAAGATGTAATAGACTCTGCCATGGTAACAAAAATATTGCATATTTTTGGTTTTCTAAACCCAAAAGGTGATATTTTGAAAAATAATTATACATTGTATTGCCATTGTTAAGATAAATGTTAAAACTTAAATTTTTGGTTTTTGAACACGAAACAAGATATTTTGAAGAATTGAGGAAAACAAACAATTTACTGCCAATTAACTGCAATAGTAAAAAATGTTGTAAATATTTTGTCATGTTGAATACATTTTTGAAGAGTTTAGAAAAATAAACAGTTCAGGGACAACTTTTACAGCCATTGGAAACAAATTGTATGCATACAATTTTTGTTTTATTGAACACGAAAGAAGATATTTGAAGAATTTACGCAGACAAGCAAATATGGGATACCTTTCACCTTTTTACCATATTGCATAGTGTATATATATATATATATATATATATATATATATATATATATATTACTGTATATAGAAGTGTTGTTATGCCATATTCGAAATGATACTTTCATAAGTTTACATGCTATTATAAATTATAATTACAATGTCACTCTGCTTTAAGTCTTCCCAGCGGGAAAGGATTCAGGGTTCCTTCCGTTCAACGCGTAGGTAAAGCATGCATAGAGCCTTTTCTCTTTTTTTCTTCAAGAAATGATAAAAGTTGGACAGCACATCTGCAGCGTAACTGGAGAATAAATCTGCTGTTATCAAGAGTGAGGTGCCCTTTAAATGTCAAAGATGATGATGAAGATGCTGGATGCAATCTGTAGATCAGCTATAAAAAAGCTTAAAAGGTAAAGAATAGCAACCAACTTTAACCAAGACACTACTTGAACATCCCGATATATCCCCTTTTCTTTTTAACTTGTCGTCTGAGATGTTTAAAAAATAAAAGACGCCATCAGTCGAATTCATTTTTCATTTGGCATGCTTTGTATTTCACAATGACTCGTACATAACATTATCATCTATATAGAACTAACATGATATCAGTAATGCAGCTTATTGTTCATTTACTGTATTGCAACATCTCTGGCGTGCCAAATATAAGAAATGTGCAAACTCATTATTAATTATTCATACTAGTTGGAAACCTTTAGACGGGATGGAAATATCAAAAGCTATTGTGAAAGCGTTCGGACAAAGAGAGTCAAAGGCTAAAGGCGACCTCAGTTAACGTCTCTATGGGGGTCATTCATTCGGAGAAAGACTAGAGAAAAAACCACACCAGTGTTTATGTATTTATAACCCTTTATGTTGTGACATTTAACACTTGAAAACAATCGTAAGTGAAGCTTTTTTAAAGGGTGACTCAGTCAGGCAGCTTGGAGTTCATTTAACTTACAAATTCAAAATGATTCATCACAGCCAAAACATCCAATGAATAAAGCTATTATAGTCAATTATTATTAAAATCATTATTAAACATACATCCTCAGCTACACACCGGTCATAAACATGCCCTACGGATCATAATCTCTTCAGCGATTCTTTAAAGTATGAAATTGAACATTAGCAATTCTATTAGAAGTGCATATTTGCCATCACTTCAGGCAGAATTCTCTGATTATTGTAACTAATGTGATAGTCTAGCCAAAAATCCTTGCCATCATTTACCCCCAAAATAAGACAATTTGAGAAAAGTTCGGAAAACATTCACTTGCATTGGTTTAGTGTATATCCAACAGACTTTCTTTCTCCTGCAATACACTAAAGAAGATATTTTGAAGAATGTTTGGAACCCATTGATTCCCATTGGTTTTGTGTCTGTACAATAGACTTTTATTTCTTCTGCAAAACACAAAAGAAGATATTTCGAAGACATTTGGGAAGCCATTGGCTTACGCTGGTTTTGTGTACGTACAAAAGATTTTCTTTCTACAGCAAGCACAAAAAAATGTTGAAGAAGTTGTGGACGCCATTAACTCGATGTGGTTTCTTGTACATAAAAAAGATTTTTGTTCTCCCGCAGAACACAAAAGAAGATGTTTTAAAGAAGGTTGGAAACCCATTGACTTACATTGGTTTTGTGTTATACACAAGTCATACAGATTGGTAAGAAGGTAAATAAACAATAATTAATTTTGATTTCATTTAAATGTCCACCTCTAGTGGTTAGTCATATTTTTGTTCTGAAAGGAACCTTCCTATCAGCAGTCAGTTTTCAAGAGCCAAATAGTTTTGTGTATTTAGTCACTTTAGTAATGGCACCCATAGACAGTTTAAATGGATGGTGGATAACAACAGATCCATTGAAAAAAATCAATGATACACTTGTGCTCATGTAGAGATGCATCATTCACAAAGGCCCGGTGATTCAACCAACCCTGACAACAAACATCCTGTTAATATCCGACACTTACGAAGGGTAAAGTCTATTTATAGCTACAAATAACTGCACAAGGTATTTCTCATCTAATGCCAGAAAGTCACGGATGGATTGCTCACAGAAATTGATTTATATGTCTCCAAGATTAATCCAAAACAGTTTCAATTGTTCACCTTTAAGTGAAGGAGCATGAAACTTTGATTTTTAAAGCATTTTACATTAGTCTCGAATAATACAGAAGAATGTCAAATGGAAACTCTTTTAACCCGTAAAGTAAGATGACAATTTGTTCTTTAAATTCAAAGCACTTTATCTTGGTTAGTAAGAGATTAAAGGAAGAGACGATAGTGCTTGTTTGGATTTGGATAGTTCTGGAAATAAGTTATGACATGATTTGATGTTTTCATACCATGAAGAATGCTGCAGTTGTCTAGATGACATTAAATTAAATTACATTATTCAGAATCACATGATTGATTACAAGGAACTACTACATGACCAGTGCTTTAGAAAATGTACACAGCCCATTATAACACAGTCATTTTTATTTAAAAAATATTTGAATATTTATTACATTTAATATCTTCAATTTGATAGTACACTCAAGTAAAACCAGTCGATCATCTTTGCACACCTTTCAGTATTTCCAAATCTAGGTACATTGTTGTTCTGCTGGACACAGAGAAAGATATTTAGAAGAATGCCTTAAACAGTAACAGTTCATGGACCCCATTGACTATCATAGCAGAATACTTTTTCATATTTGCTTTGGTTGAACATAAAATGATATATTTTGAAGACTGTCAGACAGCTAAAGTTCTGGTGCACTTTTGACTACCAATATCATTTTTTCCATGGTAGTTAATAGGGTCCAAGACCTGTTTCATCAAATTATCTTTTTAATAACTCTTTGTTCAACCAAACAAAATATCGATATTACAGCAATTCATGGCATATTTTTATAACAATCCCTTTAAATGTAACATGGATATGTAATACTGGCTATTTTTTGTATTTTTAAAAAACGGCAATATAAGATCATTAAAGCGTTGACTTGATTTATTGAGAAGAAAAAAGGACCGAACACATTAGTGGAAGGCTCGCCATGTGGTGACAAGACTGCTCATTCCGAAACTATTATCTAAAGAAAAGAGATGTCTGTTCATACTCATCTATCCTCATCTATTCCCTTATTTCCTGACAGCCTCAATAGTATGATCATCCTGTTCATTACTTGGGGTCAAAGGTTGTCTAATTATGAACATATAAATCAGTTGCCATATCATATCTACGAAAGTAGATCAGTCTAAAAATAATACCTTAACAAAAGACAATTCATGAATGCAAAGCACAGTTCACATTCACAAAATCAATTCATTATTACACACATTTCCCATCAAGGCTTACACAAATATAGCGGAAAAATAACTCCAGAATGCTTTCACACACATGTGTGTCGGATTCTTGAACTACAATACAACAAACATGTGCGTTGTTAGATTATGGATCAGAGGATTGTTTGGAGTGTGAGATGTTGTTGAGACGGTTCTGCCCAGGTCAGATCCACACTCGAATAAAACCCTTCTGTCATCTTAACACACCTTTCAGTTTTCCAATTCTGAGTACACTGTTGTTTGGCTGGACAAAGAGAAAGATATTTGGAAGAATGCCTTTAACAGTAGCAGCTCTTGGACCCCCATCATTGTAAAACACTTTAAAACTTTTTGCTTCTGTTGAACATAAAATGATAAATGTTTGTCGTAAACCAGAACCTTTGTCTGTCTGACAGTCTTCAAAATATGTGTTGTTAGATTACAGATCAGAGGATTGTTTGGAGTGCGAGATGTTGTTGAGACGGTTCTGCCCAGGTCAGATCCACACTCGAATAAAACCCTTCTGTCATCTTTGCACTACTTTGAGCTCTTCCAAATCTGAGTACACTGTTGTTTGGCTGGACACAAAAACAGATATTTGGAAGAATGCCTTAAACAGTAACAATTCATGGACCTCATTGACTATCATAGTTGAATACTTTTTAATTTTTGCTTCGGTTGAACATAAACGATACATTTTGGAGACATCTATGAACTGTGACATGTGTCTGCATTATGTTGTAGGCTGATCTGCTTTCATGTATGTCACAAGAAACATAACTCACCCTTGGCATGGGTGCCCACGTGCCAACTGAACACATCAGTGTTGGTCAATGTTCCACTCCAGTTCTAGATCTCCAGATGTTCTCCCATCAGTCCTCCCTTGTGTGGAGTTCCTCCAGATACACCAACAAAGCCTCTCAGAAGTGATGGCACCATCTTTTATACAGTCGAGGTTAAAGCTCATCCTCGAAGCAAAAATAAACCAATCATTGCACAGCTCTGCGTCACAGCTCCTCGGCACATAAAAGGGTCCGCACGTGTCCAGATCTCAGTGGGTTCGGCGCAGTGGACACCATCTCTCCAAACCTTCTAGATGTTCCAGAACCCTCAAGGAGGAACGTCCGAGATGATCTGAAGCCTCCAGGAGACACCATGGAGCTCAACGCAACCCTCGCAGGAAGAAACTTCATGGACTTGCGCGCATTGACCGAGAAACTTCTCTGGTCCACCAACAGATCTCGGCCGTTCCTTGGCAACGAAACCAACCCAGAAGAAGATCTGGACGTGAACACGGACATCTACTCGAAGGTTCTGGTCAGTGTCGTGTATGTGCTGCTGTTCGTGGTGGGGTGTCTGGGGAACTCCATCACCCTGTACACCCTTCTGACGAGGAAGTCTCTCCAGAACCTCCAGAGCACGGTGCATTACCATCTGGCCAGCCTGGCCGTCTCCGATCTTCTCATCCTGGTCCTCTGCATGCCCATCGAGCTGTACAACTTCATCTGGGTGCATCATCCGTGGGCTTTTGGGGAGGCTGTGTGCAAGGGTTACTACTTTCTGAGGGACGGATGCTCGTATGCCACGGCGTTCAACATCGCCAGCTTGAGCGTGGAGCGCTTCATGGCCATCTGTCACCCGTTCAAAGCGAAGAGCATCATGTCCAGGAGCCGCACCAAGAAGCTGATCAGCGCCATGTGGCTCGCATCTTTTCTTCTCGCCACCCCGATGCTCTTCACCATGGGTCAGCGTCTGGTTGAAGATGAGTTCATCTGCACCACTATTGTGTCCTCCATCACTGCTAAGACCGTTCTGCAGGTCAGTAGATACATCTTCTCATCTTGAATGTTCCTCTGTCCATCTGTTTGTCTGTCATGCTCCTCAAAAACCCTCAGTGTGAATGTTCCTCTGTCCATCTGTTGGTCTGTCATGTTCCTCACAAACCCTCAGTGTGAATGTTCCTCTGTCCATCTGTTGGTCTGTCATGGTCCTCACAAACCCTCAGTGTGAATGTTCCTCTGTCCACCTGTTGGTCTTTCATGGTCCTCAAAAACCCTCAGTGTGAATGTTCCTCTGTCCACCTGTTGGTCTGTCATGCTCCTCAAAAAACCTCAGTGTGAATGTTCCTCTGTCCACCTGTTGGTCTTTCATGGTCCTCAAAAACCCTCAGTGTGAATGTTCCTCTGTCCACCTGTTGGTCTGTCATGCTCCTCAAAAACCCTCAGTGTGAATGTTCCTCTGTCCACCTGTTGGTCTTTCATGTTCCTCACAAACCCTCAGTGTGAATGTTCCTCTGTCCATCTGTTGGTCTTTCATGTTCCTCACAAACCCTCAGTGTGAATGTTCCTCTGTCCACCTGTTGGTCTTTCATGGTCCTCAAAAACCCTCAGTGTGAATGTTCCTCTGTCCATCTGTTGGTCTTTCATGTTCCTCAAAAACCCTCAGTGTGAATGTTCCTCTGTCCACCTGTTGGTCTGTCATGGTCCTCAAAAACCCTCAGTGTGAATGTTCCTCTGTCCACCTGTTGGTCTTTCATGCTCCTCAAAAACCCTCAGTGTGAATGTTCCTCTGTCCATCTGTTGGTCTGTCATGTTCCTCAAAAACCCTCAGTGTGAATGTTCCTCTGTCCATCTGTTGGTTTGTCATGTTCCTCAAAAACCCTCAGTGTGAATGTTCCTCTGTCCACCTGTTGGTCTTTCATGTTCCTTAAAAAACCTCAGTGTGAATGTTCCTCTGTCCACCTGTTGGTCTTTCATGCTCCTCACAAACCCTCAGTGTGAATGTTCCTCTGTCCACCTGTTGGTCTTTCATGTTCCTCAAAACCTCAGTGTGAATGTTCCTCTGTCCACCTGTTGGTCTTTCATGTTCCTCAAAAACCCTCAGTGTGAATGTTCCTCTGTCCACCTGTTGGTCTTTCATGTTCCTCACAAACCCTCAGTGTGAATGTTCCTCTGTCCACCTGTTGGTCTGTCATGCTCCTCAAAAACCCTCAGTGTGAATGTTCCTCTGTCCACCTGTTGGTCTTTCATGTTCCTCAAAAACCCTCAGTGTGAATGTTCCTCTGTCCATCTGTTGGTCTGTTATGGTCCTCAAAAACCCTCAGTGTGAATGTTCCTCTGTCCATCTGTTGGTCTGTCATGTTCCTCAAAAACCCTCAGTGTGAATGTTCCTCTGTCCACCTGTTGGTCTGTCATGCTCCTCAAAAACCCTCAGTGTGAATGTTCCTCTGTCCATCTGTTGGTCTGTCATGTTCCTCACAAACCCTCAGTGTGAATGTTCCTCTGTCCATCTGTTGGTCTGTCATGGTCCTCACAAACCCTCAGTGTGAATGTTCCTCTGTCCACCTGTTGGTCTTTCATGGTCCTCAAAAACCCTCAGTGTGAATGTTCCTCTGTCCACCTGTTGGTCTGTCATGCTCCTCAAAAAACCTCAGTGTGAATGTTCCTCTGTCCACCTGTTGGTCTTTCATGTTCCTCACAAACCCTCAGTGTGAATGTTCCTCTGTCCATCTGTTGGTCTTTCATGTTCCTCACAAACCCTCAGTGTGAATGTTCCTCTGTCCACCTGTTGGTCTTTCATGGTCCTCAAAAACCCTCAGTGTGAATGTTCCTCTGTCCACCTGTTGGTCTGTCATGCTCCTCACAAAACCTCAGTGTGAATGTTCCTCTGTCCATCTGTTGGTCTTTCATGTTCCTCAAAAACCCTCAGTGTGAATGTTCCTCTGTCCATCTGTTGGTCTTTCATGTTCCTCAAAAACCCTCAGTGTGAATGTTCCTCTGTCCATCTGTTGGTCTTTCATGCTCCTCAAAAACCCTCAGTGTGAATGTTCCTCTGTCCATCTGTTGGTCTTTCATGCTCCTCAAAAACCCTCAGTGTGAATGTTCCTCTGTCCATCTGTTGGTTTGTCATGTTCCTCAAAAACCCTCAGTGTGAATGTTCCTCTGTCCACCTGTTGGTCTTTCATGTTCCTTAAAAAACCTCAGTGTGAATGTTCCTCTGTCCACCTGTTGGTCTTTCATGCTCCTCACAAACCCTCAGTGTGAATGTTCCTCTGTCCACCTGTTGGTCTTTCATGTTCCTCAAAACCTCAGTGTGAATGTTCCTCTGTCCACCTGTTGGTCTTTCATGTTCCTCAAAAACCCTCAGTGTGAATGTTCCTCTGTCCACCTGTTGGTCTTTCATGTTCCTCACAAACCCTCAGTGTGAATGTTCCTCTGTCCACCTGTTGGTCTGTCATGCTCCTCAAAAACCCTCAGTGTGAATGTTCCTCTGTCCACCTGTTGGTCTTTCATGTTCCTCAAAAACCCTCAGTGTGAATGTTCCTCTGTCCATCTGTTGGTCTGTTATGGTCCTCAAAAACCCTCAGTGTGAATGTTCCTCTGTCCATCTGTTGGTCTGTCATGTTCCTCAAAAACCCTCAGTGTGAATGTTCCTCTGTCCATCTGTTGGTCTGTCATGCTCCTCAAAAACCCTCAGTGTGAATGTTCCTCTGTCCATCTGTTGGTCTTTCATGCGCCTCACAAACCCTCAGTGTGAATGTTCCTCTGTCCATCTGTTGGTCTTTCATGTTCCTTAAAAACCCTCAGTGTGAATGTTCCTCTGTCCATCTGTTGGTCTTTCATGTTCCTTAAAAACCCTCAGTGTGAATGTTCCTCTGTCCATCTGTTGGTCTTTCATGTTCCTTAAAAACCCTCAGTGTGAATGTTCCTCTGTCCATCTGTTGGTCTTTCATGTTCCTTAAAAACCCTCAGTGTGAATGTTCCTCTGTCCATCTGTTGGTCTTTCATGCGCCTCACAAACCCTCAGTGTGAATGTTCCTCTGTCCATCTGTTGGTCTTTCATGTTCCTCACAAACCCTCAGTGTGAATGTTCCTCTGTCCACCTGTTGGTCTGTCATGTTCCTCAAAAACCCTCAGTGTGAATGTTCCTCTGTCCACCTGTTGGTCTTTCATGCTCCTCAAAAACCCTCAGTGTGAATGTTCCTCTGTCCATCTGTTGGTCTGTCATGTTCCTCACAAACCCTCAGTGTGAATGTTCCTCTGTCCACCTGTTGGTCTTTCATGTTCCTCACAAACCCTCAGTGTGAATGTTCCTCTGTCCACCTGTTGGTCTGTCATGTTCCTCACAAACCCTCAGTGTGAATGTTCCTCTGTCCACCTGTTGGTCTGTCATGCTCCTCAAAAACCCTCAGTGTGAATGTTCCTCTGTCCACCTGTTTGTCTGTCATGTTCCTCAAAAACCCTCAGTGTGAATGTTCCTCTGTCCACCTGTTGGTCTGTCATGTTCCTCAAAAACCCTCAGTGTGAATGTTCCTCTGTTCATCTGTTGGTCTGTCATGTTCCTCACAAACCCTCAGTGTGAATGTTCCTCTGTCCATCTGTTGGTCTGTCATGTTCCTCAAAAACCCTCAGTGTGAATGTTCCTCTGTCCATCTGTTGGTCTGTCATGTTCCTCAAAAACCCTCAGTGTGAATGTTCCTCTGTCCATCTGTTGGTCTTTCATGTTCCTCAAAAACCCTCAGTGTGAATGTTCCTCTGTCCACCTGTTGGTCTTTCGTGGTCAGATCTCCTCAGGCACATCTTCTCATCTTGAATGTTCCCCTGTCCATCTGTTGGTCTTTCATGCTCCTCAAAAACCCTCAGTGTGAATGTTCTCGCTTTGTTTTTGGAAATCCAAGTTCCAATGCACACTCCATTAGGAACCACAGTTGATTTTCAACACTTAGTTTCATTCATCTGGCTGACACTTTTATCTTAAGTGTCGTACAGTTGTATGTAGTTGTCAATCATCATTGTAGAGTAAACAGGGTTTAGATGTCTTCAAGGACACTTGAGTCATTGTCTGCTGACCCTGGGATTCGAACCCACAACCGACTGACCCGATGTATTGATGTAGTTCAATTGTATACCATGGTTTCTGGCATTAAATACATGGTTGGTATAGTTAAAGCGTGATTCATTTATTGTAAAGTCTGCCCTTTGCCTCATTTGGAATTGCAATTTCATATTCATAAATATTGATTGTCATTGTTTTCCACCACCTGTTTCTTATTGATGCCCCTAAAGCCATGAAAGTCAAAACACTCATTACTGATTCTAACTACCAACATACATATTCCCATAAAGCCAATAAAGTGGTGTTTCTGTATGCCCTGAAGTAATCCCTGACTGGCTCAAAATGGACACATAGTGTTTTGATACTTGGAAATTGTCCCCGCATCTGTAAACATCATTTATTCCCGTCTGCATCACCGGCGAATCACATTTGGTCTAGAAGATCTATTTAATAAAGGCTCCTATGCCTCAGTTTCATAACTTTTTTTATCCGGTCAATAAAACACAACCCAGCATGCATCCGAGAAAAAAAGGACAACTGGGGAGATTTACTGTGCAAAAGTACTTTGTACAAAGTATGAAAAATGTATACACAATTCTGCCATCATTTACTCGCCTTCAAGATATTTCAAACTTTTATGAATTTCTATAATTGAGATATTTTGCTCAGTACAAAAGAAGATATTTTGAAGAATGTAGGAAACAAAACAGATGTCCATTGACTAGTTTTTAATCATACCATAGTAATAAATCCTGCCCCGGAACTCTTGGATGTCTCACATTCTTCAAAAATCTCCTTGTGTTTGAAACTGTGGTGAACAATTGATCCAAATGTTCGTATTTGGCCGAACTTAAAGTCCTAGTAATGGATGCATGTACTTTATTGGGCATCAAACACACTAGTCACGATATAACATCGAATCACATAATAAGTACAATGGAAATGCACTAACAGAGATGAAAGAATAAAAGATTAGCTAGGAGAACAAATAAAAAGAGATGCAGAGGGATAAACGGAATGAGGGATGTTATCAGAGACTTATGTTCTTGAGATGGCAGCAATTTCATTTATCCCTGATCCATCTCAGCAGCTTGGGTATCACTGAATACCCATAGATCTCTTATACCAAGGTTTCACAGTATCAACGTGATATTTATTGATGAAGTCACAGAAATTTTTTTTTTTTTTTTGATAGAGTGAGTACGTTAGAACTCAAGTGCATTTTAGGGCACAAATGAGTTAATTCTAGCAGGAATGAAATATAATCCGCAATTTTTTCTTGTACAGAAAAAAGGTAGATGTCCTTTTCTACGTTCATCTTAGATCAGTACAGTAATCGCACATGTTATTGAGTCACAAAGACATCCCAATGCTGTAATGCAATAATCTTTTAAATACAAACAGGATGGAAAAGCCCAGATTTCTTCGTTTTCTTAATAGGATCCATAATGTTCCTGTACATTAGCACCCACACAAACCGTCTCTCAGTCATTAGATTCATGTGTTGTTGTGTACATCTAATGCTCTGTCCCCTGTTTGCTTCTTTAATCTTGTGTTGTACCCTTTTTGTTTGAATTTAATCTAGTACCGGACGTGCAGTACAAGTACACAGAAACGAATAAAAATAATATGAGACATCAGATATTAATAGCGGCTGGCAGCGGTTCTGCCAGGGAAAGATGGCTGATAGCCCGCAGACTGTAACTTAAGAAGCGTTCTAGTAGGTTTGTCAACAGCTTTAAAGTGAGAGAGACACTGTTGTGTTTAAATATCTACCAAGACATCAAGACTTTATTCAATAGTACATTAAACATTTGCAGCATTCTGAGTTTGATAGGACACCGGATAGAGATGAGTCAGAAAAAGATTTCACAGCAGAATATTTGGTGGGTAACACAGCTTTGCCCAAACAAGCAACTATAGGCAATTACATTCACATCCTTTAACTTGACATATATTTGATCTTATTGCACTGTTAAAAACAGTCTAACTCTAATCTATATCACTAACTCACTACTTTTCTAACCTACTCACTCTATCAAAAAAAAAAGTATTATATATATACTTTTTGTAACTTCTCTCTCTGTGTAACTCGGTAACATTGTTGTAGCACTTGTTCACCTATTGTTGTATCGGCTATTTACCGCTTCATTGTCTCCTCGACTATTGTAAGTCGCTTTGGATAAAAGCGTCTGCTAAATGACTAAATGTAAATGTAAATGTAAAGACATTTCATGTGGCCTAGTAAATACCACAAAAATGAAAAGTTATACTAACTTGCTAAAATCTTTAAAAAAAATATTCAATAGATTTTATTCAGTGAAAAACATCTTAAAATAATGGGGGAAATTAAGTTAATTCTCTAGTTTATGTTATGAAAAGTATTACTTAAATATATATTTTTAATATAATCCAATATTTTTGGTGAATTGTAATATAAATAATAGAGTTATTGAATCAGATTTACTTACTTTTTAACTGATATATACACACATTTTAAACAGTATCTTTAGTTACTTTCACTCATTTTTTAAGTGTAAATTATTTTTAATTTAAAAACACAGGGACATTTTTTGAGTGTACATAAAAGGAATGTGCCCGTGCATGTTTCTACCATGGGATGGAACAATTGGTTAATATACCATCTCCTCAAATAATGCCCCATTGCCAGGGACTCTATTGGCATGTTTTGTGTGCAGGTTACTCATTAATGTTTGGTTTTGTACCTTATATTACATCTTGTCGATCGTCAAAATTGCACGCAACTAAATTACATGTTTTGATGCAGTCCTCAATCCCGACACAGATCTATCCGTGATCTGTATTTTATCAGTCAGGAAAACACAGATCAGATCTTTTTCATTATGAAGAGCCGTAGACCGTGCATTCAGCTCTTCAGTCTGTGGCTGTTTGTATTATGTGTGCGGTTTTCACCGGCTAATACATTGTCCAGTCGATGGAGATAACCAACTCTTTTATTATTCTTCTCACATTCCAAGATCTTTTTCAGAGTGCATAACAAATATATTGCCGATCATCACAACACCCAGTGTACATTTTGTGCAGTAGCTTTCCAAAACTGTACTGGCTAGTACGAAAGATCCCAAGTCAAAGAAGTATTTTTTAATGCTGACATATTTAGAATCGTATCCAATCATTTTAAATTCACAATGTAGATGGATAACATTCTTTAAAATGATGGTTTACCTCAAAATGACCAACATCTTTTTGAGTTGTGTTTCTTCTGCAAACTACAAATGAAGATATTTTGAAGAATGTTGGAAACTGAACATAATTGGCACCCTTTCTCCTCTATCGTATGGACCTAAACCAATGCAAGGGAAAGGGAGCCACTTACCAACATTCTACTAAATATTTTCTTTTGTGTTCTGCAAAATTTTTCATTTATGGGTAAACTCTCCCTTTAATAGAAAGTGATTTATTTTAAAAGAATGATGATACACAAACGATATAGAAAATAAAGAGTTTGAGATTGAGTTCTTTCAGTAACAAATAACAAGACACATTTTTGAGTTTTAAAAGGCATGTTCTGGAAACATTTGAAATGCCAATGTAAGGTGTTTTGTTTTCAAATAATCCAGATGAATGTGGACAAAGGAACACAGTATGTACTGAATGTAAGGTGTCAGTCAGTCACTCGTGTTTTCTATTAGAACCGACTGCTCTCAGGGACTTTGAGTGATAGGATTGCTTTACTTATGGCCAACACAGTCAAGGTGCTTCAAAGGAATCATTGCTTCAGCGCTTCTCCAGATACCCAGCAGACATCAGGCCAGCAGACATTGACAGAGAAATGTCTGTAAGATAAAAGAACCCTCAGTCAAGTGATCTGAGAAGAAAGGAAAGTGGAGAGGATAGACAAGCCTTCTCTGAACCTAGAAACAAATCATATTCTTGGAATTACACGCTCCAATCTGTGAGATATTATTAGTTTACATTTCTTTGCATTGTGGATGTTTTGTTCTGCTTAGAACAGAACAGGTTTTATCTGTCAAACATTGAGGTCCAATATCTAAAATCTAACAGCGATATCTTCTAGGATTCAGATAATAGAAATATCCGAACAGAAAAAAAGGAGATATTAAATATTTAAAGAGCACACTTTTCATCTTGGAGTCTCCAACAACAAGTTGATGTTTGTCCAAGGTCGACAGCTCTTTACTCTAACGCCACAATGTAAAAAAGTAAATAAATGGGTAATTACTAGCGGAAAGTTACTATTAAATTTCCCTTTTAATTACAGATATTTCCTTAAATGCCCTGGAATTTAACATAATAAAATGCAAAATTCCAAATACAGTTAAAGAAACTACAAAAATGAATATAAGTAAATATTTATCAGGGCGGTAAAAACGTTTTGCATCCCAAATGATAGTTTCCATTTACGAAATACATGTCTGCATACTGTGCACGTTACCTTCTTTGTTATGAACATAAACATATTCATTTCACGTAACAAAAATTTATAGAGAAACATTTATTACAATTTGTATTTTCTAAGATAAATGCATGTTTATGTATTTATAAATACGAAATGAATTTGCACATAATGCGCAGGCATACATCATGTAAACACAAACTTCTGTCCCTGATACAATTAATCATCATGTATTGGTAATACATGATTTATTGTTATGAAAGTTCTATTTTTATGTATATTATGATGTGTATGGTGCCCAGGTGTTTAAAGACTACACTTGTATAATTAAATACATCATCATGCGCTGCTTTTGGTAATGAGCAGTTGTGGGTAAATATTGCCCGTAAAGACCACATTTGTGTAGCTTTTAACCCCACACCACAGTCTGGAATAATGTCCTCGTTAGATCCTCAAAGGATCGTTAATTAACTAAATAAAACCAAGCAGTGCTTGACTTGAACAAATGTGCGCAGGCCTCGTAGAACCTTGTAAAAGAATACCAAACCATTACATTCACACAAATGTGTTAAACATGTACTGTTTTGGCCTCATTAATCTGTTTATCATTCATTTATAACTGTTTCAACATCTTTATTCAGGGTGAGGATAATCCACCTTGGCCTGAAAGAACCGGAGAACAGAATCCTTGTCAAGCAGACACTTGAACAGAAATTGATTCGCTGTGTGATTTGCTTGGTTATTCAAGTGTGTATTAAATGTATCTGCCGGAAAACCTTTGATGGAGAAACCATACAGGAATGTCATTTTTCTGGCCCTAATAAAATACAGGACGGATAGACATCACAACTGTTTTATTAAAAATATTAATAATAACAAGCAAATGAATTCTGGTTGAATGAATCCTTTATTAAACCACACTGTCAGTATTAATCAAGTTGATGCCCATCCATTCGAATGTCTCTGGCTATTAAATGAGCTGAAGCAACCAATCAAGGGGAGATTCTTTTAAATGGCTTCCATGGTTCCCGTGGAGACGACATCTTTGTGTGTAGTATTTAAAGGCATTATATTCATCAATGCTATGTTTGACATCTAAATGCGAGGCATAGAATTTCATGGCCGTGCTTGGCTAATGTCATTGTAGCTTTCTTTCTTATAGCTCCTGCCAAATTAATAAATGTAAATGCAACACCACAACCAGGAGACGTTACAACAGTTATCATCTTTATATAATTGTATTTATTTAATATGCTTATTCATTTCGTTCATTTAATTGATTGCATGTTTTTAACGCTTTATAAAATTAATTGATTGTAAAGTTTGAACCTCAGCAACAGAATCCCTAAAGAAATCATTTGTATAGCAGTAAACCCAGGAACTTAAATATATTTACATTTTCGTTTGAAGAGTGTTGCGTCCTTATGAATATGCTCAGAGGAATTTTTGCAAATCCATTTTGAGTGGTCAATCCTTATGTCCCTTAAAACTTGTTTTTCATAATCAAAATGAGATATATTTTTTTCCAGTGACAATAATGTTTCCTGTCTGAAAAAAATATACGAAGAAACATGTAAATGCAATAAGCCCCGCCTCCACTCAATCACATTAGGCAGATTCTGATGCTACTTAAACTGAAAGTAAAACTGAGAGCGGAAAAAGCGGTGCAGCGATCATTTCCAACCATAACTGTGCGCCATCCTTACATATCTATAGCTCAAACTGAGGATTTACAGTTACTTAATTGCGTTAAATTTGTTTGCATTTTACTTATGTTGCGCTACTATAACTAATGTATATATATGAACGAACTTCGAAGATTTTTTGCAACTTTTCCTTAAATGTCATGAGCATTATTAAATACATAACATTATATGTGACATTAAACACTTGATTATTTGTCTTTGTTTATGTGAAAAAAGCATGCGTTATACTCGCATGAGATGCCATGTTGAAAAATGTCATACCCCTTCATTTTATTTTAAAACTTCTTTAGGTATTTTAAAAATATATTAAAATTAAAAGATTCGACTTATGGTAAAACCAAAGCAGTCAAGCAGTACTATTAATATGCAATGTTGGTGACCAAATCTATCGGCTATATTTAAATTAATATTTCCCCGTAGGAATTAAACCCACTGGACAGAAAGATTTGAGAATCTGAAAGTTGAGACCAGCAAAAAAGCAGACACAAAATTCTGTCAGATGTTGGTTTCCTCTGATCAGTCTGCCTGTATCTTATTTTGATACTCTTTTCTAATTTAAAATAAAAAAGGAATTTTCTTATGGCCTTCTGGAGTTATTTCTCTCTATGAGCGGATCTATTGTCTAAGTAAATTATTGTTGAGGATCACATAAAATAATTGCTTGTTCTAAACATTCTAACCATTCACAGAGAGATAGGTGGCTGGAAGATGACATATAATGATTTCGGATTTCTATGAGTGTTTCTGATTTTTTTATTCTTTGTTCATGGTGAGAGTGTCTTTTGTCAGGTTACCTGTAATCATCTGCTAAACACGCACTATTATCCGCCGTTTTCCTTATTAAAAGTTTTGTTCAGAGCCCAACTGCACAGATCAGTCCAAGCTGCGTTCACATAAATAGAGAAAACCGTCAGTGCTTCATGCTTCACCTGAACTGACATCCATGTCACATCACACAATTCCTTTCCACGTCCTGTCAAATTAAGACGACGTGCAATTTTGGGTTTGCTTGTTTACATCTCTTTAATAAAAACATAAACTGTGTGTCCTTATTAAATAGACAGAAGAGGTATTATGCATTTCTCGCAAACTTAAAATTGATTTATATAAAGTACCTGACAGGGATTTAAATAAAATATAAAATTTTGAACTGTTTGGAAGTCAAAATTAAGCATCAAAATTTGGACAATTAAAAAAAATATGGAATTCAAACATTGTATATCAGAAAGCCCATGTAAAGCTTACTTTTTAACCCTTTAAAGCTTTGAAATGAACACTTTTCAAATTGTGTGAAGTCAAAAATAAGTAAATCTCATGAACTATTTCTCTTTTTTTACTAATATTTTCCTCTGAATGTTTTTAAAAGATTGGTTAATGATTAATTTATTTATGAGAAATTACTTTATTTATGAGATAATATTTACACAAAAATTTTTAAATTTAATAGCTTTGAAATTAAGTAAATATACTTTTAAAACGTATTCATATGTAAGGAAATTATTAAGTAAATCTCATTGACTCAAATTATTATATTAGAATTCACCCAAAATATTTGTTTATACCACAAATATATAAATATGATAATTTAATACTTTGTTGTGTCATTTACTAAGCCAAGTGAATGATAATTTTTTTCAGTGTAACCAAGACGGCTTAAATTTAGAAAAACGTTCTAGACAAATTCCAACTACAATAAATCAGCATACTACAATGAATGAATCCCTTTTTTTCCTCTGCTCTCCTCTCTTTTTCTCAAGGTTAATGCCTTCCTGTCTTTTGTGGTTCCCATGGCATTGATCTCAGCATTGAACGGGGTCATAGCCAGTCAGCTGCTGCGCATGTTTCGAGAGACTGTACAGGACAATCGCATCTGTATCATCGGAGGAAACGCTACCATGCTCAGCGTCACAGTAGAGCCTAACCGAGCTCAATCACTCCGCCACGGAGTCATGGTGTTACGTGAGTGCCCTGCTGCTTTTCTCAAGCATAACAATATTATAATTTTAAGAATTTAACAACATAACAGACGTATACAATCAAACCAAGTCAAACAGATATATATATATATATATGTATTACTTAACCAATATATTTTTCAAAATTAGTCTTTACTTTGGAAACATGTTACTAGATTATAGAGCATATATCATAATGTTCACACTCCTGTTTAAATGAATGAAATGCAGTTTACCCTTTCTATATAAGTACATTAAGAACATAGAATGCTCTTATAACCAAATTAAACTAATGTAATGTACGAGGCAATGTAAGTTGCTTTGGATAAAAGCGTCTGCCAAATAAATAAATGTTAATGAACCGATTTGTAAAGAAAGTGACAAGAAAATGTGTTTTCTTGGAAATATCTTACATTTGAGCTCTAGACTTTGATATTTCAATAATGTAGCCACAACCAAAAGGTGGTATGTTAAAGAAAGTTTGGTAGGCTGGTTTTCAATTTGAGATTAACAATCTGAATTAATTACATTGTATTACTTTTTATTTAAATGTACTTTCTTAAATCATTTTTAAGCTGATGGTTGGTACATTTAACCAATTTATTATAATTAATTTAGAATAAAAAGAAATAGGCCTTGATATTTTCAGGGTTTACTTGTATTCAGGATGATGTGGTGGTAGAATTTTGGATAGTTCATTTTAATGTCCTTTTAGACTCATTAAAATGTATTTTTGAAATGCTGTGAAGAAAAAAGTATGGCATAGGCTTTTGATGAGTGTTAAAAGAAAAAATTTTTTAAAAACTGTTTATTAAAAGAATATGATTAAGTACAAATCCTTTATGTAATTAAGTAAAGTACAAGAACTGTCTACTTCTGCATTAAATAGATGTACGCTTTTCATCTCAACGTTACAAATGAACAGGTCGTAATGCGTAAGATCTAAGAGAATATTTTTACCCTTTATTCTTTCACTGGTACAAATACCGTTCAAAAGAGATCTTGCTGACAGATTTGATGTAAAAATATGGAAACCATTAGTAATTGTTTACATTAATCATGACAGTTCTAAATACTTCCATTATATTTTCATTAAAAAATATTTCAGAAATCATTTCTACCACTGTCCATACTTGAACGTTTATTAGTAACATCACATGTTATGTTGTGCATGAGTGTGCATGACCATTCTGCAAATCTGAGCGACTTGATCAATGTAAAGAACATTCATAAGATTACCAAACTTAAACCAATAGAGTCTGTCAGAAGATAAATATGACCGTCGGCGTAGGAAGGCGTTTCTTCAATAGTCCGATAGGAAGAACATGACAGGACTGAATGACAAACTTGTTTATCACATCAGCTGTTTTTCATAAAAATATGTGTAGCTCAGTTCCACGAGAGGCGTTCTTAAAATAGTTTAATGACAACTTATAACACAGCATGACAGCAAGTACAGCTTCCTTCTCTCATTTCTGAGAATGAATGTTACGTCATCTGTCCCTCTTGATGTTTTGTTCTTCAGAGGTCTTTAAACCCGTGCTCACCACAGCGCACTTTGTGATCTCTTTTAAATATATGTACGGACAGAGCCGTTCAATTTAATTCTCATTTGTGGAGGCATTTGGGAATGCCCCCACAAATGAGAATTTATGCGGGAAGAATGTATATGTTCCATTAGGAAGCAGTTGAGAAATGCCCGCCACAGGGAAGGCCAGTTTGTTTTGCCAGTTGACTGAATTTCTCCATTGAAGGGGCAATGTAGCGGATTAAGACTCACGCCAACCTTCAGCACAATTTATCTTCATCTTACTTTTCACAGCTGTAATTATTTCACTTCAATAACTGTTAAATAATTCTGAATTTGGATTTCTGCATTAGTGTGAGCCTCAAAAAAATGTCTTTTAATGTACAAACCTGCATATAAAGTGATCATTTGAGATTTTTTCAACATGTTTGATATTGCTTTATTAGTTACCTTACATCCAAAATCATTTCGGGAAACAATTTACACACATTTAAAATGTGTACATTTTCAAGTTTTTTTATTAATTCAGCATTTCAAATTTAAGTAAAATCTTATAATTATATATTTTAGCTAACAAAAATTATAAGGTGTATATTACAATGTTAAATAAATCATTATTTTTGTTTATTAGATAAACTTTTTATTTATTCACATTTTAAGAATTAACTTTTTTATAAATTGTTTTAATATTTTCCACTGAACAAATCTATTTCATCGTATAAATTATTAATTAAATATTATTTTTGTGATATTTGATATGATAAGTCACATAAAGTATTTTTACAGTTAACTACTGTATACTCTATACGTTTTTTCCCAGCATGCATCACAGATTTGGTTAAAGTTTACTAATATACATTGAAACCCATGACCTCTGACACCTGAACGGTTGAAGGGAAAGCAGAACGACTCAAAAAACATTCATTTATTCTGACAACCACTGAGAACGGCATGTGGAAGAAACGAACAGAAACACTTATAAAGACATAATAATATTAAGAGCAAAAAGTTCTCACCCTCAATGTTTGACAGATAATATTCTTTTTGGCTAAATTAAGCGGTTAAAAAAAAATTGTGACAAAGTAGAAGATTTTAAAATCAAAACCCAAGATATTCAAAGATTTAAAGAATGAGGATGTACAAGAAATCTGATATTTAAAGCATAGCAGGGAACTCAGAATGTCGGAAAAGAAGAATTATTGGTGCAAAAGGAAACCTACAGTCCAATTCATATATTCTGAAAATTCAATCATTTCTTCACACGATACAATACAAAGGCTAATGAAATTAAGTGTCAAATTGTTAAAGATAATTGGGAAATCTGAATAAGTGATCCTCACCTTAGGGAAGTTTTCACCTACATCTCCTTCTATTGTGTTCAGAAGAGCTTCGACGATCAGAGATACACTGATGAGAAATCATCTTTCCACTACAAGGTTAAACACTCGGTGAGGTCTGAATAGATGAAATTACAGATGTGCCCAACTCTAATCACGTTAAGGGTGAACATGTAACAGTAGCACGTGAGGTAAATTCTTCTATTAATTGTAGTGCGTCACTTGTGGGGGGGTATCGGTTGTCCTTGCAGTTGTTTTTATAGGAATGACCAAAAGAAAATGAAAGCTGAGATTGGCAGAACATAAAATGCCCTGTACGGGTTGGCAAACCTCAATATTCCTGTGGCCTACCATTATAGAGATAAAAACCCTGGTAATCTCAGTACATTAAAAGTCGTGAGTACTGAGCATGTTCCGAGAACCATTAGGAAAGAAGATAGAATAAAAAAAGTTTCATCACAGACTCTTTATGGATTTATACATTGAAAACTCCTAAAAACTCATCTTTTCCGGCTACACCTAACTCACTAACTCACTTCTTTTCTAACTACTCACTCTATCTCTATAAAAAAAATCTTTTGTAACTTCTCTCTCTGTGTAACTCGGTAACATTGTTGTAGCACTTGTCATCTATTGTTGTATCGGCTATTTACCGCTTCATTGTCTCTCTCGACTATTGGTAAGTCGCTTTGGATAAAAGCGTCTGCTAAATGACTAAATGTAAATGTAAAGCTATTACATTCCAGGTTTATGTAAATAAGTTTGACTTTTCTCCTTTTTGTAATTGATTCTACATTTATGTATCTCTCGTCTCTCTCTCTCTCTGGTCTCTCTCTCTCTCTCTCTCTCGTCTCTCTCTCTCTCTCTCTCTCTCTCCTCTCTCTCTCTTCTCTCTCTCTCTCTCTCTCTCTCTCGTCTCTCTGGTCTCTCTCTCTCCTCTCTCTCTCTCTCTCTCTGGTCCTCTCTCTCTCTCTCTCTCTCTCTCTCTCTCTGGTCTCTCTCTCTCTCTCTCTCTCGTCTCTCTGGTCTCTCTCTCTCTCTCTCTCTCTCTCTCTCTGGTCTCTCTCTCTCTCTCTCTCTCTCTCTCTCTCTCTCTCTGGTCTCTCTCTCTCTCGCTCTCTCTCTCTCTCTCTCTCTGGTCTCTCTCTCTCTCTCTCTCTCTCTCTCTCTCTCTCTCTCTCTCTCTCTCTCTCTCTCTCTCTCTCTCTCTCCTCTCTCTCTCTCTCTCTCTCTCTCTCTCTCTCTCTCTCTCTCTCTCTCTCTCTCTCTCTCTCTCTCTCTCTCTCGTCTCTCTCTCTCTCTCTCTCTGGTCTCTCTCTCTCTCTCGTCTCTCTCTCTCTCTCTCTCTCTCTCTCTCTCTGTCTGGTCTCTCTCTCTCCTCCTCGTCTCTCTCTCTCTCTCTCTCTCTCTCTTCTCTCTCTCTCTCTCGTCTCACTCTCTCCTCTCTCTCTCTCTGGTCTCTCTCTCTCTCTCTCTCTCTCGTCTCACTCTCTCTCTCTCTCTCTCTGGTCTCTCTCTCTCTGGTCTCTCTGGTCTCTCTCTGGTCTCTCTCTCTCTCTCTCTCTCTCTCTCTCTCTCTCTCTGTCTCTCTCTGGTCTCGGTCTCTCTGGTCTCTCTCTGGTCTCTCTCTGGTCTCTCTCTGGTCTCTCTCTCTCTCTCTCTCTCTCTCTCTCTCTCTCTGGTCTCTCTCTCTCTCTCTGGTCTCTCTCTGGTCTCTCTCTGGTCTCTCTCTCTCCTCTCTCTCTCTCTCTCTCTCTCTGGTCCTCTCTCTCTCTCTCTCTCTCTCTCTCTCTCTGGTCTCTCTCTGGTCTCTCTCTGGTCTCTCTCTGGTCTCTCTCTGGTCTCTCTCTGGGTCTCTCTCTGGTCTCTCTCTCTCTCTCTCTCTCTCTCTGGTCTCTCTCTCACTCTCTCTCTCTCTCTCTCTCTCTGGTCTCACTCTCTCTCTCTCTCTCTCTCTCTCTCTGGTCTCACTCTCTCTCTCTCTGGTCTCACTCTCTCTCTCCTCTCTCTCTTCTCTCTCTCTCTCTTTCTCTGGTCCTCTCTCTGGTCTCTCTCTGGTCTCTCTCTGCCTCTGCCTCTGCCTCTGCCTCTGCCTCTGCCTCTGCCTCTGCCTCTGCCTCTGCCTCTGCCTCTGCCTCTGCCTCTGCCTCTGCTCTGCCTCTGGTCTCTGGTCCTCTGGTCTCTGGTCTCTGGTCTCTGGTCTCTGGTCTCTGGTCTCTGGTCTCTGGTCTCTGGTCTCTGGTCTCTGGTCTCTGGTCTCTGGTCTCTGTCTCTGTCTCTGTCTCTGTCTCTGTCTCTGTCTCTGTCTCTGTCTCTGTCTCTGTCTCTCTGTCTCTGTCTCTGTCTCTCTGTCTCTGTCTCTGTCTCTCTGCCTCTGCCTCTGCCTCTGCCTCTGCCTCTGCTCTGCCCTCTCTCTCTCTCTCTGCCTCTGCCTCTGGTCTCTCTCTCTGTCTCTGTCTCTGTCTCTGGTCTCTCTCTCTCTCTCTCTCTCTCTCTCTCTCTCTCTCTCTCTCTCTGTTCTCTCTCTCTCTCTCTCTCTCTCTCTCTCTGGTCTCTCTCTCTCTGGTCTCTCTCTCTCTGGTCTCTCTCTCTCTCTCTCTCTCTCTCTCTCTCTCTCTCTCTCTCTCTCTCTCTCTCAGTTCTTGGACCCATTAGATTCCTATTGTAGAAAAATAAGTGGACATGTTTTAGTTCACCAAAGGAGATATTTGGAAAAATGTCTGTCAAAGTTAAAGGTCTTGGACCTTACGTTTATTCACGATTCTGGGATAATTTGACTATCATTTAATTTGACTTTGTAAGTCAGTGGGTCCCAAGAAGAAAGGAATGAACACATATTGAAACAACTAAAGGGTAATTAATCCACGACGGAATTTTCCTCTTAGGCTCAACTATCCTTTTAAAGGATTCGTTCATTGACTTAGACTCAAGCTGAGCTTCATTTCCTCCATCTGCCTGATAGCACTTTGACTGGAGATCGAGTGAGGTGATCCAGAATAGATCTGAGAGCCAGGGAATCACGGACTAACAGAATTAATTCCGGGACACTTTCTTTTGCCCAGCAGGTTAGGACAGGGTCAGACAGTGTTGGCAGGGCTTTCATCAATTCTTCCCAATTCATTTCATGTTGGCTCCACTTACTTTAACGTCAACTGACTTTAAATGTATATGGAGTGCTGTGAAAGTTCAGAAGATGGAGGGTTGATCGAGAGTTTATTGACAGCATTTATGGAGAGTTCACTTTACTTTACTTCAAAACATTTAATGTTCTCATTTAAAAAAAACGATTGAAATATTCTGGTGTAGATAAATGTTTTTTTAAACGGTTATATATATCATCCAGAGCTCGAAACAGAGATCTGAAGTTAACATCTATTTGTTCAAGTAATACATAAGAAAAAGAAGAAAAACTGGAGAGAACCTGTGTTAATGTTCTTCAAGAGGCTATAAGACATCTTCCAACAAAGCTCCAATGCGGCAAGAAGTCTCTTCACAGTACCTGCGTATTAAAATTCTCACAATAAACGTTTCGAAATTTCAACTCATTACTTTTTAATGACACCGCTAATGATGTTAAGACTGATTCAAAAACCATAAAAGAATGAAAGATTTTGTTCCGTATAAAACTATAGTCCCTGTTATGATTATATATTCACGTTTATGAAATGTGTCATTGACTTGCAGCCACGACTGCTTGCTCATCTTAACCCGGTGTAGGAAGTGTGACTCGGTCTGAGAACAGGAAGTGAGAAAACCATTCTTGTACCTTGTCCCTTTCACATGCTAATAACTTCCAAATAAACATCTCTGCTTATACAAATCTGCTTAGAGAAGTTCCCATGAATAATGCAATGTACATTTAGATATAATGAGCCTTGAGTAAGAGTGACCTGAAATGAATCGTACTCGAGTGGGGGCAAAAATCTAACGGACATAATATTGAATAGTACTGTGTGATGACCATATTCACCATCTAAAATAATTGAGTGATCACATTTTATCAGAACGCAGCACCCGGCAAGAGTTTGTCACTTTTAAAAGGGGATTTAAAAGGAAATCACATGGAGAACAAAGGATGACAAGCCTATAATTTGCTTTCACCGGCTCATTGGGGTCCAAAATATGTGTGTGTGCTATAAATCAGTTGAAATAATGTCACAGTGTCGTCTGATTCAGTAGGATTCACTTCCAGTGTGATTTATCACTTAAAAAAGCGAGGAAAGAGCGTCATCAGCCAGGCTTTGACGGTTAAAAAATCGTCCGTCTGATTCCATCAAGCCACATACCATACACAAGCCAAGTATCCAGAATCCACGTTTGTCCTGATTGGCTTTCAAATAGAAGATGGAACGGGTTTGGGATTCAGACTCTCATTTGGAAGGTAATCAGGCCAATGTGAGGCTTTGATTCAATTTTAGAAACACTCCTGCCCTTCTACATTCACATTCAGAGTTGGTTTGTTGCTCCAATTAGGGATAAGATAGAGATGGAGACAGGTGGAATGAGACGAAAACGATACACATTACAGCGGGAACATTTCAAGTGACGGGCAAAGAATGCTTACTGATAAAATGTCATCGGTATTGCACTGAAATATACTCAAATAACCTGACAGTACATGATAAATATTGATACATCTGAAATACTTCCGTTCTGATTCAGATTCTCAAGTATATAAAAAACAAGTTTTTTAACTTTAAGGACATCACAAAATGTCGATTGTGTTTGCCGGCGGCAGACAGATTGTGAATAAAAGCTGATGAGCTGGAAGCTGCTCTCTTCTCTCTTTATCTTTTAATTGCCTCTTTTTTCTTTGTAAGACGGAATTATATTGCTCAACTAGAAAGCCTCAGAGCTATATTTAATCATTCAAGACAAGTGGATCAAAAGGACTGTCACTGTTCGTTTTAATTCATAAAATCTTAAGATGCAGATTTTATAACTCAGCATGACTCAGAAAGGGGAATTCCTTTCTTCACACACGTCCACTCATCTATATCGCCTTATCTCTAATAAATGGATGACTAATTTTATCTGAAAACAAATGAACGGCCTTTGGTATTTTCTGTCGCCAGGAGGAAAAGAAACAGAAGGACAATTATGCATGCATTGTTATGTTACCACAAATTGCATTGTTATATTAAACATATATTGTATAGTATGACATTTAAAATAAAACTTTTAGATTTTTACACAACACATCTTTCAAGATGCACTAAAAATATTGACTCAAAATAATATTAAATAAAAAGATAAAACAACAAATATAAGAACAATATGTTGCTTTTTCCATTAAAAAAATACCTAAAAAAAGTAAAAGCTTTGAAAGTAAACATGTTGTTTAAATCACAAAAAATTTGTGAATTTAATTAAAAATAGTGGTGTATTTTACAGATATATATATTTATTACAGATTTACAGATATATAAATTATTGTAATATGTTTCACAGAAAATATCTATTAATGTTCTTAATAAGTTATTATATATATATTTTTTTTTACATTTTTAAACCATGGTTTTTTCAGCCAAAAAAATAATATTCTATAAAGAAACACATCAACAGATTTTGTCTATTTGTAATGCATTTCATGCCCATTCATTGTAAAGGAAGTGCCGCATCGTGTTAATATTCATCATCTTTGGTCACATGCATCGTCGTAAGACTGAAAATTAATCTGCTATGAACACAACACTGCACAAACAAATGCAATGTTTAAGTCTTTGCTTGGATCAT
>CM065655.1:1944213-2029406 GCA_033220385.1 Triplophysa yarkandensis
TTTTGTTCATCAAAGCTGAGTTTTTTATCTTTAATTCAGTGATTTTGTTTATCAAAGCTGAGTTTTATATCTTTAATTCAGTGAATTTTTGTTCATCAAAGCTGAGTTTTTTATCTTTAATTCAGTGAATTTTGTTCATCAAAGCTGAGTTTTTTATTTAATTCAGTGAATTTTGTTTATCAAAGCTGAGTTTTATATCTTTAATTCAGTGAATTTTGTTCATCAAAGCTGAGTTTTTTATCTTTAATTCAGTGAATTTTGTTCATCAAAGCTGAGTTTTTTATCTTTAATTCAGTGAATTTTGTTCATCAAAGCTGAGTTTTTTATCTTTAATTCAGTGAATTATTGTTTATCAAAGCTGAGTTTTATATCTTTAATTCAGTGAATTTTGTTCATCAAAGCTGAGTTTTATATATTTAATTCAGTGAATTTTGTTTATCAAAGCTGAGTTTTATATCTTTAATTCAGTGAATTTTGTTCATCAAAGCTGAGTTTTTTATCTTTAATTCAGTGAATTTTGTTCATCAAAGCTGAGTTTTTATCTTTAATTCAGTGAATTTTGTTTATCAAAGCTGAGTTTTATATCTTTAATTCAGTGAATTTTGTTCATCAAAGCTGAGTTTTATATATTTAATTCAGTGAATTTTGTTTATCAAAGCTGAGTTTTATATCTTTAATTCAGTGAATTTTGTTCATCAAAGCTGAGTTTTTTATCTTTAATTCAGTGAATTTTGTTCATCAAAGCTGAGTTTTTTATCTTTAATTCAGTGAATTTTGTTTATCAAAGCTGAGTTTTTTATCTTTAATTCAGTGAATTTTGTTCATCAAAGCTGAGTTTTATATCTTTAATTCAGTGAATTTTGTTTATCAAAGCTGAGTTTTATATCTTTAATTCAGTGAATTTTGTTCATCAAAGCTGAGTTTTTTATCTTTAATTTATACATTTGAGTTATTGCGGCCTCACCTCACAGACTTTACCTCAGGAATATATTGCTAATGCTAATGTTAGCTCTCTGATTTAGTGTAGTCACTTTAACTGCTGATAAAATCAAATATTTATAATTCTAAAGGAGATATGATGAAGTATTTCTGTGTGAGATATCCTCACCCAACAAAACAACTTTGTAAGTCTTTATTTCTCTTTATTTTAATCCATCAGGTTTGTTGTTCTTTATTGTTCGTTTTCCTTAAAAGCATTTTCACGAATCATTTAGAAAGTTCAGAAGAGTTCATGACTAATAATTTAGAATTATGTTTACAAGATTTTTGTTGCTTTAATTGCACTTTTCTGTTCAGAAAACAAGGTTAAAAAACAGGCCAAGTTTAATTCCTTGTACATGAGATGAATGAGATGGTAACAGCAGATCCAGAGTCAGCAGAAAACACTTCTGAGATGTAAGTAAAACAATAAATATTGTTAATTATATTCACATTCTGTTTGGTTGCCTGGTGTTAAGATGTCAGCATTGATTGCACATGATTTTAAAACCAGGAAGAAAAGGGATTTGTGTTAACATTTGCATGTTAAACTGGTCCACTAAGTTCCAAAAAGAGAATAAAAACTAAACAATTACAACTAAATGAATAAATACATTAAAAAGAAAAGTGATGACTGAGTAAAGTTTAGCGACTGGGCATAAAGAAAGGTTTATGTGAATGTGATGTCATTGTAACTCACTAACTCACTTCTTTTCTAACCTACTCACTCTATCAAAAAAAAAAAATTATATATATACTTTTTATAACTTCTCTCTCTGTGTAACTCGGTAACATTGTTGTAGCACTTGTTCACCTATTGTTGTATCGGCTATTTACCGCTTCATTGTCTCCTCGACTATTGTAAGTCGCTTTGGATAAAAGCGTCTGCTAAATGACTAAATGTAAATGTAAATGTAAATGTAAATGTAATGTAAAATGATGTAAATCAATGAGCAACAGTCCAGAACGCTGGAGGAATCCACAATTCTGTTTCCATTTTAACATTACAAATGTCATTTTCTGTCACAAAAACTAAATTATAGAAAACAAATGAAATAAAAAGGCCTGTAATTAATATGTTTCTATAACATAAATGTAAATTATAAAACAAAGCACACTGAATCCTTTTAAAGCTTTGAAGAACCAACTTTATTTAGTCATAGCTCAATTTAACTTTTATTTGTAATATAAAAAAGTTTCCTTTGATGGAAACACATAGACGCTCGTTTTAATGGGAGACAAATATCTATCTTTTATCCTCTGCTGCATGACTTTCACAATGCTCAAGAACACAATTATTGGTGTTTTTTCTTATTTAAACGTATTTAAAATAATCTCTTTATTAAAATCAAGCCGCTTCTGATATTTAGGTTTATGATGCTGTAAATATTTACAGAGAGGACAATCTGGATAAAGTTTCATCTTTCTTGCCTCGCATTAAACTGAGCTGATTTTACTCGAGTGTTATCGTCCGCTTTCACTCGCTCATAGAGAGAGAGAGAGAGAGAGAGAGAGAGATTTCTTACCCTAGAGAGAGAGAGAGAGAGAGAGATTTCTTACCCTAGAGAGAGAGAGACAGAGAGAGACAGAGGGAGACAGAGAGAGACAGAGACAGAGAGAGACAGAGAGAGAGAGAGAGAGAGAGAGAGAGAGAGATTTCTTACCCTAGAGAGAGAGAGAGAGAGATTTCTTACCCTAGAGAGAGAGAGACAGAGAGAGACAGAGAGAGACAGAGAGAGACAGAGAGAGACAGAGAGAGACAGAGAGAGACAGAGACAGAGAGAGACAGAGAGAGACAGAGAGAGACAGAGAGAGAGAGAGAGAGAGAGAGAGAGAGAGATTTCTTACCCTAGAGAGAGAGAGACAGAGAGAGACAGAGAGAGACAGAGAGAGACAGAGACAGAGAGAGACAGAGAGAGACAGAGAGAGAGAGAGAGAGAGAGAGAGAGAGAGAGAGAGATTTCTTACCCTAGAGAGAGAGAGAGAGAGATTTCTTACCCTAGAGAGAGAGAGAGAGAGAGAGAGAGAGAGATTTCTTACCCTAGAGAGAGAGAGAGAGAGAGAGAGAGAGACAGAGAGAGACAGAGAGAGACAGAGAGAGACAGAGAGAGACAGAGAGAGAGAGAGAGAGAGAGAGAGAGAGAGAGAGAGATTTCTTACCCTAGAGAGAGAGAGAGAGAGAGAGAGAGAGAGAGAGAGAGAGAGAGAGAGAGAGAGAGAGATTTCTTACCCTAGAGAGAGAGAGAGAGAGAGAGAGAGAGAGAGATTTCTTACCCTAGAGAGAGAGAGAGAGAGAGAGAGAGAGAGAGAGAGAGATTTCTTACCCTAGAGAGAGAGAGAGAGAGAGAGAGATTTCTTACCCTAGAGAGAGAGAGAGAGAGATTTCTTACCCTAGAGAGAGAGAGAGAGAGATTTCTTACCCTAGAGAGAGAGAGAGAGAGAGAGAGAGAGAGAGAGAGAGAGAGAGAGATTTCTTACCCTAGAGAGAGAGAGAGAGAGAGAGAGAGAGAGATTTCTTACCCTAGAGAGAGAGAGAGAGAGAGATTTCTTACCCTAGAGAGAGAGAGAGAGAGAGAGAGAGAGAGAGAGAGATTTCTTACCCTAGAGAGAGAGAGAGAGAGAGAGAGAGATTTCTTACCCTAGAGAGAGAGAGAGAGAGAGAGAGAGAGATTTCTTACCCTAGAGAGAGAGAGAGAGAGAGAGAGATTTCTTACCCTAGAGAGAGAGAGAGAGAGAGATTTCTTACCCTAGAGAGAGAGAGAGAGAGAGAGAGAGATTTCTTACCCTAGAGAGAGAGAGAGAGAGAGAGAGAGAGAGAGAGAGAGAGAGAGAGATTTCTTACCCTAGAGAGAGAGAGAGAGAGAGAGAGAGAGAGAGAGATTTCTTACCCTAGAGAGAGAGAGAGAGAGAGATTTCTTACCCTAGAGAGAGAGAGAGAGAGAGAGAGAGAGATTTCTTACCTAGAGAGAGAGAGAGAGAGAGAGAGAGATTTCTTACCCTAGAGAGAGAGAGAGAGAGAGAGAGAGATTTCTTACCCTAGAGAGAGAGAGATTTCTTACCCTTAGAGAGAGAGAGAGAGAGAGAGAGAGAGAGAGAGAGAGGAGAGAGAGAGAGAGAGAGAGAGAGAGAGAGAGAGAGAGAGAGAGAGAGAGAGAGACCAGAGAGAGATTTCTTACCCTAGAGAGAGAGAGAGAGAGAGAGAGAGAGAGAGTGAAATAAAAAGTAATTTCTATAACAAATTATTTAAGAGTCATCAGGGTTTCTGTGCATGAACTTAACATAGAGAACATGGAAATATTTATTATGAATGTCAGCAAAATCATTTATCACATTATGAATAAACATGAGATGTAAAGTCGTTCATGTCCATCCCAAGAATGAAGTTTAAACCTCAGAAAAACACAAAAGATATTGTTAATAAACCTGTGATATAAGCCACTCTTTCTGTGAATCTAAAGGCATAAACGTGAACAATAATATTCAACAAAAGAACATAAAATAGTGACTTTATTTAATAGATGGAATATTTATCATCTGTGGATGTAAAACATTGATGACACTTTCCAGACGAATGAAAAAGTATCGAGTTCAAATAAAAGGAAAAGAGTTCAAAAGTTTAAGAGAGACCTCACTTGGGTAACAGATCAACTAAATGTTTACTTTTGTCTTTTAGTATCGTAAAATACATTTTAAAACTTTATTTTTTCACCGTAAGGATGACATTTAGACTTTACAGAAGTATAATAAATGAAGTATTGTACCCAGTGGACCCCGTCCCCAAAACCTCTTTATTGCCCATTTTACATCAAATTATGAAGACATTTCAATTTTATTATTTTAAACTTCTACTGAATTTAATTTATAAGGTTTGGGAAAGTAACCATAAATCCAATGTAATAAATGACACTTTGTTATCATTGCATAATAGCGAGTATTTCCACTATTTCTAAGAATCAAACGTATTATTTCCAGTTAATTTAAAGTAAATAAATCTGTTTTCTATACGCTAAACATTATAATAAAGAATGTCTGCTTTATTCAGCAGAATAAACAGAATCTACTGCTATTTAAAAGTATATTTCTGTTTATTATATGTTCATATTTCTGTATAGTTTGTGTTTTGGCAATAAAATTAAAATGTAGGAATACCAAATAGATAAAGTTTAACAGATATATAAAATATTTATCACATTACAGGATTGTGGAATATATGAATATGAATAAAGTTTGCTTAATTAGCATATCTATCAGAAATATAAGCTTATATATCAATCAGTTACAAATCTAAAGATCAACACTTATTAAAAATATTAATTATATTACATTCTGTATATTTCAAACTATTTCCTTCCAGAACTCATTCAGATTATAATTCTGTCAAAACACTTTTAAATTTAATTTATTTAATTTTAGAATTAATCGAATAAAACTAAAATGATATAAAATTATTTCTATTTAAAGTTGACCTGCTTTTGTTTTCTCACAGCAAATACAAACGGACTCTTATCTTGACTGCAGATCACCGGAAGAGACTTTTATTTTGACAGCGGAAATCAGTTGTCCGGGAATTCCCCTACATCTAACTCGAATCAGGTGACGGCAAACAGCCAATGAGCGCGGTCCTCTCAGCTCCAGCCAATGAAATGGAGTCGTTCTGTTACGTAAGCGCCTCGGGGATTCCCCCTATATAGGCGGTCGAGCGCGCGAGCTGCATTCGGTTGGAATGTTTGCTGCTGTTCACTTGAAGCTCTGAAGACAACACAAACATGGGAGAGAAATCCAGTAAATGTGAGGACGTTCACAGCAGCGATGGGAACACAAGTTCCGCTAGACCCGAACATTTGGAAAGATTTCGAGAGAGAATGAAGAAAGTTTGGAGTCAGAAAGAAAAAGAGCTCGGATTGGGATTTCTGCACGATGTGAGATTCATCACATCCGGTAAAAACATCTTCATTTATTCTCTCATAAAGAAACATTTTCTTCTTCTTTATCACACGAATATTACACACACACACACACACACACACACACACACACACACACACACACACACACACACACACACACACACACACACACACACACACACACACACACACACACACACACACACACACACACACACACACACACACACACACACACACACACACACACACACACACACACACACACACACACACACACACACACACACACACGACACACACGACACACACACACACCAGACACACACACACACCAGACACACACACACACACCAGACACACACACACACACACCAGACACCAGACACACACACACACCAGACACACACACACACCAGACACACACACACACCAGACACACACACACACCAGACACACACACACACCAGACACACACACACACACACACACACACACACACACACCAGACACACACACACACCAGACAGACACACACACACACACACACCAGACACACACACACAATAAGAAAAAAGTTTTCTTCTTTATTATTATTGTTGTTGTTATTATTATTATTATTATTGTTGTTATTATTATTATTATTGTTGTTGTTATTATTATTGTTATTATTATTATTATTGTTGTTATTATTATTGTTGTTATTATTATTATTATTATATTATTATTGTTATTATTATTGTTATTATTATTATTATTATTATTATTATTATTATTATTATTATAGTCAAGAAGTCTTCTGAGTTCTATAAAGATGTGAGAACTCTTTTTAATGTTATCCTGTTATCAATAGAAATGTTAATTTTGGATAAAAGCGTCTGCTAAATGCCTAAATGTAAATGTAAATGCTTGTCTGATTATTATTGGATGTTTGGACTTCTCGTTCCAGATGAGATGTCAGTCCATGACGTCACTGCAGAGAAACAGGAAGCTGTGGAAAGTGTCTCCAGTGATGGGAAGGTTCTCATCATTCAGGATTCAGTCCAGTCTCAGTTTGGCTTCGACTCCAACACTGATGCTGATCCCAGACCAGTCACTAATGAACTCCAGCAAACCTCCATCAGTCGCTCTGAGGATGAGCCGCAGGAGACGCCCATCCAGTCCGGGGCTGATGATGTCATGAGAGAGTCAAAAGAAGCTTCGCATGAGAATATCTGTGATGAAGAGAACGTGCCGCTCCATCATGTGTTAGAAGATGAAGAAGACTCTGATGAAAAGCCTCCTTTCCTGCATTCAGTCCATCAGTCTGAAGAGAAACACCACAACAACGACGATGATGATGATGATGATGATATAGAAGTCTTGCACATTTCTATTGGTGGAGAGTTGGACGAAGAAGTGCTGAAAGAGGGTTCCGTTCACAGTGAGTTTACTTTCATAATTCCAACATTATACTACTGATAATAACTCTACTGAGTCCTTGATTCTGATTGGTCAATAGCTGAGTATTATTCACACCATCAGGTTACATTTATTTGTAGTTGAACTATAGTAATACTTTTGGAATAAGAACTGCTTAATTTTAGAGATTCATGCACGTTGGATTTATTTTAATATAGATATCAATGGCTGGAACTATGAGATCGGCCAAAAGTTGGGCAAAGGAGGTTTCGGATTCGTCTTCGCAGCGACCCGTCTGCATGATGACTTTAAGGTTTGATTTTTTGATATCTCACACCATTCTATTCTAAGCTTTATTCTGTTCTGTTGAGGATAAATGCTTACACAAATCTCTTTTTGTTTTGTTGAACAGGTGGCAATAAAACTGGTGCGGAAGTTAAAGCATGTGATGGAGGACTACATCAACATTGTAAGTATTGTGTGTTATTGTCTTTATACTTGGTCAAGTAAACGAGTTTAAGTTTGTTCAAGACTGAGCTAAATCCTTGTGTGTTAATCCACCTTCATCTAATCATGATCAAATTATTTTCTTTTAGCCGGGCTATCCTGAACCGCTTCCCCGAGAGGTGGGTCTACACATGCTTGCCAATAGTGGTGCAAATGTTCCTGTCATCATCCAGTTTTACGACTGGGAGGATCATTCAAAGTACTACCTGATGGTCCTGGAGTGTCCTTCCCCCTGTGAGGATGTGATCAAATTCATGAAGCGCAACAGATGGTTCATCAAGGAGGACATAGCTGCATCTATCATGTGGCAAGCGACCTTAGCCGCCGAGATCTGCTGCGTTCGGGGGGTTTTCCATAGAGACATCAAAATGGAAAACCTCCTGATAAATCCCGAAACACTGGAGGTCAAGCTGATCGATTTCGGGTGTGGCGATCTTTTTAAAGAGTCAGCTTACAGAGAGTTTATGGGTATGTTTCATCTCTTTCCTTTATGAACATTGTTTACAGAAACACTGAGATGATATTTTCAGATGGTGCATGTGTCCACATTTGATCTACTCTTTTCTTTAGGCACCGAGATCTACTTCTGCCCGGAATACATCAAAGACCGGAAATACTGTGCAAGGCCGATGACCGTGTACTCACTCGGGGTGGTACTGTTCGCCATAATGTGTGGGAAATTCCCAAACGACAATGACCGACAACTGATGAACAAAGGGACCTGGAATAACGCAGGCTTGAGTGACGGTGAGATCTTCATTAGATTAAATGAATGATTGAAAACAGAAATATGTTTTATCTAAAGAATTAAATTAAATAAGATGATGTTTAATGTGATATTCAAACTGACAGTTTAAGATGATAATCGTCCGTTTTATCTTTCTGAACAGAATGCTGTAATCTGATTCAAGCCTGTCTACAAGAGGATCCAATGAAACGTATAGATCTGCAAATGATCCGTCATCACAAGTGGTTTCAGGTACTGAGATGTTTATACACCCAACGAACATATCTGATAATACCATATATTTAGATCATCCCTCACTTATATTTCTGATTGTTTCAGGGAGAAAGTCCTGCAGAGGTCCACCAGGCTCCCATCCACTCCGGGTCTGATGATGTCGTTATAGTGTTGAAAGAATGTTTTCATGACTTCTGCGACAAAGGGAACATGCAAACCCAACACATGTCACTCAATCAAGCTTTGGATGACGAAGACTCCGACGACCGGCCTCCATTCCTGTTCTCAGCCCATCAGTCTGAGGACGAGGAGGATTTTGAAGTCCTGAAGACTTCGCAAGAGGAAACGTCTGACGAAAAGCCTCCATTCCTGTTCTCAGCCCATCAGTCTGAGGACGAGGAGGATTTTGAAGTCCTAAAGACTTCGCAAGAGGAAACGTCCGACGAAGAGCCTCCATTTCTGTTCTCGGTCCATTAGTCTGAGAAGCAGTAGGGGGAGTAGGAGAATGATTAAGAAGTCCTGAAGACTTAAGGGTAAGTATTTGGATGAGTCAACATTCTTAGATTCCAGCGATCTGAAGAGAGGCTGAAGGATAGGATCATTCTCAGTGAGTTTACTTTCATAATTCCTACTACACAATTTATAAACCAGATCTAATCTAAATCTGTGATTCTGATTGGTCAATAGCATCACTAATATTCTGTTATAAGGAATATATTCAAGTGATAGTTTGGAGTTAAGAATTGCTAATGTTTTTTCATTTATGTCTCAGTAGAATTAATGTCCTGGAGTTTGAGAACGGCTGAAGGTTTGGATCCGTTCATAAAGGGACCAGCAGGATGGCTTGAAGGTTTGTTCTCATCTTTTCAATGCCTCAATCATTCTTTTGACTATTTATAAAATAGAAAACAAGTACAGGAAATATAAAGTGACATTCATATAAAATGTTTTCATTGTTTCTACAGAATACTCATTCAAGACTTTCTGCAGCGAAATCCAGATAAGATCCATCTGGAAAAGATCTTTAACTATGCATGGTTTGAGGTACTGTGATGAACACAAAAAAATCAAAAAATCTTATTTAGATTTAGATTTTTTACAATCTGTAAAACTTTAATAGTCACAGTTTCAATCTCTTTCATGCCCGTAGGATCATCCAAAACAATTCAAATCAATTTTCAATTCTATTCTATTATTTAATTATTAATTAATTATTAATTATAATAATTAATTAATTATACATTTTTAATTCATTAGGATTTATTTATTATTTTACCATATTTAGAAATAAACATTTAAAGTCTAATGTTTACTTTTTTAATGAACATCTTTTACACTTTTTTACATTTCCATCAAATAAATATCACAATATAACACAATTGAGTTGATTTTGTTTACTGTTGTTCACTTCTCCAAATGTTAACCCAACTGAAAGCTCCAGTGTTCCTTCTGTAACCACCTTGACTTCTTTATTCTCTTCCTTTTTATTTATACAGGTCACAGAATCTCTCTAAAGCCAAACATAAGAAGGGTTTTAGATCTTAAATTATTGAGACACTTCTGAAAGAACAGTCGAGAAATGTCCCAGAATGCCTTCAAGTGTTTAGAAACCAAAAGAAATAAATCATTTATATTATAAAGCTTAGATAAGTTTTACTTCATTTCATAATGATTTTTTCTTCATGTTTTTACCCATTTAAAGTAAAAAGTACAAAATACTAAAGTGTTAATCTTGTACTTTTTCTTCTGTATAGGACATAAACATTTCTTTGCGAAATGCAGCAAAGAAAAAAGTTCCGTTTATGTTTTATGTAGTGAAGTAACATTTTTCAGAAGTTAAAATCTGAATTTTCCAAAGGGACATTTGCTTTGAAATACTGAAGTAGTGTTCTCCTCTGATATAGATTCTCTGAAGAGATTTGTCAGTATGGTTTAGAGGACACTCTGACAATATAAGATTGTTTTATCTTAAGTCGCACATAGACTAGATGCTATAAAGAAATGACAGACAGTTTCAGTGGTCAGGAGAAAGTTCCTCTTCCTGTCTGCTGTCCTTCAGACTCCACAGTCTCCTCTCTGATGCCATCAGACTGAAGAAGCTGTGAGTCGGGTGGATGGGATCAGCTGCTCACCTCACTCCTGTAGTTTCTGATGTTTATCAGACTCTTGATGACTTTAATGAAGAGCTTTAGGAGGAGGAGGAAGGGGGTTGATGTAGTACATGACTAGATGTTCACAGAACTTCATGAGAACAGAAGTTAAGAAGAACTTAACAGTAGTCATAGAAACAGGATGGAGACTTGTTGGTTCTTTACTTGCGTTTGTACAAAAGTCCTTTCATTGACATTTAGGCATTTAGCAGACGTTTTTATGCAAAGCGACTTACAATAGTCGAGGAGACAATGAAGCGGTAAATAGCCGATACAACAATAGATGAACAAGTGCTACAACAAAGTTACACAGAGCGAGATAAAAACCTGTAGGTAGAAAGTTTATTTATTGTATTTCCTTTTAGACCGAGCAGGTTAGAAAAGAAGGCACTCCTAGTGAGTTAGGTGTAGCCGGAAAAGATGAGTTTTTAGGAGTTTTTTGAAGATGGAGACAGAGTTCGCCAAGCGTGAAGCCAGAGGCAGATCGTTCCACCATCGAGGAACTGAAGCAGAGAACGTTCGAGAGAGATTTCTTACTCTTTTGAGCTGGTACCACAAGTCTCAGCTCATTTGCGGAGCGCAGAGATCTTGAGGGCCTATATCTTTGCATTAGTGAGTTAAGGTAACTGGGTGAACCGGTGGTGGTCTTGTAGCCAATGAGAAGACATTTAAATTCAATGCGGGCTGCTACAGGAAGCCAATGCAGTTTAATGAAGAGAGGTGTTACATGGGTCCTTTTTGGTTCCTTGAACACCACTCTTGCCGCTGCATTCTGAATCATCTGCAGAGGTTTAGTTGTGCACATCGGGAGTCCAGCAAGCAGCGCATTGCAGTAGTCCATCCTTTCAG
This sequence comes from Triplophysa yarkandensis, assembly GCA_033220385.1. Classification (NCBI taxonomy): domain Eukaryota; kingdom Metazoa; phylum Chordata; class Actinopteri; order Cypriniformes; family Nemacheilidae; genus Triplophysa; species Triplophysa yarkandensis. The sequence continues at coordinate 1,955,967 of CM065655.1, forward strand.
TGTTTTCCTGTTTAACATTTCAGTTATATTAAATGAAACGCAAATGTACAGCAGTTATGAACATTATTCTTCATCTGTTTCTCGGTTTCTATCTCATGAGCTCCTCCTGAGGTTTCTCCCAGATTCTACCGGTTCCAGTTTACACCAGACTCTTCTGAAGACTGAGCTCTGTGAAGACACCAGATGACGTAAGCTTTGAATCATCATATAACTGATCTTCTGATTCACATTCTTTTCTAATATGATCAGTATTTTTATATTATCTCTTTATAGAGGTTTTACCTGGTAACATGTATTTATGTAGAACTGTAAATTAAATTATGTTGTGTGAGATGAATAATAAAAAATATTTTCATAAAATATGTCATGTGCCCTTTTCTTTATTTTGAGAAAAACATTAAAATCAGACTAAGCTGTTCTGGTTGGAGTTGGTTTTCCAATCTGGATGTTCGACATGAGGAAACCCAAACTGAAGTGTATTCATATGCACCTAACAACAAAGTTCGACCTAAAACCATGAACAAGGATGCTCTTTTAAGTGGATGTGTAACGCTACTTGTCCACTTTATTAAGGTTAAATCAAAACAATAATGATGGTTAAATTTTTCAATTTGAAATACCATTAAACTGTTTACTTGTTAGAGGAGATGATATTCAACTTATTTGTCTAGAACAATTATAAATATTAATAACTGAAATGAAACAAACATAAAAATCATGTTTGTTCCACAAACATAAGTAAGACCGCTTGAACATAAATTGTGCAGAGTAAACATAACATTTACTATTATGTGCATCTAATCCTTTAACATAAAAAAGATTGAATGTATGTTTTTACAAAATAATTATACAACTGTTGTGTGTTTCAAACTTGATTCTCATATAATCTTAGCTCATCTGCTCGGTTTAGATTACCAAACCCCATTTTTATTTGATTTTATTTTGTTGAAAAAATAAATATGTGGAATGAACTGAATAGACCCTCTGGTTTGCTGTGATATGGCCACACAATAGTGAGTGCGTTGTCAGCATTGAACCTCATTGTTGTGAAAGGAACATGCCAGTGCTCTTGCACAATAACCTAAAGCCCAATCACAAATTCTCATTGTTTCTCATCTCTTTCTCGGCATGGGCTCAGGAAGAAAAATTAAGTTTGCTGTTTGTGAGCTTCTGCAGTTTGCAGGTTTTTGCATCCCGCTCCTTATCGTCATGCAGCGGTTTGCTGTCATCGTCGCTCAGGCCAAAAACCAATCACAGGCCTCTGCCGGGAATGCAACCACAGCTTATTGGCTGATCGTGGCGTCGTCTGTGGCGTACACGACATCAGTGGCCTTGTTGATCTGGTTGCCATTGAAGTACATGGTCTTCATGAAGAAGAAGGCACTGGTGGACCAGAGCAAGTGGTATGTTCAGACACTTTGGTATATGCACAGTGCTATATGAAGACGTTTTTCAGACGATCCTGCTTTCTTAAAGACTGTCCATTGGTTTTTAGTAAATGCATGTTTGTATGCCATAAGTACTTTGTTGTTTTGTGTTTCTCCTTCTGCTGTGTCTTAGTTTTAAATGATGCATATCATAGACACCAGTCATTTCTGACCGTTCTGAGCTTCCATGACAACTTTTATTTCATGTCATGATTGATTCGAGTTCTTCTTTCAGGAGACCTGTTGCTTTAGCGTATGTGCTTCTCTCAACACTGCCCTGTTTCGCCTTCCTCATCGCCAGTTCTGAGGCAAGTTTATGTTCCCCATACTTGGTCTCGGATCATTTAAAACCATCGGTTGAGTGTCCATGTTTTCCCAAATATGATTTCAAACTTGCCAGATTACATTTTTATTCACTTACGAATAAATATAATAACAGAATGTTTTGTGTTTTTATTTTGCACATACAGAGGAAAGACCTCCAACAAATAGATCATTTTCCCCTCACGTTTCACTTCTATTGTGTGGACACAAAACTCATAGAAAGTGAATGGGATTCACTTAACAACATTTTTCAAACTATCTACTTTTGTTTTCTGCAGACAAAAAGAAAGTCGTACAGGAACGACAAGAGGGATAGTAAAGCACGGAAATGTTCACTCTTTTCCGTTTGGGTGCGCTATCCATTGAAGTACGAGAAAAGACTCCTTAAATTACCCAAGTATGTTTTTAAACCGTACATATTGTTAATGTCAAAGTTCTTTAACCACCCATCAACCGTTGTGTCTGTTTTTCTGTCATCAGACATTTTTTACTCAAGTCAAACATAGTAGAGAAGTTCCTAAACCGTAAAATAGCAATACATTTTCTTCTGGATGCGATGGGAGTGAGAAAAAGCTGAGCAGGGTTTCATGCGCAGTGTTGATAAGCATTTATTCTTCCTGTTTTGAGAAGACAGAAAAATGTTGAGGTGATGGAGTCAAATGTTCCTCCACATCCTGCCTGCATTAAGTGTGTGTTAAATATTATTCATGTATTTTATATCACACTTAAACCGACGAGGTATTTGAGCAAAAACTGAAGTCTTTTACTAATGTACAAAGAAATGCATAGGATAATCTGACAAGAAGGATAAATGTCGTCTGTTCTGTTTAATGTCCCAGCATGTATACAGTATTCATCACATTGGGTATTGTTGGACAAACCTCAAAGTGGGAAATTAAAATTCTGTTATCATCTATACACTCAGTTATCAGTTTAAACCTTTATGACTTTCTTTCTTCTGCAGACCACAAGAGAAGATATTTTAAATAATGTTGGTAACTGTCACCCGTTCTTTTGCATTGCTTAATCTTCATTTTGGAGATCACTTTGGTTCTACTGTTTATGCTGCAAGAAAACAGCCATAAGTCAACTGCAAAAACCCCAATCAGCAGAAATATTCCAACACTAAACTCTCTCGCCCTCTTCTCGGACTCTCGTCTATATTTTTCAGGTGCAGATAAGAAATGACCTGAGGTTGGACACATTTGCTGAATTGCCGGTGTCACTGGTTCTTTTCTCTTTGATTTGTATTGATATCGTGGAACGAATCCGTCTTTGCAGGCTTACTGGTCAAGGTATGGAAAATACTGGCACAGACAGTTTTTATTTCATTCGAGGTTTTATGTTTTACTTTATTTATTTGATTTGATTCTACTATTTATATTTATATTTATATTTATATATATATATACATTTTGTTTATTTGACTTACAATACATATTTTACTGAACAATTTTATTTTTTATATTTTAATTATTTTGCAGCTGATGAACTGGCTCGTGATCCAGACATTCCCTCTCCGGAGGTGACACACATTAGAGTTTCATCTGTAGTCGCTTCAGCGACCGGGCCATCACCAGCTCCTAACACTGCTGCAGATCTCGCAGGGCAGATGCCAAATGGGACCGTGCGAGGAATGCATGCAAGCGCGACTGCTGCAGGTTTAACGGGCAATGGGACCGCCCCAGTTCACACCGATAACCCACCAGTGATTTTGCTGCCCAATAATGGAGCCATTTCAGGGCTGCCACCTCAGGGGTTCCATGGCAACACCACAATTCCAGGGTTGGCTGGCAATTTTCCACACACCCTTCCTTACTCTGGGCCACTGGGGTTCCTGTTTGCCAGTGACATCCGTACGGAGGTGTTCGCAGACAGCTTCTTGTTCTGGTTGGATACAGTGGAGATGGTTCGGGTAGCTGGTCACACACCTGTGTATTTTTCTGGCTGGGCTTTACCCATTTACCTCTTTGGTTTCTTATCTTCAGTTCGATTGGTTTTAACACCTCACAGTCCCGTCCTGTCGCCTCTTGGTGTGCTTCTTCAAGATCTGCCATTTCTCGTCTTGAGAACAGCATTGATCTCTCTGTTTGGTGTTGTTACTCCGCTGTTGTATGTGATGAAGAATCTGCTGGTCTGCCTGGCCTACATCTACTTTAACTTCATGACAAAACTGAAAATGTTCAATACTGAGAGAATGTTCTGATGGAGCCGTTTAGAGGAAAAACTGAAGAAAAATGTCTAAATATAAAGAAGTGATCCAAATTATTACACTTTGAATGGATTTAGTGACTGTTTTGGGCATCTTGTTCTCCGAATGTAATGAATGTTCTCATATACACCACACACTTATTTTATAACCCAAAAGTGTGAACTATTTTCCTACAAGTTGGTTTGGATCAAATAAAAAAAATAAGAGTAGTCATTTCTTGGAATACCATCCAGACACTTTTTTTTATTCTAAAAGGAAATATGATTTCCAAATAACAGAATGTCAAACCTCTGAAGCTTGAACCTCTGGTTTCCTTCTTGCTGAGTTTCATCTTCTTCACAACTGCCATTGTATGAAATCTCACCAGATCAGCATTTTCAGTCCCGCTGTTTGAGAGACACAAACACAATCCATCTCAACTCAAATTATCCACCTTCTAATCTGTTTTTTTAAAACTTTTTTAAATAACATTTTGATGAATCACATATTTGAATTCATATGTGAAAAGAACTTAAATAAACACAATCATTAGATTATTAAGGATTAGGACATGTTTAGAATTGGTTGGAAAGTGATATTGCGTTGCTCTTTGATAGCTTCGTGTTGAGATTCTCAATAATATTAACTTTTGAATTCAGACTTGACAAATCTGAGCTCAGTTTGAGACAATGTTGAGATATTTTCTGAACTCTTATGGAGACATTTGTGAGATTTCTTAACTGACACTCAGACATATTAATGAACATTTCTATTTGCTCTCCATTTAATCTCCCTGATGAAATAATGGAGATGTTTATGGGATTTTCCTTTAGGATAATATGGTCGGTGTGTTGTGTATGGATTATGTCAGGACCACGTTTCTTTGTCAAGCATTAACAAAAGTCAAGACCTCAAACTGACCGGAAATAAATCTCAGTAGCTTGCAAAATTAACTTTAGAATAATGAGTTTCATCCTGTTCGTATAGTGATACAATAGCAGTCATGAAGGTGGTTGAATAGCTCTTAAACCTTACATATATTACCCACCTCCTGGGCACATGACAGGATAGAAATGTTCAAATATGTGTAAGCGTTTTATACTTCATACACACACTGGATCTCTTCATGTGAGGATCACAAGTCAATGATCAGATATGGAGACGTCTTATGTTCCATTGTTTGTTCTTATTTGTGTGTTTATTGTGTTACAGCCCTCCCTTCAAACAGGTATGATGCACTTTCATTTAATGTTTTTATATTAGCAGGTACAATTATTCATGATTAGTCTTCACTTTAAAACTAGTGCTCAACGTGTTTGCATGATTTTTCTCAATGTGTGATGTATTTTTGTAGATTCCAGCTCTTTTCTAATCTACAACAAAGATCACAACAAATGTGTGAATGTGGTCAATGCCAATGTGGTGCAGACGGCAAAATGTGATGTATTTTCTGAAGCTCAGCGCTTCCGATGGGTTTCATCTTCAAGAATCCTCAGCATATCTCTTAAACTCTGCTTGGGAGCTCAAGACATTAAAGACTGGGTAAAAATTATTCTTCTGCCCTGTAAAGAACTCAGTCCTCTACAGACCTGGGAATGTAAGAATGAGACGTTATTTGGAATAAAAGGTCAGCCGCTACACCTGAATTATGGCAATCGAAAGGAGCCAAATATTATGTTGTATAAGGGAATTGGATTATGGAGTCGCTGGCAGATTTTTGGAAGTCAGGAAGATCTGTGTTCTCATGGACATCGAGGTAAAAGCAAAAGTTCACAATCTTAATAAATGCATGCAATGTATGGAAAATAAGTATAAAGAATTTGAAATTGTAGCTATGTATATTGTATGATATGTTGGTATGCTTATGTATAGTATTGTTTGGCAAAATATTAAAAAAAAATTTAAATGACAAACACAAAATAAAGAACTGTGCATAAACCATTCTAAATAAATCTATGAATATTTCAGGATTTTCTGAATGTAGTCGTATAACAGATTGCTCCATTGCCCCATCCAAATCCCAACAATTTTTCTCTGTCTTTCCTCTGATTCTTGTGTCTTTCTGTAGAGATTTATACTCTAGGTGGGAATTCATTTGGAAAACCATGTCAGTTCCCCTTCAAGTTCAATAACAAGTGGTACGCTGAGTGTATCATAGAGGGCAGATCCGACGGTCGACTGTGGTGTTCAACCGAGACAGAATATGCCACGGATCAGAAATGGGGCTTCTGTCCCAGCAAAAGTAAAAGCAAGATTTTTTACATTATTTTGAAAGAATATTTGAATTGTTCTTCTGTATGTGTTGCAGGTGTGTCAGGGTGGGACAGTGATCCAGTAAGTGGTGTTTTGTATCAGAGGAACACACAGTCAGTGTTGACCTGGTATCAAGCTCGGGCCAGCTGTCAACAGCAAGATGCAGATCTTCTCAGTATATCCGAACTCCATGAGCAGTCTTATATAACAGGTACATATAGACACATATATTACACACACAACACTGTATGAACATGCAGTTCTTTAAATCATGTTCTTTATATTTCAGGTTTGACAGATCACATAGGTTCTTCTATATGGATGGGACTGAACAGTCTTGACTTTGAGAGCGGTTGGCAGTGGAGTAATGGAAACCCCTTCAGATATCTCAACTGGGCTCCTGGTGAGTCAAGTGAATGTAAAAGCAGTTGTATGATGTGTACATGATGTAAATGTTGCTGTTGTTTGACTGAAGGTCACCCGTCTCTGGAGCCGGGTGTGAACTGTGCTGCATTAAACGCTGCTAAAGCCTCAAAGTGGGAAAGTGTGTCCTGCAGTAAGAAATTGGGTTACATCTGCCGCAAGGGCAATTCAACAGCGGTCACAACTTCAACAGGTACTACACACGCACGCACGCACACATTTACATTTACATTAAGTCATTTAGCAGACGCTTTTATCCAAAGCGACTTACAATAGTCGAGGAGACAATGAAGCGGTAAATAGCCGATACAACAATAGGTTAACAAGTGCTACAACAATGTTACCAAGTTACACAGAGAGAGAAGTTACAAAAAGTATTTATATACATTTATTTTTTATTTTTTATTTTTTATTTTTTGATAGAGTGAGTAGGTTAGAAAAGTAGTGAGTTAGTGAGTTAGATGTAGCCGGAAAAGATGAGTTTTTAGGAGTTTTTTGAAGATCAAGTCTGACAAGCGTGAAGCCAGAGGCAGATCGTTCCACCATCGAGGAACTGAAGCAAAGAACGTTCGAGAGAGAGATTTCTTACTCTTTTGAGCTGGTACCACAAGTCTCAGCTCATTAGCGGAGCACAGAGATCTTGAGGGCCTATACCTTTGCATTAGTGAGTTAAGGTAAGTGGGTGCTGAACCGGTGGTGGTCTTGTAGGCAATGAGAAGACATTTAAATTCAATGCGAGCTGCTACAGGAAGCCAATGCAGTTTTATGAAGAGAGGTGTTACACGGGTCCTTTTTGGTTCCTTGAACACCACTCTTGCCGCTGCATTTTGAATCATCTGCAGAGGTTTAGTTGTGCACATCGGGAGTCCAGCAAGCAGCGCATTGCAGTAATCTAGCCTGGACAGGACCAGAGCTTGAACCAGGATTTGTGTGGAGTGTTCTGTGAGAAACTGTCTGATCTTCCTGATGTTGTAAAGCTGAATCTGCAGGATCTGACAGTCGCGGCAACATGATCTGTGAAGTTGAGCTGATCATCGATGATTACTCCCAAGTTTCTCGCAGACCTGGAGGGCACAATGGTTGATGCTCCTAGTTGGATAGAGAGATCGTGACGAGTCTTTGGGTCGGCAGGGATGACAAGAAGTTCCGTTTTCGCAAGATTAAGTTGTAGGTGGTGTTGCTTCATCCAGAGGGAGAGGTCGCTCAGACATGCTGAGACTCGGGTCGAAATCGTCTGATCTTCCGGATGAAACGCAAGGTGGAGTTGCGTGTCATCCGTATAACAGTGGTAGGAGAAGCCATGCTTACGAATGACTGATCCCAGTGATGTCATGTAGACCGAGAAGAGCAACGGACCAAGAACTGAACCCTGAGGTACACCGGTGTCAAGATGTTGCGGTTCTGAAACTTCACCTCCCCACGAAACCTTGAAGGATCTACCCGAGAGGTAGGATACGAACCATTGGAGAGCCTTGTCAGAGACGCCCATTTCTTTGAGAGTCAAAAGGAGAATACTGTGGTTAACGGTGTCAAAAGCAGCGGATAAGTCTAGCAGGATGAGAACGGATGACATGGAGGCCGCCCTTGCCAGTCATAGGTCTTCAACAACTGAGAGCAGAGCTGTCTCTGTAGAATGTCCTTTCTTGAAGCCTGACTGGTTGCTGTCCAAGAGGTTGTGTAGAGTAAGATAGGCCGAGAGTTGATCTGAGACGACACGTTCCAGGGTCTTTCCGATGAAGGGCAGTAGAGAGACTGGTCTGTAGTTCTCTAGAAGTGCGGAATTCAGCGAGGGTTTCTTCAACAGCGGGGTGATCCGGGCTTCTTTGAAAGCAGTAGGAAATGTGCCGGAGTCGAGCGATGAGTTGATGATGTGAGTAATTGCAGGAATGACCGAAGGAGAGATGTCTTTCAGGAGATGGGTGGGGATGGGGTCCAGCGAGCAGGTAGTAGGGTGATTCGACACGATGATTCTCGCAGCGTCGTTTTCACTCAACGGAGAGAAAGAGCGGAGGGAGGTGGTCAAAGGAGCCGGAATATGGTCCAGCGGTGGTGGAGCGAAGAACTGATTGCTGATAGCGGTGGTCTTCTTCACAAAGAAGGAAGCAAAGTCATCAGCTGTTAGGTCCGACGAGGGAGGGGGGGGTGGGAGGACAGAGTAGAGCAGAGAAGGTCTTAAAGAGAGCGCGAGAGACACACACACACACACACACACACACATATGTATGTATGCGACACTGACTACATGTTTGGTCGTGTGCATGTTTTTTCAGGTAAGAATCAGCCTAACTTCTGTCCAGCGGCCTGGGTGCCGTACGCAGGTCACTGTTATTATCTGCAGCGCATTAAGAAGATGTGGAGCGACGCTTTGGCAGCGTGTCATAAAGAAGGATCAGATCTGGCCAGCATACACAACATAGAGGAGCACAGTTTCATCATATCACAGACTGGATACAGTATGTCTCCTAAAATAACACAAAACAATTTAATTCTATATTCTGTCAACTACTGAAAAACTATAGGAAATAACATAATACAATTATAATGGCCTCCATACATTTATAAGCTTACACATTTATTTTGTGTATTTTGTGTAATTTTATTCTGCTAAAATCAAAAACATCTGCTGTGTAAAATCTTCTATTTTACGTCTATCCTAAAGCATAAACATCGTACAGACATCTAGATCTTGAGGTCTAAATGACACTTGACCCCAGATGACTCAGAGATGTATTGCAGACGTGCCAACAATATCTGCTAAATGAAGATTCAGACATGAAATAGATGTTTGTCAGATGTATGTGTGCCACCAGACAACTATGACTATATTTTTCCAAAGTATTTTTTGGAAAAATTCAACATTTCACCATTACAATGATTTCTAGACAACTTCCGTGTGCGAGGTTTAGTTTCCGGCACATGTGCAGATGTCACAGCAGTTTAGTCGGGGAGGAGCAGGAGCTTGGCACGCTGCAGACAGAGATAGCTGGTGTTAAGTCACGTTCAGAAATAATTTGATACTCGTAATTCATTGTCTGACAACAGAAGAGAAATCACAGAAAGATAAGAGCTTAAATGTAGACGTAAATAGGATGCAACGACGCTTCCCACAATCTTAAGTCGCCACAATATAAGACAAGAAGGAAACAGAAGATGTGTGTTTTCTAAGGCACACAAAAGAAATATCACATTTTCTTCATTAGAAAAGAAACGCATGTTCTTTCTCAGGGTTTATTGCATAAAACGATACAAATGAAGCATTTATTAAGAGATGAAGCACTTGCAAGATGGCACAGGTGCGTCTGTGAGACACCTGCTACAGATTTAAACATCATCAGCTAAACATCTTAGATCATAAACATCTTACAGACAGCTTCTTTACATCTAAATGACATGTGACAGCACACAACAAGTATTTGTCTTACCGATGAACAGTATGTGTGCTTTCTCAGTTGGTTTAAAGTTGTGTGTTTGTGTTGTGTAGTGTCCGCTGATGAGCTCTGGATTGGTCTTAATGATGAAAGGATTCAGAATCTGTTCGAGTGGTCAGATAGAACACACGTCACCTTCACAAGATGGATTGTTGGAGAACCTTCACACATCACCAACCGCATGGAGGATTGTGTTCTTATGAAGGGAAATGTGTGTTTGTTTGACCTCTCTCTTTCCTTTGTTATTGTTTTACTGTGAGGATGTTCTGATGATTGTGTGTTTGTGTGTTAGGAGGGAAAGTGGTCAGATGACGCGTGTGAAAAAGCTCATGGTTACATCTGTAAGAAGAAAGCTTCCATTAAACCTGAAGGCTCCACACACATGATCAGTCCTGGATGTCCTGCTGTGAGTCTACATAGTGTCCATTTTCTATCACAATATTTTATAGATTCTATCACAGCATTTATTTGGCATGCAATTTTCATCATATTAAATTTTTCGTTAATAAAAACACATCGAAATTTTGTATTTTTCTGCATAGTTATTAACATAATATAATTATACACATACCAGATTCAAAATACTATCGATTGTACACAGCAATGTTCAAAATATTGAACGTTGGTATCTACCAAATTTTTTATGATAAAATGGTTAGTGACCCACCTGTCCTGATATGCAGCATGTAGTGAGGCCCTCTGCAACACTGTTCAAAATATAAATTCATCTTAAAATTGTCTGTCATAAACCAATGTCTTCATTCTTTCATGCACATGAAATAACTATTAAGGAATATTTGCTGATGGTGAGAATGTGTCGTGGTTTTCTCAGGGTTGGTTAAGGTTTGGCTATTACTGTTATAACGTTGCCACGGAAACCAAAACTTTTGATGATGCCAAACTGACATGTGATCAGAGCTCAGCACGGCTGGTTGATGTCTCCAGCAGGTGAAGTTCATGATATTTACCAGATAAACTTTAACATTAGATTGAGATGGTGTTTAACATGTTTATTATGTCTTGCTCATCAGGTATGAGAACGCTTTTCTCATCAGTCTGGTTGGTCTTCGACCTGAGAAATATTTCTGGATTGGTTTGTCTAATACTCAGCAGATGGACACCTTCCAGTGGAGTAATGGTGATAAAGTCAAGTTTACACACTTTAATGTTGGGATGCCAGGTATGTTGAGAGGTTTCAGGCAGGTCCGCTGCTTCAGACAAGTATTGCAGATCTCTTCTCAAGCTGAAGTGGTTTTCTTCATGTTTAGATAGGCATCAGGGTTGCGTGGCGATGTTAACAGGAACCTCAGCAGGATTATGGGATGTACTTGCCTGTAACACTAAACAGAAATACATCTGTAAGAAAATGGCTGAAGGAGTCATAACAACCCGAGAACCTCCAACCACACAACCTCCCAGCTGCCCGAAAGACTGGGTTAAAAAGGATCCACGCAACTGCATTCGGGTAAACACGAAAGGGTTTTCCATTTTCATTGTATTTGTGTTAAAGACTGAAAGTGACCGCACAATTGATTGTGTCCTTTGTGTTTATTAGCTCTACAAAAAGAACAAGGATGAGAAGAAGACTTGGTTTGATGCTCGAGATTTCTGTAGAGCTGTTGGTGGTGATCTGGCAAGCTTCCACTCAAAACAAGAAACAAATAAGATACCGTAAGTGCTGCCCGGTGCTGTTGATCACAGGACGATTTAATAGGTAGTTTCAGTGACAACATCATATAACAGTTATGTTGACCAAACAAACTCTGCAAAAGTAGTTTTATTTAAACTTCATACAATAAATATACAAAACAATTATTATATAATTTTAGAATGTATATTTCAATATTAATATTAATTAAATAAAAAACATATATATTATAAACAAACACAGTTTATTAACTTTGGATAGCGTTTGCATCCAATGAAGTTGCCTACAGAAGTTATTAAGAATATAATCACAGCCATCGAAACCCTCTTTGCAGATTTATGAGTTCTGACCGGGCTTGGATTGGCTTCACTTCACTGGACAGTAATTCTGGTTTTGGGTGGACAGATCAAACTCCTGTGAGTCTCTCTCCGCTCTCTCTCTTTCTCTCTCTCTGGTCTCTCTCCGCTCTCTCTCTCCTTCTCTCTCTCTCTCTCTCTCTCTCTCTGGTCTCTCTCCGCTCTCTCTCTTTCTCTCTCTCTCTCTCTCTGGTCTCTCTCCGCTCTCTCTCTCTCTGGTCTCTCTCTCTCTCTCTCCGCTCTCTCTCTCTCTGGTCTCTCTCTCTCTCTCTCTGGTCTCTCTCCGCTCTCTCTCTCTCTAGTCTCTCTCTCTCTCTCTCTCTCTCTGGTCTCTCTCTCTCTCTCTCTGGTCTCTCTCCTCTCTCTCTCTCTCTCTCTCTGCTCTCTCTCTCTCTCTCTCTCTCTCTCTCTCTCTCTCTCTCTCTCTCTCTCTCTCTCTCTCTCTCTCTCTCTCTGGTCTCTCTCCGCTCTCTCTCTTTCTCTCTCTCTCTGGTCTCTCTCTCTCTCTCTCTGGTCTCTCTCTCTCTCTCTCTCTCTCTCTCTCTCTCTCTGGTCTCTCTCCGCTCTCTCTCTTTCTCTCTCTCTCTGGTCTCTCTCTGCTCTCTCTCTCTCTCTCTCTCTCTCTCTCTCTCTCTCTCTCTCTCTCTCTCTCTCTCTCTCTCTCTCTCTCTCTCTCTCTCTCTCTCTCTCTCTCTCTCTCTCTCTCTCTCTCTCTGTCTCTCTCTCTCTCTCTCTCCGCACTCTCTCTCTCTCTCTCTCTCTCCGCACTCTCTCTCTCCTCTCTCTCTCTCTCTCTCTCTCTCTCTCTGTCTCTCTCTCTCTCTCTCTCTGTCTCTCTCTCTCTCTCTCTCTGTCTCTCTCTCTCTCTGTCTCTCTCTCTCTCTCTCTTTCTCTCTCTCTCTGTCTCTCTCTCTCTCTCTCTGCTCTCTCTCTCTCTCTGTCTCTCTCTCTCTCTCTCTCTCTCTCTCTCGCTCTGCACTTTTTCTCCCCCCCCCCCTTCTCTTTCTCTCTCTCGCTCTTTCTGTTAATGTATTGATTATTCTAGATTGTTCATGTGTTTAATATCATGCTTTTCAGTATATACTTTGTGTTTTTTTTAAGTCTGACTTTGAAAATTGGGGTCTTGGTGAACCCAACAACTATAATGACCAGGAACACTGCGCAGAATGTTTCTATTATGGATGCAAAATGAATGATCAAAACTGTGAAGTTATAAATAACTGGATTTGTCAGATTCCAATAGGTACAGCATTTACTGTTACACACATGTAAACTCTTAACTGACATAATGTTAACGTAATTGTTCTTTTCACAGGCATCACTCCAAAATCCCCACCAGCATCATTTACTCAAGGTAGAGAACATCAGGGATCATAACATCCTTCAGTTCATTAACAAAAAATATATACAAATATTGCTTGTGTTGTTTTTAACTCTCAGTAGAATATAAAAAGACTTCTGACGGCTGGTTGGTGTTTAATGGCAGTCAGTATTTCATTAATAATGATCAGCTTCCAATGGAAGACGCCCGAGCGTTCTGTAAGAAGAATCACGCTGATCTTGCTGTCATTACTGGCCAAAGAGAGAGGAAGTTTTTATGGAGACAGGTGAAACGGATTAAAAACACTCAACATTAAGTCTTAAATAATTTTGTCACATAAATGTTGAAAAAAAACTTTTAGTTCTGGTTCTATTTGGTTTATTTGTACAGACAGCAGAAGGTGAGTACTACATTGGGATGGTTTTAGATTTGGATAAAGCGTTTAGGTAAGTATGAAGTCTTGGGTGCTAGTATCAAATATATGTCGATTAAACTTTAACACTAGTCACTGTGTAACCAATAAACCAATGTTTTTCTCATGTTGTGTGTAGTTGGTTGGATGGTTCACCTGTTGTTTACACCGCGTGGCAAAACAATGAACCAAATTTTGCCAACAATGATGAAACTTGTGTGACCATTTATGGAAAAACAGGTAAGAACTTTTCAGAACTTGATTCATCCCTTAAAATAAACAATGCACGCTAAAAGTTGTCTAAATAAAGGTTTGTGTTGTTGTAGGATTTTGGAATGATATTAACTGTGGCATGTTGTTACCCTCCATCTGTAAAAGAAGTTCAGATTTCGTCAACACCACCATCTCTCCGTCTACAGTAGCAGCCGGCGGCTGTGCTCCTGAATGGAGCCGCTTCCATGGAAAAGTGAGAATCACAACGCTCTCATAAAAATCACATGACATTTGAACCAAAGGAACAAATCAAAACATAAACTAGTCGCACATCCAGAAACTTCTTATTTTTTTGATTTTTCACAACTGACATCAGATTCTAGAAATGCTAGAAAAGAGAAACTAATTGAAATGTAAACGGTCCAGGCAAACATTATGAGCAACTTCCTGCTCTAACCGAGTCTTTTAGCCATTAAAATTGAGCTCTTTTGAACCTCACTCAAATACTTAACCTTGACAATTTTTCCTGTTTCTAAACCATCATAGTTGGGTTAAAAACCGATGCCGTGAATAGGAGATATCTAGTGTAATTCACTTCACATGTGTATAATGTTGTATAATGTTTTCCTAGCCAGTTGTAAAAAATATTCTTTATGAAGATGTAATAGACTTTAGCTCTGAGTGTTTGTGTTTCCTAACAGTGTTATAAGTTTTTTGATTATAAGATGTGGTGGCATAAAGCTCGAGATCACTGCATTTCACATGGAGGTAATCTGGTGTCCATTCAGAGTCAAACCGAGCAAGGTGAGTTTTATATATCTTGCCTTTACGTTCTTCTTTAAACAAAAATCTGGGTCTAGAATAAATGTTAGAGTTCATGAAACCATTCAATTCACTTGTAACAATGTGTATCTAATGTCATGTTCTGTCATGTGAAGCGTGACCAGACTTATTCATTAGGCACGAGGCAAATGTTAGCAGCATAGTTAATTAAGGTGTTGTTATACTCAAGATCAGTCTTGGTCTCAAGAGCCTCTTTTGATTCAGTTACGACTGTCTTTGGCCTCGGTCTTGTCTTGGTCTCAGACTTAGCTTTATTTCAAGGCCGAACTAGACCACAACTCTGGTAAAATACACCAAATTGCTGATGCATTGGGATTTATGTGTTAACATCATTCATAAAGCTTTGTTTAAGGTAACAGAAATGTTCAACTCCCAGTATCCAGGCATTGACTTGAAATCACATTGTAGATAATTTTGTAAAACATCCATTTATCCTTTAGCGTTTCTCACAACTTTAATGTTGAATTCTGCTGGTGATGTGTGGACTGGACTTAATGACATCACCTGGGAAAAGAAGTTTGTGTGGACTGACGGAAGAGCTGTCAAATACACAAACTGGAAAAAAGGTCAACCATCATCATGGTCTGGTTCATGGGACTCTGCAAATTACTTTGACAGAGAGGCAAGTGCGCGCGATGTCATTATCAAGAGTAATGAATTGATTATGAAAATGCACTTAACTATGCACCGATATGAACCTTTTTCCCATACAGAACTTTGACTGTGTTGTGATGGTTAGAAGTCCAGGGGGGTCAACCGGTATGTGGAAAGTTGAAATATGTAGATATCAAAGAGATTTCATCTGCAAGAGGAACACAGGTGAATATAAATCAATACAATACAAAACGATACATATTTATTTATAAAGCACATTTAAAAACTACCAGAGTTGACGGAAGTGCTAAACAAAATGGAACAAAAAAAGACATACAATTTGCACAACAAAAGCATTAAAAAATAACAACCCCAATAAAAGCAACAGTGAAACTGTGGGGAACAGTGGAGAAGTTCTGGTAGTATCGAAAGCAAGAGTAAAAAGTTATGTATTTAGAGGAGACATAAAGGGGGTATATTTAACATGGAGAGTTTCGGACCAGCAGTTGTGAAAGCTCGACCCCCCTCATTTTATACGACTAGATCTAGGCACAACAAAAAGACTAAGATAACTGGATCTGGATAGCGTCGAGATCGTAAACAAAGGCGGGGGAAGCGCGGAGGTCTACGAGCTAAGCTAAAGGCAACACCATTCCGGCTCTCTTTACCCAGCATTTTCATTGCTAATGTGTGGTCACTGGTGAACAAAATGGACGAATTACGACTTCACATCACCAACAGTAGGAGACTTTCCGACTGTAATGTAATGGTTTTCACAGAAACATGGCTACACAGCGATATACCCGACAATGTTATTGAACTAGCCGGGCACTACGCCGTATGGGCAGATAGAACAGCAGAGGACTCCAGCAAGACAAGAGGCGGTGGATACTGCATTTATGTCAACAAATCTTTGTGTACGAACACTGTCACTGTTGGGAGTCACTGCTCAGCTAACCTTGAGTTTCTCATAGTTCAATGTAGATCTTTTTATCTGCCTCGGGAGTTCACTTCAACTATAATAACAGCAGTCTACATTCCACCTGATGCTAATGCCAAGCTTGCATTGAAAGAACTTCATGCAGCCATTAGTAAACAACAGACTGCTCACCCGGAAGCTGCTTTTATTGTTGCGGGTGATTTTAATCATTGCAAACTGAAAACAGTGCTATCACCAGCATGTTTCCTGCCATACCAGAGGAGACAAAACTTTGGATCATGTTTATACAATATTGATGGATCTTACACTGCGACCACACTCCCCCACCTCGGATAGTCTGTTCACCTTTCTTTGTTTCTCACATCCAAGTATTCACCCCTCATCAACCGTGTGAAGCCATCAGTGAGGACCCTCAAAGTTTGGCCAACTGAAGCAGACTCTTTACTTCAGGACAGATTCCAACACACGGACTGGAGTATGTTTGCTTCTCAGGCTGCCGGTGGCTCTCATAAGGACATTGATATTTATACCTCCTCCGTACTGGATTACATCAACTACACCATTGATGATGTAACAACAGAAAAACAAATCACAACATACCTTAATCAGAAGCCATGGATGAACAAGGAGGCGCGACTTCCGCTGAAAGCCCGCATAATCGCCCTCAGGTCAGATGACGCACAGGCCTACAGTTCATGCAAGGCTAACCTGAAAAAGGGCATCAAGACGGCCAAGTACTGCTACAAGTTGAAGGTAGAGGAACACTTTTCTAAGTCGACGCATTGGCATGGCATCCATCACTGACCACAAATCCAGCAACACCACCACAACTGTCACGGACATCTTCTTCTTAAACGAGCGAAATTACTTTATGCTCGTTTCAACAGTGACAGCAAGGAGACGGCCAACAAATCTTACCCTCACCAGACCACCAACCTCTTAAACTCACCTTCAATGATGTTCACACTGCACTGAGCCGTATCACGCATGCAACGCTTTCGGCTCGGATGGTATTCCTGGACGTGTGCTTAGGGCATGTGCTGAGAAGCTTGCAGAGGTCTTCACAGACATTTTCAATCTGTCCTCATCCAAGCAACTGTGCCAACATGCTTTAAGTCCACATCCATCGCACCTGTGCCGAAACACTCCTCCCCAATGTGTCATAACGACTCTCGCCCCGTAGCACTCACACCTATCATCATGAAGTGCTTTAACAACAGGAATTCATGATCAACCATATCAAGAGCAGCGCTCGGATGTAATAAAACTAATTTATTTACCAGAATCATTTATGAAAATATCAATTAAGACTAAGAAAAGGGCAATTTTAGTGCTGTGTAAAGCCATGAAGCCAATACAACTTTTTCTAGGATCTTTGGATATAGGGTAGATTAGAAATAGGACGAAAACTGGAAAATCAAGAAGGTTCTAGATTTGGTTTTAAGAAGTGACCTTAATACAGCTTTTTGAGAATATTAACTAGTGT
The DNA here is from genome assembly GCA_033220385.1 of Triplophysa yarkandensis. Lineage (NCBI taxonomy): Eukaryota > Metazoa > Chordata > Actinopteri > Cypriniformes > Nemacheilidae > Triplophysa > Triplophysa yarkandensis. The sequence continues at coordinate 1,973,826 of CM065655.1, forward strand.
AAAAACACTAGAGGATAACCAACAAAAAAAACAGTGCAAACAGTATTCAAGATATGTCTAAGGAACCGAGATGGAATTATATCCTGATGACAAGTTGAGTGTTCGAGTGTCAGGGCAGGGGAGTTGTTTATTCTAGCGTGGTAACACTGGGTCTTAGCCAACGTAACTTCAGCGGAGAAGGAAAAAAGAAGAGACTGATAGAGAGAGTTAGGATCGTTTGATTTTCTCCAGGTTCCCTCAGCAGACCTGAGCTTTGACCTCTGTTCCCGGAAGAATTGGTCAGGAGGAGGGAACTTAGAGGCGACAGCTGAGGACTGGTTGAGAGTATCCCGAGGTTGCTTTGGTAAGTTACAAGTGAGGAAAGCGGTGTCGCGTCTGTTGCAGACAGATCAAGAGCACAAGTGATAATGAAATGAATCGGATGTACGCAGCGGGGTTACCTGACTGTAACAAGAGCAGTAGAGTGTAGAGATAAGATCAAGTTGGTTACCAGACTTGTGGGTCACGGGCGTGGAAAGTAGCTTGATGTCAAAAGATGCAATCAGGTTTTCGAAGTCAGCAGTTAAAGATTTTCTAACATGAATGTTGAAGTCTCTGAGTACCAAGTGAGGGGTGCCATCTTCCGGAAAAGATGACAGGAGCATATGAAATTCCTCCAATAACCGTCCAAGCTGACCTGGGGGGGTAGAGTCACTAGTCTTTACTCTCTGTGTTCTTAGTCCAGCAGGTAGAGGCGCTGGTCTTTACGATCTTCGGTCTTAGTCCAGCAGGTTGAGTTGCTGGTCTTTACTCTCTTCTGTCTTAGTCCAGCTGGTAGAGTTGCTGGTCTTTACTCTCTTTTGTCTTAGTCCAGCAGGTAGAGTTGCTGGTCTTTATTATCTTTGGTCTTAATCCAGCAGGTAGAGTCCCTGATCTTTACTTTCTCCTGTCTTAGTCCAGCAGGAAGAGTCACTGGTCTTTACGATCTTCAGTCTTAGTCCAGCAGGTAGAGTCGCTGGTCTCTACACTCTTCTGTCTTAGTCCATCAGGTAGAGACGCTGGTCTTTACACTCTTCTGTCTTAGTCCATCAGGTAGAGACGCTGGTCTTTACTTTCTCCTGTCTTAGTCCAGCAGGTAGAGTCGCTGGTCTTTACTATCTTGAGTCTTAGTCCAACAGGTAGAGTCGCTGGTCTTTACTATCTTCAGTCTTAGTCCAGCAGGTAGAGTTGCTGGTCTTTACACTCTTTTGTCTTAATCCATCAGGTAGAGTCGCTGGTCTTTACACTCTTCATTCTTAGTCCAGCAGGTAGAGTCACTGGTCTTTACACTCTTCATTCTTAGTCCAGCAGGTAGAGTCACTGGTCTTTACACTCTTCTGTCTTAGTCCAGCAGGTAGAGTCACTGGTCTTTACTATTTAGGACGACTAGAACACCAGATGCAGATGCCTCGCAAGACCTTGCCTCAGATGACCATCAGGATGTGACCACAGGAGACAGATGATTCTTCTCTGGACCAGATGGTGGGTCCGGAACTAGAAAATCCCTCTACAGCCCTCGAACAAAGCGAAGGCCAGTACAAGAACACTACGGATACCAATTCCCTGTGAAGACCTTGTCTGTGTCGATTATCAGGTTACGACCACAGCACACAGATGTTTCTTCTTCATTTTGCTGCAGCCGGGAATTGAACTGATGGATTCGTCTGGTCAGAGGAGAACTGGCCCCCCAACTGAGCTTGGTTTCTATCAAGGTTTTTTTCTCCATTTCTGTCACAGTTGGAGTTATGGCTTCCTTGCCACTGTCTCCTCTGGCTTGCTTAGTTGGGGTCCCCTCATTTACAACGATATCGTTGATTTGATTGAACTTGAACGCACAGACATTTTTTAAAGTGAACAAAGACACCAACGAATTGATAATGAATGCACAGACACAATTAAACTGAACAGAGATAACGTCCCAGAATTCAATAATTTATTAACTTTTTACATTAAGCATTCTGACACACTGTTTACTAATTATTGTTCTTAAGCTGCTTTGATGCAATGTATTTTGTCTAAAGCGCTATAGAAATAAAGGTGATATTGACTATCTTCATTCTTAGTCCAGCAGGTAGAGTCACTGGTCTTTTCTCTCTTCGGTCTTCACATGATGAGGGTTGCCTGCGATCAGGCTGCTGCGACCTCTGCCAATTAAATACAGTTTAATCACATTTCGTAATACAGGAGGACACGCAAGTCCCGCAATACACAAGCCAAACGAAACTAGCGCGTAAGCTAACGTGAACTATGCGTCTATACCATGTGACGCAATTGAACAATCAAAGCACAATGCGGAGTTAAACATATTACCTCCTTCAGGGAACTGAGATTTCCATAAGTACCCAGAGATGTTTTGTATATATTGTTAATTCTCGGCTGTAAACTGCATTAGATGTAAGTGTGTTTGTGTGTAATATTTGTGTACCTTCTATATTTTCAGCGGTCAGCTGTATTAGATGTTTGCGGTTGTGTGTGTAGACTCTACGCTCGACTAGATGTAGTGTGTTTGTGTGTGTTGTATATTCTTGATTTTCAGCTGTATAATTCAATTGGTAGCCGCTTTTATGCACAGGGACTTACAGTATTATGCAGTAGTTCATTATAACTGAAGAGTAATTTCAGCTGTATTAGTTGTTAGTTGTTAGTGTGTTTGCTCCTCAAATGAGCTGAGACTTGTGGTGCCAGCTCAAAAGGGTAAGAAATCTCTCGAACGTTCTCTGCTTCAGTTCCTCGATGGTGGAACGATCTGCCTCTGGCTTCACGCTTGTCAGACTCGGTCTCTATCTTCAAAAAACTCCTAAAAACTCATCTTTTCCGGCTACACCTAACTCACTTACTCACTTCTTTTCTAACTACTCACTCTATCACAAAAAAATATAAATAAAACTTACAACTTTTTGTAACTTCTCTCTCTGTGTAACTCGGTTGCATTGTTGTAGCACTTGTTCACCTATTGTTGTATCGGCTATTTACCGCTTCATTGTCTCCTCGACTATTGTAAGTCGCTTTGGATAAAAACATCTGCTAAATGACTAAATGTAAATGTTAGTGTGTTTGTGTGTTGTGTAATATCAGCTGTATTAGTTGTAAGTGTGTTTGTGTGTTGTGTAATATCAGCTGTATTACTTGTAAGTGTGTTTGTGTGTTGTGTAATATCAACTGTATTAGTTGTTAGTGTGTTTGTGTGTTGTGCAATATCAGCTGTATTAATTTTAGTGTGTTTGTGTGTTGTGTAATCTCACCTTAATCAGTTGTAAGTGTGTTTGTGTGTTGTGCAATATCAGCTGTATTAGTTTTAGTGTGTTTGTGTTTTGTGTGTTGTGTAATATCAGCTGTATTAGTTGTTAGTGTGTTTGTGTGTTGTGTGTTGTAGACTCTCAGTTGGCAGCTCTACAGACCACAGCAGTGCCACAGAAATTCTTCAATCTTGGAAATGATTCCTACAAGGTCCATCAGGAGAAGATGAGCTGGGATGAAGCTAGAAGACAATGTAAAGCTGATGATGCTGATCTCGCTAGTTTGCTGGATTCTATCAGTCAGGCGTACAGCAGTCTCCGAGTTCATAACATCAGAGAACCTTTGTGGATCGGCCTCAACAGTAACCTGGTACTAAAGGAATCTCTTAACATCATCTCAACACAATCCACTTGATCTCATCTCATGTGTTTTTCAGACAGGTGGACGGTATCGCTGGGTAGATAACTGGCTTCTAAGCTTCAGTAAATGGGCTCCAGGAGAACCCAAAAACAATTTGGCTTGTGTTTATATTGACACGGATGGGGACTGGAAAACTGCAGCCTGCAACAACACATATTATTCTCTCTGTAAACGATCCGCAGGTATTTCATGCCTTTCATCATCTAAAGCATCAATTACGTTTGGTGGGTCTGTTGTATATTGTTCAGTTCTTCCTCATAATTTTAATTATTGATTCTTTAACAGAGCTATGATTGATTGATTATGTGCTGATTTCTTTACTGAATTTTTACAACCATTCATTTAATGCAAATATTTATTAACATCTAGTTTTATTGTTTATTAAATATATGTCAGACATAATGCTCTGTCTATATTTTGATTTGGTTGACACTTGATATGTCTTTATTGAACGTTTTTTAATACAAGTTTCACACACAGCTGTTTTTCAAGAGACTTTCTTTCAATGACGTTAATAACAGTCTTTTGATCTTTATTATAACACATGAATTATTCCCCACGATCTCTTATTACAGGTAAATACATTAATAAGACAAATAAGGACAATGATGTCCAAATATCCTCTTCTCTCCCCACAGTTATTGCCCCCACAGAACCCCCTCAGCTGCCGGGTAACTGCCCCGAGTCGAAGAAGCGTAAAAGTTGGATCCCATTTCGAGGACACTGCTATACATTTATGATCTCTGAGAGAGAAAGCTGGGCTCATGCTACAGTAGAATGTATGAGAATGGGTGAGTACACTACTTCCACCTGCTTGTGATGACAATGTAATGTTTTCTTTCTTTCAATTCTTTCTTTGATTGCTAAATAAAAAACACTCTAGTGATATTAAGACTGCATCAACAGAAGTTTTGTGTGTTCTCAGGTGCATCTTTAGTGAGTATTGAGGATCCAGAAGAATCCCGGTTCCTCCATCAGAATCTGGAGGTCCTGCATGATGAAGTCAGCTCATCGTGGATTGGAATGCACCGCAGTCATATGGGTCAGAACACAAGCTAAAGCAATACAACACTCAAAAGAGAGATCTAGAAGAGAAACAGAAACACAATGTGATGTGATGTTTGTGTGTCCCAGGTGAATGGATGTGGATTGATAATACAGTTGTGGATTATACGAACTGGAAACCAAGGATGCCCAATAATGCGGGTGAATGTGTGGAAGTTCAGTCAAACACTGGAATGTGGAATAACAACAACTGTATCAGTCGCAAAGCTTATGTCTGCAAGACTGCTAAAGGTCTGACAAACAAACACAATAATGTGCATTCATATAAGCTCATCTTATATATAAATCAACATGTGCGTTTCTTTTTCAGTCATACCACCCACAGAGAAGCCATCAGTCTCAGGTTTGTAGATTTAAATCAGGTTTTTTAGAAGTTTAATGGCAACTTTTGTCAATCAGTTCTTATTGTAGAAAAGTCTCGTGTCAGTTATCTTCATGTATTCTTGAATTACAGAGCCTCAGGTGGATGAGACGTCTCACAGCTCGGCTGGCATCGCTGTAGGGGTCGTGTTGATTGTCATCGCTGTTGCAGGTGTCGCTGGGTTTCTGTTCTTTAAGAGAATTCCTAGATCTGCGATGCGACAGTGTGCATTTGACAACAGACTCTATAACAACTCGGATCTGTCACGACCGCCTACAACTATTGATACTAAAAGACTCGTCGCTCATATTGAACAAAATTAACACGCTTGACAATATCATACGCACAGCACTCATTATAGATATAGCCATTTCGAAACCTCTACTTTGACAACAGGATAAAATTATTTGTTGGACTTATATAAAAAAGATTATCCAGTGGTTTCATGCAAGTGTGATAACTAGTTTTTACAATTACTAATTGATTTATTATACCAAGTTGAAAAAAACATTTAAATTGTATCAGTTATTTTGAGTTGATTGGACTTAATATTTAAATTTTAAATGTTCTCTTTTACACAAATTAAATGTAGACTTACTGCATGTAAGCAAATCACCGAGAGAGCTAAATACTGGCAGAAGCAAAGTTTATATATGAAGAGAAGGTTTTTCCCCTTTCCCAGCCTAAGCACATTACTATTATTCTTAACAATGGTATACCATAACTCAAATTTAAACTCTTCTTAAATAAACATAAACATTTAAAAAAAAATCAATATGTAATCCTGTTATGTAGTCTTACGCAAAGCACGCACAACAAGCAGTTGTGTTGAATTTAAAGTAAACTGGATGATAGGTCAAATAATATAAGGCTTTAGCCGACAGTACTATATTTTATGTATAAATAACATAGTTTACTTACGTTAATGTAGTTACTTATATTTTTTATGTACTGTGAACAGGGATGAATTTAGTAAAACTTACAACAGCAATAGTTCATTTTTCATAGTGAATCGTGCACGGGTAATTCTTTAATTGCCGGTTCATCATGTCCATGGTATGTATTTTTTATACTCATTAATCACTATAAATCATCAGTACTTCTTTAAAATAAAAATTAAAAAATTCAATATACCGCCAAAAGTATTGGCTCACCTGCATTGAATTGCTTTGTGGTTGGAGAGCAGTCATGTTGGAAGAGGAAGGGGTCAGCTTCAAACTGGTCCCACAAAGTTGGGAGCATGGAATTGTCCAAAATGTCTTGGTATGCTGAAGCATTGAGAGTAAGAGTGATGGAAACACATGATTTTGATTATTTGGATGGGTGAGCGAAAACATTTGGCATTATAGTTTACCATTACATTAAATCTGTTTTCTTTGTTTAATAAGGTGGTTTACATCCTAAAAATGCTGTTCAGTTTGGGGAAATTGCTCATTCTACTCTGTTTTCCATGATAAAAATGACCTTTTGTATTGCCATAACAAATGAAACATATTATGTGAATGTGAGAAACGATTGTCAACTCTGTTACTCACTAGACACTGGGTAAACCTCTGTCAAGAAGGAATAAAATGTCCCAATCTCACATCATTTCTGTAATGTGATGTCGTAGTTTGTTGAATATGAGGTAAGTCCTTATAAAATAGCAAACATGATCTATTTTAATTGTTTTTATAAGAGTTTTGAGTAAAACTTTATAAAAAGGTATTTCTAATAACCTACCATGTGCCCTGCAGGCTTCTGTCTTTGACATAGCAACCAAATGTTTTAGAAATACCAACTATTTTGCTGTCCACCCTGCTGCCATTTAAAAAACCCCAGACCAGATAACCCTGAGATTGTTTAACAGAAGGAGTATTCGAGGAAAAAAAACACTTTAAATAGTCATAACCCCATGTGCCTGCAAGTATAGACTGACACTCCTCTATAATGAGAATCTAATTATTTGTTCAAGTTCAAGTCTGCTTTATTGTCAATTCTTTCACATGTACAGTACATACATACAAAGAATCGAAATTTCGTTACTCTCAGTCCCCCGGTGCGTACATGTAACACTAAGTAAATAGATAAAAGATAAAAAAACTATACCTCTATACAATTTTACAATTTTACAATTCTATGTAGATAATAAAAGTAAAAAAAATAAGTTTAATAAGAACAAAAAGTTCAGTGGTGCCTGGGGCAGAAGAGAGACAAGGGGGCAAGATCGGGAGTGAGTTCAGCTTCCTGACAGCCTGATGGATGAAGCTGTCCTTCAGTCTGCCGGTCCTGGCCTGGAGACTTCGCAGTCTCCTCCCTGATGGCATCAGACTGAAGAAGCTGTGTGATGGGTGAGTGGGATCACCTGCGATGCGGAGGGCTTTCTTCTCGAGACGTGTACCATAAATGTCCTGGAGGAAGGGGAGAGAGACACCAATGAACTTCTCAGCTGCCCTCACTATGCGTTGCAGAGTCTTCCGGCAGGACGCGTTGCAGGCCCCATACCACACAGTGATGCAGCTGATCAGAATGCTTTTGATGGTGCCTCTGTAGAAGGTGTACATGATGGGGGGTGGGGCTCTGGCTCTTCTCAGTTTGTGGAGGAAGTAGAGACGCTGTTGTGATTTCTTGACCAGCGTTGCTGTGTTATCGGTCGAGGAGAGATCCTCTGTGATGTGCACACCCAGGAACTTGGTGCTGCTCACTCTCCCCACAGTCGCACCGCTGATGGTCAGAGGAACATGCTGAGTGTGCGCTCTCCTGAAGTCAACCACAATCTCCTTTGTCTTCTCCACTTCAGAGAGAGATTGTTTACACTGCACCACCTGGCCAGGCGGCTCACCTCGCTCCTGTAGTTTATCTCATCTCTGTTGCTAATGAGACCCACCACAGTCGTGTCATCCGCAAACTTAATGAAGAGGTTGGAGTTGAGTGACGGTGTGCAGTCGTGGGTCAGCAGAGTGAAGAGTAGGGGGCTCAGTACACATCCTTGGGGGGCCCCAGTGTTCAGTGTGATGGTGCTGGATGTGTTGCTGCCGACACATACTGCCTGAGGTCTTCCCGTTAGAAAGTCCAACAACCAGTTGCACATTGAAGTGTTGAGCCCCAGCTCGACCAGTTTGTGAATGAGCTGTTGAGGGATGATTGTGTTGAATGCTGAGCTGAAGTCAATGAACAGTATTCTGACGTATGAGTCTTTTTTCTCTCGATGGGTGAGTGCTGAGTGGAGGGTCGTTGAGATGGCATCATCGGTTGATCGGTTTGACCGATTTGCAAACTGGAACGGGTCCAGGGAGGGGGGGAGGGCAGACTTGATGTGGTGCATGACTAGCCGTTCGAAGCACTTCATGAGGATGGGAGTAAGTGCAACAGGACGGTAGTCATTGAAGCAGGATGGAGATGGCTTCTTCGGGACTGGAATGATGGTGGTAGCTTTGAAGCATGTGGGAACCACAGCCTGACTTAGTGAGATGTTGAAAATGTCTGTGAATTTGGTATGAAATGACACAAAGTCTCGTTCCCTCCTTCAGGGAACTAATGAAACCATTCATAACCTGCATTGGTTCCTTTTCAGTTGGTCTCTCAACGTTGTGTTGACACTGAATGGGGTTCTTGTATAATCACGCCACAAACTACGGCTGTGTCCTGATGTCAAAGGGAGCAGCAGAGGATCTCAGCTGTCATGACCTTCCATGGTATCCAGAGAGCTTCCTCCCAGAAGATGAGAGACTAACACCAACCATTTATAGGCGGCCTTCCATCCTGCCATACTGGTGGGGAAAGTCCCTTTCTCATGACACTGGGGAAACGTTACCCCTCTAATCGAGGGCCTACATTGCGGAGAGCATATGAAAAAAAACAACACGGTTCTCCAAACTTGAGGGAGAACATCAAGATATCGTGCGATTTCACTTGCGGGACCGCAAGGTGAAGGACATCCTCCGGTTCTGAAAAATTAGTTTGCTCTCAGATGCTGTAACCAACAGCACATCATCGTGAGACTGGGAACCCCCCGCCATGAGCAACACGGAGAGGTTTACGGCTACCAATGACCGGTAAGTGGCAGTCGCTACTCAGGCCGCAGCGCCAGTGAACAAACTATCCGATGTAAATGTGCTGGTGGCTGAAAAGAAAGAGGTGACCTGCGACCGCAAATCCTTAATCATTATGGCCTCATAATAACAACACAACGACGCTGTGCCCACTATTGGAAATTGGCTCTTTTACTCAATGTTGTCGGCACGAGACATAAACACCTAGGTTTCATCACAAAAGTAAGGAATGATCTCTTCTGTCCTCTTTGATTCCCTTTCATAGTGGGCGGGCAGATGTACTGGTTCATTCGCCAAATTTGCTTTCTCAATAGGCAAAGAGGTTACAGGTTCACAAGCACAAACCCCATTCAGTCTCAACACAACGCATGAGATCAACTGGAAGGGAACAGCTAACTATAACCGTATTTGACTGATTAGTCCATAACATCCACTCACAATTGTGATAATATTAGAGGTTTATCGCAATGAACAGAAATAATACAAGCCTAAATCAGAAAAAGTTGGGACAGTATGGAAAACGCAATAAAAAAAGAAAGTAGTGATTTCTGAATTTACTTTGACTTGTATTTCATTGCAGACAATAAGAACACAAAATATTATATAATATAATGTTTTGTCTGGTCAACTTCGTGTCATTTGTAAATATGCATCCTTTCCTGTCATTCAGACATGCAACACATTTCAAAAAAGTTGGGACAGGAGCAATTTAGGGCTAGTAATGAGGTCAAATGGTTAAATAATGATGTGATTTGAAACTGGTCAACTGGTGGTTGTGATTATGATTTAGTACAAAAGGAGCATCCAAGAAAGGTCTAATCCTTTAGGAGCAATGATGGGCAGAGGATCGCCAGTTTGCCAACAAATATGTGAGAAAATTATTGAAATGTTTAAAAACAATGTTCCTCAAAGAAAGATAGGCAGAGATTTGGATGTTTCACATTAAACGGTGCATAACATAATTAAAAGATTCAGGGAATCTGGAGGAATTTTAGGGCGTAAAGGACAAGGCCGCAAGCCTCTGAACAACCGTGATCTCGGATCCCTCAGGCGGCACTGCATCAAGAATCCTCATTCATCTATAAGCGATATCAGTGGATTTGTGATGTTGACCAGATGACATGAGAAAGCTTTTTAATGTCCGAAACACCCTGCAGGGACCAGCATTGGTGCCAAATACCAGAACCCGTTCTCCTATGACATTACAATCGAAGTGTTAAGTATCATGTATAAACTATCATTAACATGATCTGCAGGTTCGATTTATTTGATGTTACAACATAAGTGTTTTCACAACACGAAAAAACAAAAGAAATACACACTATAATAATGTAAACTACTTTCTATTCAGTTTAATTTGTGATTGGGTTTTCATGTTACTGAGCTTCAGGTTTATGTGATTTCCTGTGGTTTGTTCTTCTTGTTTTAGGAGTCATCATTCTTCGACTTGTGCTGACTTAATATAGTAACATTCTTGCTTTCCTCATAGAACCAAAAGAAATCCCAATGCAGAAATCCCAATCCGGAGTAAATTTCCAAACACAGACTGACAAACAGTTGTGAGTTGACGGTAGAATATCAAACAGAGATAGAACTATTATATCAATCTTTTCTCTGATTCTTATTCTTTAAAGGAAAGTTCTTCAGGAATCAGAGGTAGGAAAGTAATGCACTTGATCACAAACAAATGAAGAAAAAAAACTCAAAAAACTTTTTGTATTAGTGAATGTTCAACATTTATATCTGACAAATTTTATAAGCAATTATTTAATTTTCCTTGTTTGTTTAGTTGTAGGAGAGAGATATTATAAAAGTTTGTCCACCTTATCTTTCATTGCCTTCTGTAACTGATTTTATGCCCATGATTGAATTCTGACAGGAAACAGGATTTCCACATAACAGAATGTCAAACCTCTGATGCTTGAACCTTTGGTTTCCTTCTTGCTGAGCTTCATCTTCTTCACAACTGCCATTGTATGAAATCTCACCAAATCAGCATTTTCAGTCCCGCTGAAAAAAAGACAAAATAGTACATATCATCTCCTCTCACACCTTCTATTTTTAAAGATGTCCATTCGATATTGAAATTCTACTTAAATTTCTGCAAAATGGCTATAATTAAGTTCATGATATTCATTAATTGTGTGAAGGTGGTTGGACATCCTTCCACCCTCATCTCCTAACCCATGTCCACCCCCCGCCTCCTGGGCACATGACAGGATAGAATTGTTAAAGTCTGTCAAGTATGTATATAAGTGTGTTAGTCTTCATACACACACTGGATCTCTTCATGTGAGGATCACAAGTCAACGATCAGATATGGAGACGTCTTATGTTCCATTGTTTGTTCTTATTTGTGTGTTTGTTGTTTTACAGCCCTCCCTTCAAACAGGTATGATGCACTTTCATTTAATGTTTTTATATTAGCAGGTACAATTATTCATGATTAGTCTTTACTTTAAAACTAGTGCTCAACGTGTTTGCATGATTTTTCTCAATGTGTGATGTATTTTTGTAGATTCCAGCTCTTTTTTAATCTACAACAAAGATCACAACAAATGTGTGAATGTGGTCAATGCCAATGTGGTGCAGACGGCAAAATGTGATGTATTTTCTGAAGCTCAGCGCTTCCGATGGGTTTCATCTTCAAGAATCCTCAGCATATCTCTTAAACTCTGCTTGGGAGCTCAAGACATTAAAGACTGGGTAAAAATTATTCTTCTGCCCTGTAAAGAACTCAGTCCTCTACAGACCTGGGAATGTAAGAATGAGACGTTATTTGGAATAAAAGGTCAGCCGCTACACCTGAATTATGGCAATCAAGGAGAACCAAATGTGTTGCTGTTTAGTGGCACTGGTGTTTGGAGTCGCTGGCAGATTTATGGAACTAAAGATGATCTGTGTTCTCGTGGTTATAAAGGTACAAACATTCAAAATATTATCAAATACATTCAAATTCTGTAGCTCAAACACGGCATTAGAAATACAAAATGTGTAAATTCTGAAATATTATATAAAGTTAATTCATTTAAAACTGCGTAAACATTTAAAAGAAATTGAATGAATTTTGATCATTTCTTCAGTATAATAATGGCAAAATAAATGTTCTGATCGAATCCATGGCTCGGGCATCACTAGCCCCATGCTCTACCCACTGACCTTTATTATGTCTAATTAAAAAATGTATTTAATTACATTCCTCTTATTATATTCTTTCCTCTGATTCTTGTGTCTTTCTGTAGAGATTTATACTCTAGGTGGGAATTCATTTGGAAAACCATGTCAGTTCCCCTTCAAGTTCAATAACAAGTGGTACGCTGAGTGTATCATAGAGGGCAGATCCGACGGTCGACTGTGGTGTTCAACCGAGACAGAATATGCCACGGATCAGAAATGGGGCTTCTGTCCCAGCAAAAGTAAGAGCACAGCCCAATTATTGCCAAAAATGCAGTTATAATAAAAATGGTTTTATAAATGAAATGTTTAGGAAAAAGGAAAAAGAAAAGAGAGAAAGAGAGAGGGGGGGGGGTAGGAAGGAAGAAAAAGAAATGACATCTCAAACCGCACCAGCAGCACATTTTCCTTTATTTCCCTCTTCCTGTTGCTTAGCAAGAGTAATAAAATGCAAGCAGACCTGTTGGATACTGACCTTCTGACACGCACATCCTAACACACACACACACACACACACACACACACACACACACACACACACACACACACACACACACACACACACACACACACCTCACGTGTCCACAAAACTAGACAAAGCAAGACCAAATTTGTTCAGTGGCCACCAGCTTCTAAAGGTTAATAATGAAATGTACAAAATGTTGAGCTGGCTTTAAGTTCTAGGTGAATGTTTGTTTAAACGTTGTTTCAATAGGTGTGTCAGGGTGGGACAGTGATCCAGTAAGTGGTGTTTTGTATCAGAGGAACACACAGTCAGTGTTGACCTGGTATCAAGCTCGGGCCAGCTGTCAACAGCAAGATGCAGATCTTCTCAGTATATCCGAACTCCATGAGCAGTCTTATATAACAGGTACATATAGACACATATATTACACACACAACACTGTATGAACATGCAGTTCTTTAAATCATGTTCTTTATATTTCAGGTTTGACAGATCACATAGGTTCTTCTATATGGATGGGACTGAACAGTCTTGACTTTGAGAGCGGTTGGCAGTGGAGTAATGGAAACCCCTTCAGATATCTCAACTGGGCTCCTGGTGAGTCAAGTGAATGTAAAAGCAGTTGTATGATGTGTACATGATGTAAATGTTGCTATTGTTTGACTGAAGGTCACCCGTCTCTGGAGCCGGGTGTGAACTGTGCTGCATTAAACGCTGCTAAAGCCTCAAAGTGGGAAAGTGTGTCCTGCAGTAAGAAATTGGGTTACATCTGCCGCAAGGGCAATTCAACAGATGTCACAACTTCAACAGGTACAACACACACGCACACACGCGCGTGCACACACACACACACACACACACACAACTGATCACACACACACACACACACACACATATGTATGTATGCGACACTGACTACATGTTTGGTCGTGTGCATGTTTTTTCAGGTAAGAATCAGCCTAACTTCTGTCCAGCGGCCTGGGTGCCGTACGCAGGTCACTGTTATTATCTGCAGCGCATTAAGAAGATGTGGAGCGACGCTTTGGCAGCGTGTCATAAAGAAGGATCAGATCTGGCCAGCATACACAACATAGAGGAGCACAGTTTCATCATATCACAGACTGGATACAGTATGTCTCCTAAAATAACACAAAACAATTTAATTCTATATTCTGTCAACTACTGAAAAACTATAGGAAATAACATACATTTATAAGCTTACACATTTATTTTGTGTATTTTGTGTAATTTTATTTTGCCCAGCGTTGACTACTGTTAATTGTGGTAAAACAGATCTGGATATCTGTAAAACATCTGCTGTGTAAAATCTTCTATTGTACGTCTATCCTAAAGCATAAACATCGTACAGACATCTAGATCTTGAGGTCTAAATGACACTTGACCCCAGATGACTCAGAGATGTATTGCAGACGTGCCAACAATATCTGCTAAATGAAGATTCAGACATGAAATAGATGTTTGTCAGATGTACGTGTGCCACCAGACAACTATAAGTGAAGGTCAAGGCATACACTGTAGTGAAGTGAAGTGACGTGACGTATTACCAAGTATGGTGTTCCATACTTGGAATTTGTGCTCTGCATTTAACCCATCCAGTAAGTGAACACACACACACTGTGAACACACACCCGGAGCAGTGGGCAGCAATGCCGCGGCGCCCGGGGAGCAGTGGGGGGGACGGTGCCTTGCTCAAGGGACTCACCTCAGTCGTGGTATTCCCGCTGGTTCCGAGTCTAGAACCAGCAACTATGACTATAGTAATATGAATAGAAATAAATCTATCAAAAACAAGTAAAAACCCTACCTTTATCTGAAAAAGTGCCTATTCAAGTGACAATCTGAGATTATGTAAAGTGTTTTTTGGAAAAATTCAACATTTCACCATTACAATGATTTCTAGACAACTTCCGTGTGCGAGGTTTAGTTTCCGGCACATGTGCAGATGTCACAGCAGTTTAGTCGGGGAGGAGCAGGAGCTTGGCACGCTGCAGACAGAGATAGCTGGTGTTAAGTCACGTTCAGAAATAATTTGATACTCGTAATTCATTGTCTGACAACAGAAGAGAAATCACAGAAAGATAAGAGCTTAAATGTAGACGTAAATAGGATGCAACGACGCTTCCCACAATCTTTAGTCGCCACAATATAAGACAAGAAGGAAACAGAAGATTTGTGTTTTCTAAGGCACACAAAAGAAATATCACATTTTCTTCATTAGAAAAGAAACGCATGTTCTTTCTCAGGGTTTATTGCATAAAACGATACAAATGAAGCATTTATTAAGAGATGAAGCACTTGCAAGATGGCACAGGTGCGTCTGCGAGACACCTGCTACAGATTTAAACATCATCAGCTAAACATCTTAGATCATAAACATCTTACAGACAGCTTCTTTACATCTAAATGACATGTGACAGCACACAACAAGTATTTGTCTTACCGATGAACAGTATGTGTGCTTTCTCAGTTGGTTTAAAGTTGTGTGTTTGTGTTGTGTAGTGTCCGCTGATGAGCTCTGGATTGGTCTTAATGATGAAAGGATGCAGAATCTGTTCGAGTGGTCAGATAGAACACACGTCACCTTCACAAGATGGATTGTTGGAGAACCTTCACACATCACCAACCGCATGGAGGATTGTGTTCTTATGAAGGGAAATGTGTGTTTGTTTGACCTCTCTCTTTCCTTTGTTATTGTTTTACTGTGAGGATGTTCTGATGATTGTGTGTTTGTGTGTTAGGAGGGAAAGTGGTCAGATGACGCGTGTGAAAAAGCTCATGGTTACATCTGTAAGAAGAAAGCTTCCATTAAACCTGAAGGCTCCACACACATGATCAGTCCTGGATGTCCTGCTGTGAGTCCATTTTCTATCACAATGTTTTATAGATTCTATCACAGCATTTATTTGGCATGCAGTTTTCATCATATTAAATGTAATAATAACTGCATAGTTATTAACATAATACACAATTTTTTTTATGATAAAATGGTTAGTGACCCACCTGTCCTGATATGCAGCATGTAGTGAGGCCCTCTGCAACACTGTTCAAAATATAAATTCATCTTAAAATTGTCTGTCATAAACCAATGTCTTCATTCTTTCATGCACATGAAATAACTATTAAGGAATATTTGCTGATGGTGAGAATGTGTCGTGGTTTTCTCAGGGTTGGTTAAGGTTTGGCTATTACTGTTATAACGTTGCCACGGAAACCAAAACTTTTGATGATGCCAAACTGACATGTGATCAGAGCTCAGCACGGCTGGTTGATGTCTCCAGCAGGTGAAGTTCATGATATTTACCAGATAAACTTTAACATTAGATTGAGATGGTGTTTAACATGTTTATTATGTCTTGCTCATCAGGTATGAGAACGCTTTTCTCATCAGTCTGGTTGGTCTTCGACCTGAGAAATATTTCTGGATTGGTTTGTCTAATACTCAGCAGATGGACACCTTCCAGTGGAGTAATGGTGATAAAGTCAAGTTTACACACTTTAATGTTGGGATGCCAGGTATGTTGAGAGGTTTCAGGCAGGTCCGCTGCTTCAGACAAGTATTGCAGATCTCTTCTCAAGCTGAAGTGGTTTTCTTCATGTTTAGATAGGCATCAGGGTTGCGTGGCGATGTTAACAGGAACCTCAGCAGGATTATGGGATGTACTTGCCTGTAACACTAAACAGAAATACATCTGTAAGAAAATGGCTGAAGGAGTCATAACAACCCGAGAACCTCCAACCACACAACCTCCCAGCTGCCCGAAAGACTGGGTTAAAAAGGATCCACGCAACTGCATTCGGGTAAACACGAAAGGGTTTTCCATTTTCATTGTATTTGTGTTAAAGACTGAAAGTGACCGCACAATTGATTGTGTCCTTTGTGTTTATTAGCTCTACAAAAAGAACAAGGATGAGAAGAAGACTTGGTTTGAAGCTCGAGATTTCTGTAGAGCTGTTGGTGGTGATCTGGCAAGCTTCCACTCAGATGAAGAGTTTAGAACATTACCGTGAGTGTTTAGAAATTCAGTTTCCATTTCAGTCAGTCTCTTGATGATGTGTCGACTGAATGGGGTTTTTTCGATCTTGAAACCCCGTTTGTATCTGAGCCTGGTGAAAAGGACAATCAACTTGGTGAATTAATTCATGTCCCCGCCTGCAGAGATGGGTATAAAAGAGGACAGAAGAGATCATTCCTTACTTTTGTTCTTCAGATGCCATTGTGCATGCCTCTCGACTGTGTTGAGTGTTGTTTACATGATGCTAAATCCTACTGCAGAGCAGCGGATTGTTCCAATATGTGACAATCATTGTGCCCACAGCGCGAGCAGGTGATGACATTGCTGTCTTTGTCAGAAATCAGTTACAACTTTGTGTGCTTCCCATGTGTGTGCATTCTCAGCTGCGGCTCGGTTTGCCACCTCGGTGAGCAGCATTTTTACTTGGGAGTAGATGCGGGCTTTACTCCATCAGCCACGGGCTTGTGGACCGTTCATATCCTATCACGCTTTGTCATCTCTGTCCGAGCAAGTTGCTTTTCCCCTTGCGTTACGCGTGAGCAGGATAAGGTTCTGGTCACAGCATCTGGAAGCAAGCTTTTCGTCTATCCGGCAAACTTTTCTTCTATTTTTTGTATAGACGTACTATCCCCTCCGCTTCAGATATCAGGGGGGTGGGCGACCCTTCGGGTCGGGGTGGCCACCCCTCTAGCAAAGGGGCAATTGAACCTGTCCCAGCCGAAATGTCCCCGGGTCTCCTCGGTCTCCACCATACCCGAGAGAAATAGAGGCCGGTGCTCGATCTGCTCATCCTCAACAAAAACTTCTAAGGTTAACGTTCAGGATGCTCAAGCAGAGGTTTTGGTCAGGAATCGAGACTGGTTAGTGGCAGTTGACCTGAAGGACGCATACTCCCACATCCCTTCTAGGCTCATATCTAAAAGAGAAGAGCGTGTCAGTACAAGGTCCTGCCCTTTGGGCACTCCCTGTCCCCTGCATCTCCACAGAGACAACAGAGGCTGCCATCTCACCCCTTTGGAAGAGAGGAGTGTGGATACGGGACGGTTTTAACAACTGGCTCATCTTGGCTCACTCGCCAGGGACTGTCTGCATGCACAGGGACTTTGTTCAAAAGCACCTAGCCTGCTCTGGTCCTAGGGTGAACTGAGAGAAGTTGTCTCCCCCCAGGCAGAGCATCTCTGATCTCGGTTTGGAAGTTTGACTCTGCAATCCTGCACGTCTCACAAGCAAGCTCAGTTGGTGCTAATTCATTCCAGGCACAAAGTGGTCTTTCAGAGGCTCCTGTTCACAATGATATCCTCGGTATTTCGGGTTCTCGGCTTGATGGACAGGTCCTTGCCTACGTTGGCACATTATTGCCTTGGAGTTGTTGGCCCTCAGGAGGCTCTGGCCTCTGACGCAGGCAAATAAGCCTTGGTTAGGTTGGACAGCACCACAGCCGTCGCGCACTAAATCAAGTGATAGCCTGAGACCCAGACCAGCTTGGTGCCCAAGCTTCCCACCACTTCTCTTCGGCGACCAGGTAGTGAGCATGTCGGTGTTTCCTGCTAGGGAGGAAGACCCTGCCTACGTGTTGGGTCCTGGTAATTCGTTTTCACCTACCAGGTTCCTTATACCGTCTTCATTGGCAGGGACATGAATAGATTAATTGGCCTTTTCAATAGGCTCAAAGACAAAAGGGTTTTCAAGATCAATCCCATTCAGTCAACATAACATCGGTTACCATACATAACTTTTTGTTAAGTGACTTTTTCTTTAAAGGCAAACATGAAAATTCTGTCATGACCACTTAAAGCAAGTAAAGACGGAACACTCCATATTCACTTAGTGATTTATTGTAAACTGCATAAAGCAAAAATGCGATTTTTGTGCAAACAAACAAAATGTATGACTATCAATAAAAAAACGTAATTTTGCTTCTGGTTAAATGATCCTCAAATGAGTTTAAAGTGTGTGCCTGTTGAAGTCAGGAAGTTGTTATTTTTGTATATTTGCAAACAGAAACAATTGTAAAGTTAGAATGATTCACAGGAGTGACATTTTTTTTTAAATAATTTGACTTCATTTCTGAAATTTTGAGGTTTGGTTAATTTGCTGTCTATGGGAAGTCAGAAAGCCTTTCATCTGAATTCTAAGCTATCTTCAATCTGTGTTCCAAAGGTAAATGTAGGTTCTAAAGTATAAACGACTTGCGAGTGGTTGATTTTTCTATTTTGGCTGAACTATCCCTTTAATTTAAAATAACCAGAAGAATCATTTCCTCATAAAGAGCATTCTTTTATTCTTTTATTATTATTTAACATGCAATTACTTTTATACATTGACAGGCATTTCAGTTCTGACGCGGCTTGGATTGGCTTCACATCACTGAACAGTAACTCTGGTTTTGTGTGGTCAGATCAAACGCCTGTGAGTCTCTCTCTCTCTCTCTCTGGTCTCTCTCTCTCTCTCTGGTCTCTCTCTCTCTCTCTCTCTCTCTCTCACTCTCTGGTCTCTCTCTCTCTCTCTCACACTCTCTGGTCTCTCACTCTCTCTCTCACACACTCTCTCTCTCTCGGTCTCTCTCTCTCTCACTCTCTCGGTCTCTCTCTCTCTCACTCTCTCGGTCACTCTCTCTCCCTCTCTCTCTCTCTCTGGTCTTTCTCTCTCTCTCTCTCTGGTCTCTCTCTCTCTCTCTCTCTCTCTCTCTCTCTCTCTGGTCTCTCTCTGGTCTCTCTCTCTGGTCTCTCTCTCTGGTCTCTCTCTCTCTGGTCTCTCTCTCTGGTCTCTCTCTCTCTCTGGTCTCTCTCTCTCTGGTCTCTCTCTCTCTGGTCTCTCTCTCTGGTCTCTCTCTCTCTGGTCTCTCTCTCTCTGGTCTCTCTCTCTCTCTCTCCTCTCTGGTCTCTCTCTCTGTCTCTCTCTCTCTGGTCTCTCTCTCTCTCTCTCTCTCTCTCTCTCTCTCTCTCTCTCTCTCTCTCTCTCTCTCTCTCTCTCTCTCTCTCTCTCTCTCTCTCTCTCTCTCTCGGTCTCTCTCTGGTCTCTCTCTCTCTCTCTCTCTCTCTCTCTGGTCTCTCGTCTCTCTCGTCTCTGTCTCTGCTCTCTGTCTCTCTCTCTCTCTCTCTCTGGCTCTCTGTCTCTCTCTCTCTCTCTGGTCTCTGTCTCTCTCGGTCTCTGTCTCTGTCTCTCTCTCTGTCTCTCTCTCCTGTCTCTGTCTCTCCTCTCTCTCTGGTCTCTGTCTCTCTCTCTGGTCTCTCTCTCTCTCTGTGTCTCTCACTCTCTCTGGTCTCTCTGCTCTCTCTTGTCTCTCTGGTCTCTCTCTGGTCTCTCTCTCTCTGGTCTCTCTCTGGTCTCTCTCTGGTCTCTCTCTGGTCTCTCTGGTCTCTCTCTGTCTCTCTGCGCTCTCTCTCAGGTCTCTCTCTGGTCCTCTCTGTCTCTCTCTCTGGTCTCTCTCTGGTCTCTCTGGTCTCTCTGTCCTCTGGTCTCTGGTCTCTCTCTCTCTCTCTCTCTCTCTCTCTCTCTCTCTCTCTCTCTGTTCTCTCTCTTCTTCTTCTTCTTCTTCTTCTTAAATTTCTGTCTATGCTTGTGTGCTTCCAAATTGTTTTAGTCTGATTTTGAAAACTGGAGCTTCGGGGAACCAAACAACTATAATGATCAGGAACACTGTGCAGAAAACAGCTTGTATTATGGACACAGGTGGAATGATCGTGAATGTGAATCTTATAATGACTGGATCTGTCAGATTCAATAGGTAGGCATAAATAAATGTTCAGCATTCTTTACTTTTAAACAAACTTGATTTCAAGTAATGGGTTGAAGTGGATTCTGTTGTATATCATTTTAAAATCCAAGAAAGTTCAGAAGAGTTTTGATTCTGTTCTTCAACAGGCATCACCCCAAAATCCCACCAACATCAATTATTCAAGGTAGACAGCATCCATCACTTCATTTAACAATAAAAGAAAATAATAATGTCTGCAAATATTGCTTGTTTTGTTTTAAACTCTCAATAGAATATAACAAGACTTCTGACGGCTGGTTGGTGTTTAATGGCAGTCAGTATTTCATTAATAATGATCTGCTTCCAATGGAAGACGCCCGAGCGTTCTGTAAGAAGAATCACGCTGATCTTGCTGTCATTACTGGCCAAAGAGAGAGGAAGTTTTTATGGAGACAGGTGAAGTAATGTTTAAATCATTAAAGTATTAAAATTATATAGACATTTCAATATTCCCAAAACCGGCTGTTTCCGTTCTACAGATATCTCGAGGATCAGAAAGTCAGTACTACATCGGGATGACCGTAGAGTTGGATAAATCCTTTAGGTGAGTATCAAAGACTTGAACACTGGACAGATGCAACCTCATCTCACTTTGATTGAAGATATTTATAATAGTTGTTTATGGGCACTGTTTTAGTATATCACAATTAGTTGAAACGTTTATAATTTACATACACCACAGTTTCCAGATAAAAACTAAATGTATTATGTTGTGGCCACAGGTGATATCTGTATGAAGATAAAGAGATTTTTTGGGGAAACATGTATGCATATTTTGTCAGTTTCCAATGGAATCTAAAAGAGTATATAACATTCCATTTAATGTGGTGCGTGACGTCAGTCTTAAAAACGGATAAAGATGACAAGCAAAAAACTACAATACATCAGACAAACATGTGACAATAAGTAATCATTCATCTAAGCTTATAAAAACGTTTATAAGTTTTCTGTCAGCTATCCCTTAAAAAAAGTATTTATTCAATGTCTTGTTACGTCAAGGACATTTTTCACTGTATACCTGAAGTTATTTATCAAGTTTTATCTTCCAATTTTCAGACTTTTAATTACAAAACATTAAACCAAAAATGTTTTGCTGTGAAATACATAAAAATCTAAATATTGATTACTAATATTAAAAATATTCCATTTGAAAATGTTGTGTTGTTTATCTTATCTGTGTGTAGTTGGATGGATGGTTCACCTGTTGTGTACACCGCGTGGGATAACAATGAACCAAACTTTGCCAACAATGATGAGAACTGTGTGACCATGTACAAAGGAATGGTAAGAACTCCTCATCTGGGTGTTTCTGTGTTTTGCTAGTGTGATGAACAACAGCATCCTCTGGTTGTACGTAGAAATTCATATCAACCAAGATAGCCTACTTTTTTGTAACAATGTATAAAAAACATAAGTTGTGTTTAGTAGATTAACTCATGCCATGTGATCTTGTTGTTGTAGGATTTTGGAATGATATTAACTGTGCATTTCGGTTACCCTCCATCTGTAAAAGAAGTTCAGATTTCGTCAACACCACCATCTCTCCGTCTACAGTAGCAGCCGGCGGCTGTGCTCCTGAATGGAGCCGCTTCCATGGAAAAGTGAGAATCACAACGCTCTCATAAAAATCACATGACATTTGAACCAAAGGAACAAACCAAAACATTAACTAGTCGCACATCCAGAAACTTCTTACTTTTTTGATTTTTCACAACTGACATCAGATTCTAGAAATGCTAGAAAAGAGAAACTAATTGAAATGTAAACGGTCCAGGCAAACATTATGAGCAACTTCCTGCTCTAACCGAGTCTTTTAGCCATTAAAATTGAGCTCTTTTGAACCTCACTCAAATACTTAACCTTGACAATTTTTCCTGTTTCTAAACCATCATAGTTGGGTTAAAAACCGATGCCGTGAATAGGAGATATCTAGTGTAATTCACTTCACATGTGTATAATGTTGTATAATGTTTTCCTAGCCAGTTGTAAAAAATATTCTTTATGAAGATGTAACAGACTTTAACTCCGAGTGTTTGTGTTTCCTAACAGTGTTATAAGTTTTTTGATTATAAGATGTCGTGGCATAAAGCTCGAGATCACTGCATTTCACGTGGAGGTAATCTGGTGTCCATTCAGAGTCAAACCGAGGCAAGGGTGAGTTTTATATATCTTGCCTTTAAACCTAATTACATTTTTTTTAATGTAGTAATGAAATCCTCTGACATCATTGTGTATATCCTGTTTTAGCACTCAATTACTGACCTTTTATATTTCTAAGATAGAAAACATTTTGACACTTAAATGTGAAACATTTTAAATTTGAAGCAGTGCGGATAACCTCCGACGGAAATTGAATGACTTTGTCGTTGAATCTTTTTTAAGCGTTTCTCACAACTTTATTGTTGAGTTCTGCTGATGACGTGTGGACCGGACTGATGATGTCAACTGGGAGATGCACTTTATGTGGACTGATGGCAAAAGTGTCAAATACACAAACTGGTTAAAAGGCCAACCCTTCGTCATGGTCCGAGTCAAGACACTACTTTAAAAGAGAAGCAGATTTACAACAGGTAAGTACAAAGAACAATGTAAAAAACATCATGTTTGTTTGTACAAGCCCTGCATTATTGTTCAAATATCCACGGATGGAAAGGTGAATGCAGATCACTAGTCATGAATGTAGATTCTCTGTGCTGGTCTCCCTGTTTCAGGATATCAGTTGGGACATATCTTACCATTCATTCATGTTTGAGGCACAGGTAGATCTTTAGATCCATATGGTTTATTATGCAACAAACAAAGTGCTCCAGTACTAAACATTGCCACGCAGCTAATGCATCTATCATATTGACGATCTTTTAATAAATCAAGTCTTTAATACGAACACTATATCTGCATTTTATTGGGCCAATTTGTGTCTTTAGTCAGTATTCCTTTTATATCTGAATCTAAACCTCATTATTTCCCCTGTAGGAGTATGACTGCGTCACTATGCTTAGAATTCCAGAAAGATTAACTGGGAAGTGGAAAGTGGAATTTTGTGAGGAGAAGAGAAGTTCATCTGTAAGAGGAACACAGGTGAATATACAACTCAAACCTTCATATAACACGATTCTCTTCCACGACATGAACTGTGTTAGATGTAAGTGTGTTTGTGTGTGTTGTGTAATCACAGATGTATTAGTTGTAGTGTGTGTTTGTGTGTGTTGTGTAATCACAGCTGTATTAGTTGTAGTGTGTGTTTGTGTGTTGTGTAATCACAGCTGTATTAGTTGTTAGTGTGTTTGTGTGTGTTGTGTAATATCAACTGTATTAGTTGTAGTGTGTGTTTGTGTGTGTTGTGTAATCACAGCTGTATTAGTTGTAGTGTGTGTTTGTGTGTGTTGTGTTATCACAGCTGTATTAGTTGTAGTGTGTTTTTGTGTGTGTTGTGTAATCACAGCTGTATTAGTTGTTAGTGTGTTTGTGTGTTGTGTAATATCAGCTGTATTAGTTGTTAGTGTGTTTGTGTGTTGTGTAATCTCAGCTGTATTAGTTGTTAGTGTGTTTGTGTGTTGTGTAATCTCAGCTGTATTAGTTGTTAGTGTGTTTGTGTGTTGTGTAATATCAGCTGTATTAGTTGTTAGTGTGTTTGTGTGTTGTGTAATATCAGCTGTATTAGTTGTTACTGTGTTTGTGTGTTGTGTAATATCAGCTGTATTAGTTGTTACTGTGTTTGTGTGTTGTGTAATATCAGCTGTATTAGTTGTTAGTGTGTTTGTGTGTTGTGTAATTTCAAATCTATTAGTTTTAGTGTGTTTGTGTGTGTTGTGTAATCTCAGCTGTATTAGTTGTTAGTGTGTTTGTGTGTTGTGTAATATCAGCTGTATTAGTTGTAGTGTGTGTTTGTGTGTGTTGTGTAATATCAACTGTATTAGTTGTTAGTGTGTTTGTGTGTTGTGTAATCTCAGCTGTATTAGTTGTTAGTGTGTTTGTGTGTTGTGTAATCTCAGCTGTATTAGTTGTTAGTGTGTTTTTGTGTTGTGTAATATCAGCTGTATTAGTTGTAGTGTGTGTTTGTGTGTGTTGTGTAATCACAGCTGTATTAGTTGTTAGTGTGTTTGTGTGTTGTGTAATATCAGCTGTATTAGTTGTAGTGTGTTTTTGTGTGTTGTGTAATCACAGCTGTATTAGTTGTAGTGTGTGTTTGTGTGTGTTGTGTTATCACAGCTGTATTAGTTGTAGTGTGTGTTTGTGTGTGTTGTGTAATCACAGCTGTATTAGTTGTAGTGTGTTTTTGTGTGTTGTGTTATCACAGCTGTATTAGTTGTAGTGTGTGTTTGTGTGTGTTGTGTAATCACAGCTGTATTAGTTGTTAGTGTGTTTTTGTGTGTTGTGTAATCACAGCTGTATTAGTTGTTAGTGTGTTTTTGTGTTGTGTAATATCAACTGTATTAGTTGTTAGTGTGTTTTTGTGTTGTGTAATATCAGCTGTATTAGTTTTAGTGTGTTTGTGTGTGTTGTGTAATCTCAGCTGTATTAGTTTTAGTGTGTTTGTGTGTGTTATGTAATATCAGCTGTATTAGTTGTTAGTGTGTTTGTGTGTTGTGTAATATCAGCTGTATTAGTTGTTAGTGTGTTTGTGTGTGTTGTGTAATCTCAGCTGTATTAGTTGTTAGTGTGTTTGTGTGTTGTGTAATCTCAGCTGTATTAGTTGTTAGTTTGTTTGTGTGTTGTGTAATGTAATATCAACTGTATTAGTTGTTAGTGTGTTTGTGTGTGTTGTGTAATATCAGCTGTATTAGTTGTTAGTGTGTTTGTGTGTTGTGTAATCTCAGCTGTATTAGTTGTTACTGTGTTTGTGTTTTGTGTGTTGTGTAATATCAGCTGTATTAGTTGTTAGTGTGTTTGTGTGTTGTGTGTTGTAGACTCTCAGTTGGCAGCTCTACAGACCACAGCAGTGCCACAGAAATTCTTCAATCTTGGAAATGATTCCTACAAGGTCCATCAGGAGAAGATGAGCTGGGATGAAGCTAGAAGACAATGTAAAGCTGATGATGCTGATCTCGCTAGTTTGCTGGATTCTATCAGTCAGGCGTACAGCAGTCTCCGAGTTCATAACATCAGAGAACCTTTGTGGATCGGCCTCAACAGTAACCTGGTACTAAAGGAATCTCTTAACATCATCTCAACACAATCCACTTGATCTCATCTCATGTGTTTTTCAGACAGGTGGACGGTATCGCTGGGTAGATAACTGGCTTCTAAGCTTCAGTAAATGGGCTCCTGGAGAACCCAAAAACAATTTGGCTTGTGTTTATATTGACACGGATGGGGACTGGAAAACTGCAGCCTGCAACAACACATATTATTCTCTCTGTAAACGATCCGCAGGTATTTCATGCCTTTCATCATCTAAAGCATCAATTACGTTTGGTGGGTCTGTTGTATATTGTTCAGTTCTTCCTCATAATTTTAATTATTGATTCTTTAACAGAGCTATGATTGATTGATTATGTGCTGATTTCTTTACTGAATTTTTACAACCATTCATTTAATGCAAATATTTATTCACATCTTGTTTTATCATTTATTAAATATATGTCAGACATAATGCTCTGTCTATATTTTGATTTGGTGGTCACTTAATATGTCTTTAGTTGAACGTTTTTTAATACAAGTTTCACACACAGCTGTTTTTCAAGAGACTTTCTTTCAATGACGTTAATAACAGTCTTTTGATCTTTATTATAACACATGAATTACTCCCCACGATCTCTTATTACAGGTAAATACATTTATAAGGACAATGATGTCCAAATATCCTCTTCTCTCCCCACAGTTATTGCCCCCACAGAACCCCCTCAGCTGCCGGGTAACTGCCCCGAGTCGAAGAAGCGTAAAAGTTGGATCCCATTTCGAGGACACTGCTATACATTTATGATCTCTGAGAGAGAAAGCTGGGCTCATGCTACAGTAGAATGTATGAGAATGGGTGAGTACACTACTTCCACCTGCTTGTGATGACAATGTAATGTTTTCTTTCTTTCAATTCTTTCTTTGATTGCTAAATAAAAAACACTCTAGTGATATTAAGACTGCATCAACAGAAGTTTTGTGTGTTCTCAGGTGCATCTTTAGTGAGTATTGAGGATCCAGAAGAATCCCGGTTCCTCCATCAGAATCTGGAGGTCCTGCATGATGAAGTGAGCTCATCGTGGATTGGAATGCACCGCAGTCATATGGGTCAGAACACAAGCTAAAGCAATACAACACTCAAAAGAGAGATCTAGAAGAGAAACAGAGACACAATGTGATGTGATGTTTGTGTGTCCCAGGTGAATGGATGTGGATTGATAATACAGTTGTGGATTATACGAACTGGAAACCAAGGATGCCCAATAATGCGGGTGAATGTGTGGAAGTTCAGTCAAACACTGGAATGTGGAATAACAACAACTGTATCAGTCGCAAAGCTTATGTCTGCAAGACTGCTAAAGGTCTGACAAACAAACACAATAATGTGCATTCATATAAGCTCATCTTATATATAAATCAACATGTGCGTTTCTTTTTCAGTCATACCACCCACAGAGAAGCCATCAGCCTCAGGTTTGTAGATTTAAATCAGGTTTTTTAGAAGTTTAATGGCAACTTTTGTCAATCAGTTCTTATTGTAGAAAAGTCTCGTGTCAGTTATCTTCATGTATTCTTGAATTACAGAGCCTCAGGTGGATGAGACGTCTCACAGCTCGGCTGGCATCGCTGTAGGGGTCGTGTTGATTGTCATCGCTGTTGCAGGTGTCGCTGGGTTTCTGTTCTTTAAGAGAATTCCTAGATCTGCGATGCGACAGTGTGCATTTGACAACAGACTCTATAACAACTCGGATCTGTCACGACCGCCTACAACTATTGATACTAAAGGACTCGTCGCTCATATTGAACAAAATGAACATGCATAACGCACTCAAACTATGATTTTGAGAAAATGAAGTTCTGCAAAACGTCCACATGCAATTTGCTTCTTAACTGGGATGTATTTGTCCTTATAAAGCTTGTTTTGTGTTTGTAAATGGTAATTTTGGTATGTTTAATCTTTCGTAAGGGCTAACTACAACTGAGTTGTGTAGGTATGTTAACCAAAGCACTTGGTTATCTGGTTAAAGGAAACAAATTTGTTCAGAAACAAAGCTTGCATTTAAGCACTTATGTTTCATTTAAAGCTTTTCTAAACTACATGCGTTTTGTCATTTACTTGTAGCAGTAAACCGATTTTAAAACTTGAATTTGAAACAAAAAACAAGCTTTCAATAGAAAAGGTTTTAATGTTTAGCGTAAACTGGATACATTTTCTTTAAAAGGGTTCTTCAATTTGGACATATCGATGCGAATTGTGTTAATGAGAGTTAAATTAGTGTTTAAATGAATGAATGTTTAAATGTAAAAATCTAGTTTATTTAAGGAGTCCCATATAAAGTTTGAAACTCAAATAAATCTTGGAATTTAGATTTCTTCTCTAACCAACAGCTGTTTTCTTCCAGGTTTTTGTGTGTTTGTGTTTTGGTGTTGTGCTGGTTTTGCATCATGTTGGCTCTGTTGGGTAAATGTATGATGTCGACTGAAGAACACAATGTTTTACACAGAGAGAAACATCACAGTGACCAATCTTTTCTTAATTTTTCAATGTCCAAAACGCATTGCAGTCAACCAGAACTTCTGTCAACAGGTTTTTATTGTCTTTCATTTCAGGTTAAAACATGTTGGGATATGAAAGATGCATAATTAGTTGGCTTTAAACAGTATACAGCTTGTGTCTATAAGTAGAAAAGTGAAATGAGCATATAAACCCATATGTTGTGTTATGTAGGTTGTATGTTGGTGATTGTGCTGATCTTCATCCTAGTTTGGTTTATTATCAAATCAATACTGAGTTTACTCTATGACATATATGTATATTTTTCTTCAGTTCTCAGTTAAAGATTCACTCAACTTCGGCAGTCTCGGTTGATTTTCTTTTGTTATTTCTACATTATCCACAGAACTTCAGAAAGACCACAAAATGAAGCTGGGACATCCGTTCATGTTTTGCTTGTTTGCTGCCTGTAATTGTATTTGGCCGAATACAAGTT
The DNA here is from genome assembly GCA_033220385.1 of Triplophysa yarkandensis. Lineage (NCBI taxonomy): Eukaryota > Metazoa > Chordata > Actinopteri > Cypriniformes > Nemacheilidae > Triplophysa > Triplophysa yarkandensis. The sequence goes on from CM065655.1 coordinate 2,002,497, forward strand.
CACATACTCTTACTTGTTAAGATACAGCAATATCAAAGATACGTCACATACCTGACAAGACCAACTGCGTTTGGAAGTTTGTGACAAGCACATGAAAAGGTCTTTTATAATGTGTTTGAAGCCGAGTTGTTCTTAATAGAGAAGCTATTCTATATTTATGTACTTTAGTTGTGGTTGAAGAATTAGCCATCACATAAAAGAACAGGTTAAGGCATCAGGTACATAACATTTATTTTAGTCCAAGACTAATCTTAAGCCCAAAGTACTATTATCTTTTAATAAGACCCTGCTAGTCAAGGCAGAGAGAAAGTAATAAATCATTTAAGGGAAGCATCTTCATTTTTAGAATAAAAACTGAATTGAAGTGAACTGAATTTGGACGTTTTAAATCTAATTGCAAATAAAATTGCAAAATATTCACATTGACTTTTTTAGTTAATAAAAATATTGAAGGATGATTGAACCGAATCACTTCTGTTCATATCATGATACAGCAGCACTGAGTGCTGAAGGAAGTTTCAGGCTTTCAAACCAGAACGTCCATATTCTTGTTTCTGTTTCTTTTTGTTTCATGAAGTAACATTTATGGCATTATTACAATGAAATTAAGTCAATATTTCAACATTTGCTGATGATAGAATAAATACATGCATACTCATCGACAACATGCATACCTGTCAACAGAAACTTGAACACACACACAGCAATGAACACACACACAACAGGGAACACACACAGCAGTGAACACACACACAACAGGGAACACACACAGCAGTGAACACACACAGCAGTGAACACACACAGCAGGGAACACACACACACAACAGTGAACACACACACAACAGTGAACACACACAGCAGTGAACACACAAACAACAGGGAACACACACACAGCAGTGAACACACACAGCAGTGAACACACACACAGCAGTGAACACACACACAAAAGGGAAAACACACACAGCAGTGAACACACACACAGCAGTGAACACACACACAACAGGGAACACACACACAGCAGTGAACACACACACAGCAGTGAACACACACACAACAGGGAACACACACACAGCAGTGAACACACACACAGCAGGGAACACACACACACAACAGTGAACACACACACAACAGTGAACACACACACAGCAGGGAACACAACCCCGGCCATTTATGCTGCAGCACCCGGGGAGCAGAAGGGGGTTCGGAGCTTTGCTCAAGAACAACTAAGTCATGATATATCTGGCCCGAAACTTTAACCCACAACCCTAATATTAGGAGTCTAACTCTTTAAGCACTAGGTCATGACTTCCCCTGAGAATAAACACTTGGAGCAGTGGTCAGTCATGCTGTGTTACTTGGGGAGTATTTTGGAGGAGAGTTTTCGTTATTCACTTCATCCATCTACATCTCTGCTGGTTTGAGTATCAAACCAGTGACCTTATGATCATGAGTCCACCACTCGAACAACCAGGACACGGCTGCCCCATTTAAATCAAGAATCATTGTATGAATAGTTGGTTTTGTGTATATAATTGTATGAACAGTAGGTTACAGTTTATTAGAATCATAAATTGTATCTGTGTGCTCGGTCTTCCATGGGCAGCAGCATGCCTAATATCTGTGTTTATCCAACTCATTTTCTGCCACTGACCCTGCATCAGTGTGGAAATGCCTGAAAGACATCACCAACTACAAGACACCATCGCCCAGCATCGAGAGCAATAAACAGCTTGTTGAAGATTTGAGACCCAAGATCGCCCTCTCCACCCGCCCTGCACTCTGCAAAGTCCCTTAATAGTTTAAGCGCTCCACCATCATCCCAATCCTGAAGAAACCAAAGATAACAGGACTCATTGACTACAGACCTCTGGCTTTAACATCTGTAGCCATGGAGTCATCTGAAAGACTGGTGTTGGCGTATCTGAAGAACATCACTGAAACCTTTCTGGATGCTAGTGATGGGTCTGTGTTCTCTGCTCTGTTTCCTGAAATCTACCAGCTCCTTGGTCTTTTCAGTGTTGAGTGAGAGGTGGTTCTCCTGACACCATTTAGTCAGGGTGCTCACCTCCTCTCTGTAGGCCGTCTCATCGTTGTCGGTGATCAGGCCTATGACGGTTGTGTCATCAGCGAACTTGACAATCACATTGGAGCTGTGCTTGGCTGTACAGTCGTGTGTGTACAGGGAGTACAGGAGTGGGCTGAGAACACAGCCCTGAGGAGCACCAGTGTTGAGGGTCAGCGGGGATGAAGTGTTGTTGCCCATTCTGACCACCTGACTTCTGCCTGTCAGGAAGTCCAGGATCCAGTTGCACAGAGATCTGTTCAGTCCAAAGTTCTGGAGCTTCTCAACAAGTGTGGAAGACACTATGGTGTTGAATGTTGAGATGTAGTCCACAAACAGCATCCTCACATAGGTGTTCTTGTTTTCCAGGTGGGAGAGAGCAGTGTGTAGAGTGAACGCAATGGCGTCGTCTGTGGAGCGATTGCTGCGGTATACAAACTGTAGAGGGTCCAGTGAGGCGGGCAGCACAGAGCAGATGTAATCTCTGATGAGTCTCTCAAAACATTTACTGAAGATGGGTGTGAGAGCGACAGGCCTCCAGTCATTTAAACATGTGGTTTTGGTCTTCTTTGGTATGGGCACAATGGTTGATGTCTTGAAGCATGAAGGGACCACCTTCATTTCTAGTAGCTCAAAGGATTCTTTATCATTTTAAATAAGACAGCAGCTTTTTTTAGACAAAATTTGCTTAGTGCACCCAAAATGGTAAACACCCCCCTGCCCAATGATGCGGGTGAATGTGTGGAAGTTCACTCAAACACTGGAATGTGGAATAACAACAACTGTATCAGTCGCAAAGCTTATGTCTGCAAGACTGCTAAAGGTCTGACAAACAAACACAATAATGTGCATTCGTATAAGCTCATCTTATATATAAATCAACATGTGCGTTTCTTTTTCAGTCATACCACCCACAGAGAAGCCATCAGCCTCAGGTTTGTAGAATTACAGAAGATTTAGATTTGACTGTAGAGTTTAAATATAATAGGATTTTCTTATTAATGAAATCATGTCTTTAATGTTGCGGTCTTGCAGCTGTAGAGCTTGAGGTAGATGTCTCAAGGCTCGGCTGGCATCGCTGGAGGTGTCATTTTGATCATCATTGCTTTTGCAGGTTAAGGGTCAAAAAAAGGAATGATCCAATTAAAAATCCAATAATTAGGCCTCACCTCTGATAGCAGTCTCATGTAATACAAATACGCCAGATTGCAGTTGTGCACGCAAACATTGCCGTATTTTGAATGAATAAGGCACTGCTTGATAAATCCTAAAAGATTATCTTGAAAAAATTAGTCCTTACTAAGCCATTTTTTCTTTGAGAAATTCTTAAATGCATCCCTGGACTTCTTGGCAAAGTGCTACCTTATGTCAAATCTGTTGTGTTTTATTAAGTTAGTGATGCTGCATTATTTCATTCATCATTATTTTGTACATCTTTATGTACACTGTAAACAAATCTTTGAATTTATATTGTCTGAGCGTTTTATACTTGCATTTTCTAGTTTCAATTGTTTCTATTTTGTTTTACTGAAAACTTGCAAGAATTAACTGGTGAAATCCGGCTGAATGTAAAGCAACACGATGTTTCCAAATGCAGTCTCATTGCTTTATTCAAGCTGAGGGTGTCATAGTAACCAGCAGCCTATGAGAATGAAGCAGTGCTCAGTAATCCACTAAAGTTGCTGGAGTATTTTTGTTTTTGAGAGGGTTCGTTCACAGCTCAGGAATACACGGACACAAACCAACTTCTATCTGAACTGAGAACAGAATCTAGTGTCTTACAGGTAAGATTTTATTTTATACTTGAATCTTACTGACAAACATCTATATTTACTCATTAGAAGTGTAACAACGTGAAAAAAGTAGATATAAATGAGCAAAAACTGAATCCGGTCTTCTAATAAAAAAAAATACTTCAAGAACACTTATAGACATATTTCAAGAATAAGAAATGAATGCAAAAAACATTTGAAGAAACCTTTCCTGTTCTATACCATAAATCTGATCTATTACAGTCATAGGTCTGAAACTTTTTACTTGAATACATTTGACACTTTTATTCAAATGAATGACCAGAATAAATCTCTCAAACACATAATTTCATACACAAGTGTGTGCTGTTTAGAGGAAAATTCCAAGAGTTGTTGGCATCATTATGTTTTTGTGATGTCTTTGTTTGGTTTGGTTCATTAGAGTCGAAGGGCCTCTCTCTCTCTCTCTCTCTCTCTCTCTCTCTCTCTCTCTCTCTCTCTCTCTCTCTCTCTCTCTCTCTCTCTCTCTCTCTCTCTCTCTCTCTCTCTCTCTCTCTCTCTCTCTCTCTCTCTCTCTCTCTCTCTCTCTCTCTCTCTCTCTCTCTCTCTCTCTCTCTCTCTGTTCTTCTGCTGCTCTCATGCATGCTGGACATGACCTTTGACCCCTAACACGGTCACCCCGCTGCTCTCCTTCAGCTTCAGAAGTTCACCAGTTTAATTATGCTTCAGGAATATTTTCATATTGTTCTTGATGCCAGTAATTTCTATGAGCAAGTAACTATAAATATATACTCATATATTTCATTTGTCATTTCGACTGTAAATACTCTAGAGACTCACAATCTTTATTCAACAGATTTAAAGGAAAAGAGTTTGAGTATGTAAGAAAATGTGAATCTGTTCATGCGTTCTTCAGGATATAAAACCTCTGTTTTCCTCCTCAGGATTCTGCTTCTGTGTGCGTTGATGGTGCTGCGATGCTGATGTTCTGCTGGGTTTGGTTCTTGTTGGTTCCTTTGAATAAATGTGTTGGATTTGAGGTTTTACAAAGAGAGAAAGTGATGACAATATTGTCTGATCTCTTTCAAACGCTTCAATTTCCAGAACACACAGGAGCAAATGGGAGCTTCTGTCCACAGGTAAAAGCCAAACAAATAATCCACTAATAAAATGGATTCATGAGGTTTGTATTTGTATGTTGTAAATCCTCAGTCTTAATCGCTGTTGTGTTTGGGATTATTTCAGCACACGGCCTGTGTTTCTCACCGAATCTTAACACAAACACAAAGCTCAAATTGTGTTTACTTTAAGCCCCTTTAATATATAAAACAAGGTTCTCGAACACTTTACAGATACACAAACTAAAGTGATTTATTTTTACTATTCAATCAAGAATAAAATGTGTTTCTCATGAGTTTATTTCGTGTGTGTGTGTGTGTGTGTGTGTGTGTGTGTGTGTGTGTGTGTGTGTGTGTGTGTGTGTGTGTGTGTGTGTGTGTGTGTGTGTGTGTGTGTGTGTGTGTGTGTGTGTGTGTGTGTGTGTGTGTGTGTGTGTGAGAGTGTGTGTGTGTGTGTGTGTGTGTGTGTGTGTTTGTGTGTTTCTCAGTGTTTGACTCCAGAGTATCTGTTATCAGTGTTAGAGGATGATGAGGATGATCCCCTCCATCAGGACGACTATCATCGCCTTTCTACCATCCTTCTCTATTACATCATCAACATGAGTCGTGTGGTTAACCCTTCCGATCTTTCTCTTACCTACCATCAGTGTGTCAGGGCTTTAACCGCTCTTCATCCGCTGGAGGATGAGGATTTTCTCTCAGTCAATGAGACAGACAGTATTCTTCAATTCATTAACCAGAACTACAAACCAACCACTGCAAAACAACCAGCCTCAAAGCACACCCAGGTGAGAGAAGACAAGATCTACAGGACAGCAGCAGAGAAATCAAAGAGAGCATTTTCAGCATCTTACTATATATAGCAGGGGTTAGAAACCTTCATTCTATAAAGGGTCATTTACCCTTTTTGCAACATCCTGTAAGGGCCATATTCTAAGTGATTCAACACAATTATAACTAACCTACCTAATGTGAGGTTTGGAACTGCTTCTGCTTGGCGAGGTGTGTGATGTCAGACAGCAGTGATGACCACTTTTCTCACAGCTGGTTTGTGTGAGCCAGTCTTGATCAGAATTGAGTCTTTGCTAGAGTCCGTTTTTGAAAAGAACTGCTTACAGAAGTGGGTGATCCCAAACTTAATTTCTCCATCCATACACACAGTTTATAGATCTCAAGCAATGGGAGGATGTTGCCCTTTGCTTTGAGCTCATCATTGCATTGCAGCTCAATTATTTCATGTTGAAGGTTGTCAGGCACCTCAGATTTTACTTCCACGTTAAACAGCGCAGCAAATATCTATTGTTCATTTTGGTTCATTTTTATGTCCTAAACCTTTCGCCCAAATTCCTGAAAGCAATTCTGCACACTCACTGGCATACTCAGTTGTCAAAGCAGGCTTGTGTTCTTGAATAGTAGGAAAATACACAGAGTTCTCTTTTCCAGTTGCCATCGCCACAGCTTTAACTAAGCTTTAAATGAATTGACGTGTAGAAGTGCCTGTTAAATGCCTAACGGTGAAAGCAGAGAGCTGAGAAGCTGGTTCCGACCTTGTAGCTTGATCTTCAGCTCTGACAGGTTCTTGGTTCGATGGAGGACCTATACCTGTGAATCAGTCCGTGAAGATAGCTGGGCGCTGAACCTTTGTTGGTCTTGCAGGCCATAAAGGAGCTTTGAATTCAATGCGAGCTGCTATGGGGAGCCAATACAGCTTAATGAAGAGAGGCGTGACATGGGTTCTTTTCGGTTCCTTGACAACTATTCTGTATCATCTGCAGAGGTTTTGTTGTGCACAGAAGTTCAGCAAGCAGAGAATTGCAGTGGTCCAGCCTGGACAGGACCAGAGCCTGGACCAGGATTTGTGCAGCATGTTCCGACATTAAAAGTCTGGTCTTCCTGATGTTGTAGAGCATAAATCTGCAGGATCTGGCAGTGGTCAAGTAAAGCTGATCATCGATGATTACTCCTAAGTTTCTAGCAGTCCTGGAGGACACAATGATCTGTGATCCTTGTTGACCTAAAACTAAGACACCATATTGGTTATTCGTTCTGGGACTGTTCTTCGAGATGAGCTAATAAATTTGAAATGTTTTACTTTGTCTGACACTAGCAGCTCTGCAGCAGCAACACGGCATTCATTTATCAACTCTCCGTCCGGATCACATTTCAGTTTCTATTTTGTAACAAGAAAACAATTGCTGACTTGCTTTTTTTCTGAGGAAGGACATACTGTAATTCATCGGCTGAATCAAACATTCTAGCGGGCCGTATAAAATGCCAAATCATATTTATATGTAGTAGATACGCTTATAACAGTTATCTGGTTTTATATTGCTGTCGGATGACTTTGTCGCTCATAGAAGGAAGATTTATTTTCATTTATTTGAACTTTAGATGGCATTTCCAAACGAAGCAAGCACTTTTACACATCGATGGCCATGATCTAACCATAGTGTTGTCTTAAGTTTGACACACTGTATTGCTCAATGAGACTTTGGAGTTGTTTATTATCATTTCATTGAAAACAAATATTCATTTATAATCATGTATTTATAATGTAGGTGTCTATAAGTCTAAAATAATCCATCTATATGTCATCACATGTGTTTTTTCCAGTGCGTCAGTGCCGTCAGTCTGATGGATGAAGTTGATGTGATGGACAGCCGCGGGGTCGACATCCTCTCTGTTCCCCGATTGGCTGCAGCACTTGTCAACCATCTGAGGGAGGGTCACTGCATAAGCAGAAAGCCTCCACCCTCTCCTGATGTCTTTATAGACATCCTGTTCCAATCACTGAACCGCAGCTATCTGAACTTGACGGGTAAATAAACACGAGTCAACGTCCACACAAGGTTTGAGTGAATGATGTCATCACTTTTGTGTTCCCTCAGATCTGAAGACGTTAATGCAGAAGCTGAGACTCAATGGAGCTCAAGACAAGATGAAGAAATCTCCATCAGAACTTAGATCACAGGTAATACAATGTGTTTCTCTTTAAGACCCAAGACATCTGAGGACTTCTCAGCCATCTCAGAAGATTCTGCTACATTTATATGGGGAGAACAAAAGTGCAGCAGATTAAATCTATAAAGGAGGTGTAAATGAATGTAAAGTAATCTGGATTCCAGTAAATTTAAAGAGAAATGTTCCAGTTTATATTAAAAATGTAATGATATTGACTTTTATTGACTTGACAAATCTGAATGATGTTTGAGACATTGTCAAGGTCTTTCTGAAATTCTGAGCAGGAATATCTTAGACACAAATGATATGAGAAATAATTGAGATGGTTTTTTCTCTCTTCAGGAATGTTTGTCGGTCAGTGAGCTGCTGGATGGTTTTGCTCTGAATGGATCATCTTTGGTCTCCAGAGAGAATTTCAGGAACTTTTGTCCTGTTCTTATTCATCAGTTTCTGGCAAACACATGTGAGATGTCAGAAGAATCATCAGAACAAAATTCTTCTCAAACTTATCTTCAGAGTGAGAGAATAAAGAGAAACATTATTTCACACATTGATGATTGTGTTGCGTTGTATAGGGGTGTTGTGTGTTTTTTGACAGAGTTTGGTTGCAGTACCCTTGCGGTTTTGTTGGTCACTGTCAGCTCGATGTTGGGAATCTGTCTCATGTTTCTGAAGTCATGTCAGGAGACGTTCACGCTGGTCCTTCAGATGTTTGTTGGTCTGGCTGTGGGAACTCTGTCAGGAGATGCCCTTCTTCACCTCATGCCTGAGGTATAAAAATATACATCATGTTACATCTATTTCACAACACAAATCATTGTGAATTATAATGTGGTGTTTGTTTTTGTCTGACAAACAGAATGCTTTTATGGCTTTCAAACTGTAAAGCGCTATGTTCATTTCGTCTATGATTTATTTAAAATTCACAAATTTAATATCGTATTTTTACCTATTTAAATGCAGAGCACAAATTCCAAGTATTGGTCACCATACTAGGCAACACGTCACGTCACGTCACTCAAAAGTATTCCTTATGGAAAGCACTTCCTAAGAGTGTCTGGTTTGGAGTCATACTGAGACACACTGCTCTTCTGTAATCTGTTTCTTGTAGATTCTTAATCTTCATGATGAGAGACATCACAGTGATGATGATGACGACGACGGGTCACAAATGGATTACCTGTGGAAGATCATGGGCATCATTGTTGGCATCTATGGATTCTTTCTCATCGAGAAACTTTTCTTTCTTTTAACATCATCAAACGGTCATGTGAGGTTTTTCAATTAAATCCAGAACACTCTCAAGGCCAACTCTCAATCTAAACTGAATTCACCCTATTTGTGTTACAGACAACCCTTTCTGTACATTTAAGTGTGGGTGTTTATCGTGTTTGTTTTGTGTGACAGAGTCATTCTCACACGTTCAACATTGAAGCGACCTGCAATGGACAAAGCCAGCGTGACAAATCTATCTCTACAATGCAACTGGTTAGAGAAATGTGTCTGTCGGAACTTGACCATCATACACAAAAAAGAGAACTGAAATGAATGTATATCCATGTGCGTACAGGAATGTGTGGAAGAAACAGAATGTAGTGAAACACAAGCTGAAGTCAAACACACGAAGCCAAACACAAACCCAGATCAACAACACAGTAAGAGCATACACAAACTCACAAACACAACCATACAAGAGTGTGTGTGTTGTGTTGATTTGATTTATTACATGTGTGTTTCAGAGCGGGATTGTCCGCTGTTGGCTGTGATGGTGATGCTGGGAGACAGTCTTCATAATTTTGCTGATGGTTTGGTTATAGGTGCTGCTTTCTCACACTCATCTGAGTCTGGATTCACAACTACACTCGCCGTCCTGTGTCACGAGATCCCACACGAGATAGGTCAGTCAAAAACACACAACCAAACTGTGTTTGAATTATTCATGTATGCCTAAAACACCCAAACATCGAGCACAATGCATGAAATACGAGTATGTCAGATACATGAACAAAGAATTTTCAATTCTGATCTTTGTTGATCTTCATTTCTGCGGATATTTTGATCTGGATTCCCAAAATATTACTCATATCTTTTAATTATTAACCATCTTGCTCATGTACTATAAAATCCTCTTCATTGATAAAACATGTTTTTTACTTCCGATAGTGGATGATGTGTTTTTGTCGGTCATCCTTGTGTCTGTGTGTAGGTGATTTTGCAGTGTTGTTGAGTTCTGGACTCTCTGTGAAATGGGCCGTGTTAATGAATTTTCTGAGCGCGCTCACAGCGTTCATCGGTCTCTATACGGGTCTGTTCATATCTTATGAACTTGAAGTTCAGCGCTGGATATTCACGGTCACTGCTGGAATGTTCCTCTATCTGTCACTGGTGGAAATGGTAAGAATTTACTTCACTTATACACAACTATTACTTTAAAAGGTCCTGTTTTTCGTGTTTTTATTGAAGCTTTGATTGTGTTTACAGTGTGTAATATAACATGCGTTAATAATTCGCATATACAATAACCCAGATTTTTCACATAATTCACTTATCGGTCTACCGCTTTTTTCATTGTCATCATAACGGCTCATAACTTCCCGTTCTGATGAAGTTCGCCCTAAGAAATAAGCAACGAGTTCTGATTGGGCCAGCACCTGTGTTGTGATTCGAGTTCCCACCTCTTATCATAAGATGGAGATGTATGCGCTCAGTAAACAATAGATATAATCGCTAAATAATTTAAACTGATCACTATAAACACAAACAATCAATTTTGTCCGATTGAATTACTACACCCTTTAAAAGTTTTGCGAGATAAGTTTCAATAGTCGTGGGGGGTCATGCGGGAAGCAGTGACGGCCCACTGCTCCTGGTGTGTGTTCACTGCTGTGTGTGCGTCTGTGCATGCGTGCATGTGCGTGTGTGTGTTCACTACTGTGTGTATGCACTTTATATGGGTTAAAATGCAGAGAAGGAATTCTGAGTATGGGTCATCATACTTGTCACCTCACTTGACTTCCATTATCATCTAGTTAACAAAGTTAAACAGTGTTGTTAAATGCAAAAACTGTCAAACGCATCAACTAAAATAATAAAATACACTTGCCAGTTTTAGGCCATAAACAAAGCCTTCTTCAGACGAAGTGGGAACGGCTCAATCTTTCAATAATAATCGTTGTGTAAATCCGCAATTAAACTGATTGAGATTGAGGAAGCTGTCCTCAGTAAAATGTATAATATTATAAAATTGCAATAATTGATCTGTAAGAACAGCGTCCCTGGGAAAGCCAAACAAAAGTGATTGGACTCCGGGGTGAAAATTAACAGGGTTTTGACGACATTGCCACAAGGACATTCTACATACAACTCTTCCTCTTCTCCATAGGAGCGCAACAAAACCATGCCCGTTTGTTTCTGTGTTCCTGTGGGCGGAGTTTAACCGGGGGTTGTGATGTCATTAAAGCAGGAAGTAGGGGAATGTAGTCCAAACCGGTCGTTCGATGTAGGCAACTTCTGTTAAGTAAAATATCTCAATTGGCATCAAACTTTGAGTTTTATTATTCAACAGATATTATTCATACACAACATTTAACACAGGGAAACCAGAGCGAATTGTGCCGAACATACAGTAATAGAGGAAGTACCACACGTACAGTATTTTGTTCTCGAAGAGCAGGTACTAGTTTGAAAATCATGTCTAAAAAAGCCATTTATGCCAACAATTATTACATTTTTGAGATTAAACTATATATTTCTCCGTCATATTAAGAAAGTGATTTCTGTGACTGATACAGAAAATATGTTTGGTTATTCCTAGATGCCTGAGATGAGCAGAGTTCATTCTTCAAGGCCGTATGTGTTGTTTCTTCTGCAGAATGTCGGGCTTTTGTTGGGCTGGATCACAATGATGTTACTTGCTCGATATGAGCACAAACTTCAGTTCATATTTTAAAAATACAATAATGAATAACATTAGGAAAACTCAATTTTGATAATAAAAACATTAATGGAGTAAAACATCTATGACAATTTGGTCTTTCATATTTTATAGTTAGACGTTTATTGATCTTTGTTGGCTCAATGTTAAAAAAGCGTGAACATATATTTTTTTGTTGAACCAACCATTTTTTCCAAAAGTATTACAAAATTACACACAGAGGGATAACTTAAAATTGTGTGAAACATCCTCACATTATTTTGTTGTGTTGTGTGTTTCAGTGCTTATGTATTTTCTTCTTCCAATGTAATATAAATGTAGAACCTTATCACGCACATCTTTATTTCAAGATTTAAAAGCCAATATAAGAACATAAAACATTTAATATCAAAACTTTATTGTTTATATAACGTCGTTTATATAAAATATCACATCTGAAGCTGCAGCTAGATCATCTTGAGCTCTGACAGTTTCATGGAGAAACCAAAAAACAAAATGTGTATTTAAAGTCACTTTTTATTATTAAAGAACAATATTAAAATATGAACAACATGAGGGTATGAGATCACACTAAAATACAGTTGAGATAAATTAACATTTATCAAAGTGCGCATGCACTAAAATGATTTAAGTCGCTTTCTTATTGAGGAAAAATTAAAAAGAACCCAGATATAACTTTAATTTTATTAAAAAGACTAGACACTTTAGTGTGTTGTTAGTCAATGTCCAATTATATATGTAAAATTTAAAAGAAAATACATTTAATTAGCAAGAATTCAAAGAGGCTCTCAGTGGAATCAGATTCATAAAATCAGATAACAATATCCTTAAAAATGATTTATGAACCATTATTATGGTCCTTATTAATAAAGACACTAATATTTGTAAAAAATTGTTCCGTATAATGAAAGGAACAATCTGTTTCTGCCAAATTTTAAAGCCTTAAGTAGAAATATATTTGATAAATTAGACTATAAGGTGTTTGACAGGGTCAAATGAGTTTATTATTTTGAAACACATTTTTTTTTAGATTTAAGAGGTCTGTAAGATGTCCTCTAAAGATCTGAAGATCTGAAAAACGTCATCCATTCTAAATCATAAACATCAACGAGATTTATCACTTACAAGATGGCACAGGTACGTCAGTAAGATATCTGCTACGGATTTGAAAATCATCAGCTAAACATCTTAGATCATGTACATTCTAATTCATAAACGTCTTACAGACATCTTCTAGGTGTCTTTATGACATCTGACAGCAGATGACTCCGTGATGTGTTAAAGATGAGAATAGAAGACTAAAAGATGTATGTCTCTGTCTCTGATTCTGATTCTGATGTAAACGTTATCATATCGGTGAGTGTTTTTTGAGAAGTTGATGTTTTTTGGTTGTAAGATTGTAAGTGGGTGCATGCGCAGAATTGATGGAGACACAGAACATCAGCTGAGAATAATCCAGAAATGTGGAAAACTCCCAGCAGCTCCATCGAGAAACACCTGGATAACTGTGACCGTCCTGTACTACAGGTGTGTGAGCCATTAATAATACAGTTGAACCTGTTGTGCGTGCGTGTTATTGTCTGTAAAATAATGAATTACCTTCTGACCAATAGCATTTAAATGTTTGGTTTGTGTTATATACATTATTACTGTATATGCAAAAATGATGGAGCCTTAACTTGCTAACCTTTTCAGGAAAATATTATTTCTATAGCATTTAATGTAAACTGGGCAGAAACTCATTTGAAGTTCTTTCAAAATCATTTCTTTGTGAAACCTTCAAATGTTTGAGAAAATCAGAAGAAAGTAACTCTTCAGATTTTAGTCAAAAGATGATCAAATGATGTCTTTGTGTTCGTTGTTAAGTAATTCACACATTTCCCACCCAGTGTTTAATAATTTGGATGAGATTATTTTTATTCCAAACAGATATGAACACATAAGCGGATAAGAGTCACAATACTTTACTGGTCGTTTGTTATATACATAATTTACTACCCGTAGTTTATTGATCCTAAACCCTTAACCGGCTGCTAAAAACTTAATATAATCATAAAAATGTGCATTGTAATCCAAAATAAAATCAAACATTTCAAAATTATTATTCAGTTAAGAGAACAATAATTCCAATTCAATCCTCAATCCAATGGCAATGATTGAATTCAATCAATCAATATGATAAACATATATGATTAATTAAATACAATTTTGCATTGCTGAACAGATTTCCTGTTACTTTTGTCAACTTTCCAGACCGTCCGCCGACAGATCGAAGAAATGTTCATCATGTGTTTGAGAGAGTTTTGTCTGGAGTATGGTGATGTCTCTAGTGAGGACATCATGGCATATATTTCAGCATACTTTGCGTTTAACAAAAATTTGTTCGATTTCTGATCTTCAAAAAGAGATCGAACTTCAAAGCACTTCCAAACCACAGAGGAAACATTACCACCTTTGGCACGGCGTCCTTCTGATGTAACGTGAAGAGCCATCTATCTCATGATGGCCCAAAATGTTCTTCAGAGAGAGCAATCCCATCTGGTCAGGTACATGAGACACGTCATCATGTGAGTGGCCCATAAAACCTCAGCTAACTGTATTGTTCATTATACAATATTGACCGTTTTCTTTGTGTTGAATGTTCTTATATTGGGGTGTAAGTTAGCCTCTTATTAAGATCTTTGTGTCACCATTTCTTCCAATGAGGGACGATGTGACACACAAATAACAGTTAAGGGGTTTAATAGAATCCATAGTTGAGAACAGAGAACAGATAAACAGAGATATAGAGTGATAATGTAAAATCAAAGATGGCTTACATTGTGCAGGGACACGTGAGAAAACTTGGAGGAACATGAGAGATGAAGCAGGTCGTTTTGTAACACTGTGTTGGGTTTATGGACACACAGATCTTCCCTTCGCATTAGAGTGTTTCCTGAATGCATGTAATGCTTTGCATTTAAAATAGTTTTGAAAAAATGCTTTTATCAATAAATTGTATAAAACACTTCCCAGGATGTTCCCAGTGGCGTTTCTCATTAAGAGCTGATGTATTTTCACAAATGACAGATCGAATTTTTTTTTAAAGACAATTTTGCATTTAAAGGAATAGCTACACAGTCATCAATGATGTATATCACGCCAGTGTAACATAGATGGTGTCAGATATGGCAAATGACAGGAAATCAATATAATCCATGGTGGAGGTTTGATCTTCTAGATGTTTATAACATCACCACGGTGATCATCACTGACAGACTAGACTGTGGTGTTGATGAAGCCGCTGGAGCAGAGATTCGTATCGGAAACTCACTGGACAACAATGGACACAACAATCCCATGTAAAGTTCTTCATGAAATCACTTCAACACTTTTCATTGATTTAAAGACTTCTATAGACTTTCATTGATCTTCTCTCTTTAGACGTGCTGTAACTTTGGGTTTTCTATCTCAGTACGATCTCACTCTGTGTGAGGTGGAGGTCAATGGAAAAAGTAATTTCCTGATATTATACACTTCGATAAACATAGAAAATTGTATTTATATGATTACCATTAGTTCTAATTTCACCATTAATCACAAGTTATAAGGCATCACGTTTGTGTATGGTACGTTATCTGAGCGTTTAAGTTACACACACTTCATCATTAGATTTAAAATGTTAAAATGTCTTGTCAAAAGTCAATTAATATATATTTTAAAATGGGTTCATGGTGCTATGATGGAGAAGATTTCTCCTATGATCCTGTTGGTGATTCAACTACATAGATATGGCTAGCAATTCTTATAGACCCAAAATTAGATTCAATAATTTAAATCCACCCCCAGATAGACGCAAAGATGAAGCGAAGAATAGAAATCAGGAGAAGAAGTGATGATATAATAAAATGAGCAGAGATTTTTTAAGAAGAAATGTACGGTTGTGTTCAGATATTGATTTTAACTCATAAACTTCATAAACTCTGTGTCTATCCAACTCATTCTGATTTTCATTAAATTAGAAACCTTTTCATCAGCTGCTATAAACCCAGCACAGAAAGTGGAGAAGTACAGCTTCACATCAATGTCTCTTGAAATAAGCAGACCATAAATTGAACATTTACAATTTTGCCAAACGATTTTAAAAGTAAAGTAAATGAGATATGAGCCACAGATAATAAACAAGTGTACATATAATGATCACTGAAATCTCTGATCACAGTTTTAAAAATAGATCTTAAAAGTTTTAAAAATAAATGTAAGAAATCAATCAAATAACAAATTCATTGAGACACACAACTAACAACACAAAGATAGGGATGAGATTGAAATGATGATACCAGCAGTGATGTGAACACCAGATTAATAATGAAGAGAATTCATAGAAAACAATGAAAAAAGTAATGATCAACAACAAGAACAATTCAGTTTGTATATCCAGATTACAGATGTCGTTCACAATAACCTGAAAATAAAACACACATTCAGTAAATAAAATGATATAATCTATCTAGAATATTATTAGACTGGGTCTGTATTCATCCAATGGCATTTGTGTATGCTCTGTCCTTCCATTCATAGTGATTTTATTATTGTTATTATTATCATTATTATTATTATTAATATTATTTTTAATATTATTTTGTTTTCTGTAGTGACAAAAATATAAAATCCAAATGAATTACACACTTTAGCATCTATACATGAACCTTCCAGAAATCAATATTAAATCCAACTGATCTCTATTTAACAACTGACTTTGATTTCAACGAGAAACAACATGCATCGGTGTGTCATTTTAGATCTGATGACCTTTTCTGTATTTATAGATAAAACGTGTGTGTACTTGCCTCGGTTCTCTTGTTGTTCTTCTTGTTTCTTGGGGAGTTGTGTCCAGGACAGATTAAAATCAGAGATGTATAATGCCAGAACAGACTGAAGCTAAAATACACACAGAAAACATAATGTCATATCTCATTCTCTCATTACTCATGTCATATATCACTTCTCATTTATTTCTCTATTTAAAGACTCGTTTTCTCACCTGATGGAGGATTTTGTCGCTCTCAGCAGATACATCCACACTGGAGGACAATCTCAGTCTCAGAAAGTGTTTTCTACTATGATCTAAAACTGAAACCTCAAATTCAACAACCATATACAAATAAAACCACAAAACTACACACTGATGGATAAAAGATGACTTAGAAAATGAACTGGTGATTTTCTTTATAAATTTTCTTTCTTTCAGTCATTCGTTTGAACTGATATCAAGAAACATGATCAGAGTACACTTTCATTAACAAACAAACATGTTAATTTATATATTGTGGAGGACAAAAATAACTTCATAAAAAGCATGTAATGTTTGACACAAAGCTATCGATTGATAACTCAGATCATCCCTTGATAATAAATATTTACAAATGAAAAATTTGCAGCAAACAGTAATTATATATATGTATATATATATATATATATATATATATATATATATATATATATATATATATATATATATATATATATATATATATATATATACATATATAATTGTATGTATGTATGTATGTATCGTGTATGTATGTTTGTATGTGTATATTTATATATATATATATATATATATATATATATATATATATATATATGGTGTATGCTTTATCTAAAGCAACTTATATTGTATTATACAATTACTTTGTTCTTCAATATATGCAATATATGAGCTAGAAGCCTTTGCTAGTGATGTTACCTGTTCCATAGACCTCCACTTCACAGAGAACAAGAAAAGCTCTATGTCCGTTCCAGAAAACATTCACAAAACGTCCTTCCATCCCATTGCATGAATAATTGACTGTGATATTATGCAGAGTATTAGAAGTTACAGCACATCTAGAGAGAGGAAATCAATGAATGTCTATAGAAGTCTTTAAATCAATCAAGCAATGAACAAATCAAGTGTTGACGTGATTTCATGAAGAACTTTACATGGGATTGTTGTTTCCATTGTTGTCCAGTGAGTTTCCAATACGGATCTCTGCTCCAGTCATTTCAGGTGAAAAGTTCTCAAGAGCGGTGATGATGACAGTACTGATTTTATAAACATCCAGAAGATCCAACCTCCACCACGGGTTACTTTCAGATGATGTAGAAGCGCAGTATGGGTTCGAGCTGAATCTGTAACCATCTATGGCACGTTGAGCCGCCCAGGAGGAGTAAATGGATGACTGTGTAACTGTTCCTTTAGATGCTAAATTCTCTGGAAAATATATTTACAAAGACAGTTGATCAGTCATTGTTTAGAGACATAAAACATATGTGAATTTAACCCTCTGTAACCATATGAATCTTTTCAACTCTTGTTTATGAAAGACTCATCTGGGATTAAAATATAAATCTGGTGATGAAGATTATTTTTCAACACACTGGTATTGATTGATTTATGGCTCAAATTATTGAAATACATTTATAATGATTTATAAAAATTCAAAAACCCAATGGTATAGAACTCTATCAGAGAGAGGAGCTGTAAGAAGAGGAGCCCATGCACTTTTTTGCTCCTCAAATGAACAGATGTAGGAGTAAAAGAACATCAAAATACATCAAAATACTGCTGATATCTAACCAGAAACTAACAACAATGAAATAAATCTAGTTTTCGACATATCAACGTATATGAAGAAGAAAAATAATTCATTACCTGCTGAACTATCTGCAATAAAACCAAGACCTGATGAAAAAAAAGACACATATGACATTTCTATCTGAAAATCACTGTCATTAAGATTAAGTTAAGAATGAGTGTGATGATGTGTAATGTTGAGATGTTTGTGTGCTTCTATAAGATGATGTGATCTGTACTCACCAGAAAGTAAAATCAGATGAATGAGTTTCTCCATGTCTCTGTGTAAAGATGATGAAGCTGAACTAAAGAAATATGAGAGAGAATTGAGTTTCTTATGAGCAGAACTTTCACTTGATGTGTCTTCTTCTCTTCTTCACATCTATACATCCCTTCTTCAGCTCCTCCTCTGACAGACAGATGAACACACACAACTTTCTCTATCCACCTGGACAGGTATAATCTACCTCATCATCCACTAAAATATTTGTAAGAAAGGTGACCCATACTTGTAATATGACCTCTGCATTTAACGCATTAATAAGTAGTGAACACACATACACTGCAGGTCGTGAATACACACACATGCTAACACGTACGCAAACATACTTTTATTTTTCTTTAAGTTAAATGTAATATGTAAGTTTCATTTAACTTAAGCTATCAAAACTTTGATTTCTATCACTGATTATAAAAAAAAGTGTTACTGTATGATTCAACACAGCAATCAAATTATTTTAAGTGAGTGACATCATTAGATACCCCAAAAAGAGATGTCTCTTAATATACAAATCAAATCTTCGTGCAAATATTCAATTACTTGTGAAAATTAAGATCTCACATGTGTTTGTACCCTCGAAACCAGCAGATAAGAATAAAAAAATAATTTCTTATTTCATTGTTAATATTACATCTTGAAATATGTTTAACTGTTGTTTATTGCAAAACAGCATCATCACTTAAGTGATCCTTATGATTTCTAGTTAAAAAACAATTCATTTACAATAAATGTATCCCATACTAAGTGTTGTTTAAATGTATTAACAGAATTAAAGGTGAAGGTCATGGCACACACTGTGGCACGAGTGACGTGACGTTTAGCCAAGTATGGTGTTCCATATTTGGAATTTGTGCTCTTCATTTAACCTATCCCAGTGAACACACACACACACACACACACACACACACACACACACACACACACACACACACACACACACACACACACACACACACACACACACACAAATCAAATGCACTTTACTATATCTTTAGATTGATTCTAGTACCATTTCTGCACAATTAAACTATTTTAAGTACAAAATTACATTTACATTTTACATTTAGTCATTTAGCAGACGCTTTTATCCAAAGCGACTTACAATAGTCGAGGAGACAATGAAGCGATAAATAGCTGACACAACAATAGGTGAACAAGTTGTACAAAATATATATATATATTTTTTTTTTGATAGAGTGAGTAGGTTAGAAAAGAAGTTAGTAAATTAGTTAATCTTTAGGACAAGTTTATCATAAAATTAATCACAGAGTACTTTTATTTATAAGGAACCCAACATGTTTTTAAAATCCGATGATTTTTTTTATTAGGATTTGTTTTGTAAATGTCCACAGTACCAGCCTCTGCTCTTGTTTTGTTGTGTGTTTTGCGTACACAAATTCAGTGGGCCAGAGTTTGTAAACGAGTGAATTTAAAGACTGACAACAGTCAAATCATTTCTTGAACTGGGATCTTTAAATCAGATAAAGAAAGTGTGATTTTATTTGGTCTTGTTAGGTTTTAAACGTTAAATTTTTCTGAAATATTTAACGGAAGTGAACTTAACTTAAAGTGAATTTTACAATTCTGATGTGTGTTTGTTGCATGGACTGCACTGGCCTTTCCTGTTTCCTGCTTGTTGTGTAATTGGCTTTACGATGTGTCTTAGAATTACTTTAGAAACATTTGTTTCGTTACACTGGTGTTAAAGTATGGATTGGGCATCATCGCATGTTGAAGGACGCCTGGTTTTAATTTAATGTTTTTTAGATTTTTTAGTTTTAAGTAAAAATTAAAGCAATACTAAATATTTTGAGATGCACCGTTCAGGGTGGCATTTCCCCAATATGAACTTTATTTGATAAATATTTGTTTGTAAAAAAAGAAGAAGCGCTGTATTCTATAGAGTGCACGTGAGTCTCTATGACACTGGGGAATCTCTTTGTGTTCTGTACTATGGTTGTTAACCAGCGAGTTACGGTGTTGTTGGGGAAACGCACACCAGATCAGTTATAGTCCCTCCTTACACGAGTAACTGTAGGTATAAAACAGCAGACTACATTACATGAATAATGCCTTGTTTCACACTGAATTCTTCAATGCTTTACACATATATGATAATGCATATATGATAATTACATTCACTTAAGAAAAATTATGTGATGCCATTACTTTAATGGAAGCTCTTAGAAGAGTTCACCTGATCTACCTGTGTTCTGCATGTCCAAATGAAATCATCATTTAACATTAAAGTGTTATTTCCTTGTAATTTTATAATGTTTATTGTTTTCTATTAGAATTTGCTAAAAAAAAACATAAACTTATGTTATTAGTGTTTAGGTAGCGTTATATTTCATAACAAGTTTTACATTTACACTTTTTCGCTAACAAGCCCTTACCCATACGTCAGATGATTCTTCTAAGCTCTTAAGCCGCATTCACACCTACAAAACCCAATTGGCTATTTGGATCGTTTTCTCCTCAAAAATACATTGTGTTAAATATATACTAACTCTTCATTTCAAAATAGAAAAATCTTTCTCTGCAAACTCTAACTTTACCAAAACACTGAAAATCTGTCTGAAAATGATATTATTCTGTCAAGTCAAAGAATAACAAATGTTTCATCTCACAAGGTACATGCATTCAAAGTACACCAGGCTTCAAAATACTGGGTATAGTTGACATTACAAAAACATTACAAAAACATAGACTTATGTTTCTGTTTTTCAGCTATCTGTATGCAAAACATGTAATCCTTCGTTTTGACTCAAGATTTCATGGTTGGGAACTGTATATCCACATGCACAGTAATGTCCTTACCAAAAGCATTCCAGTAAAAAGCAAATAAGATTTTTTCCTTTACCGCTTACTACAGAAGGAACAGTAAAAATAGAAAGTATTTTACAGTATTGCAAAGTAAAAGTCTAAAGTCCCCTTTATTTACATTGCGTCAAAGCAGCTGAACAACGTTGATTAGTAAAACAGTGTGTCCATAATGCAAGATGATAGTTAAAGGCAGTTCATCATTGAGTTAGTAATGTCTCTGATTCATTTCCAATCAAGTCAGCTATATCGCTGTAAATGAAGTTACCCCAACTAAGCAATCCAAAGGCGACAACGGCACGGAACCAAAACTCCATTGGTGACAGAATGGACAACTAACCTTGGGAGAAACCAGGCTCAGTTGGGGGCAAGGTCTTACAGGGATCTGTTTCAAGGGCTCCGGTTGTCCTTGTCTTCACCATCCTGGTGGTGGTCGCTTTTCCAGTTCTCCATCCACCATCTTGTCTGGTTACGTATTGTATCCTGGTGACTGCAATGCCTTTGATCTGGATACAGGCTGGATCTGCTTTGTTGAACTCGAGAAAGAGAGAAACAGACTAATATTGGTGTAGATGCCTTCTTCCAAGGATATAGCAATATATCAGGTGTTGTGGAAAGTGTATCTGCTTACGGTTTACCTAATTAATGCAGCCTACAAATCCTTTGGATATCAGAAGCATGTTAGTTCGTTATGTGTAAGACAGGTTAAAGAGATGGGTCTTTAATCTATATTTAAACTGCAAGAGTGTTTCTGCATCCCCAACACTTTTGGGTAGGTTGTTCCATAGTTAAGGCACCAAGTAGATCTGCCGCCCACAGTTGATTTTGATAATCTAGGTATTATCGAATTGCCTGAGTTTTGAGAATGCAGCGTACGTGGATGATAACAATGTAACAGGAGCTCATTCAAATACTAAGGTGCTAAACTATTCAAGGCTTTTTAAGTAATAAGCAAGATTTTAAAATCTATACGATGTTGGATAGAGAGCCAGCGCAGTATTGACTGGACCGGAGTAATGTGGTCATACTTCCTAGTTCTTGTAAGAACTCTTGCTGCAGCATTTTGCACTAATTGTACTTTGTTTATCAAGCTTACAGAACATCCAAATGATAAAGCATTACAATAATCTAATCTTGGAGTCATGAATGCATGGATTAACATTTATGCATTTGACATTGAGAGTATAGTCTGTAAATTGGATACATTTTTGAGAAGATTTATAAGGAAAGAAGTCTATCAAGTAGCACTCCTCGGTTTTTTACTGAAGACAAAGAGTTGAATGAGAAGCCATCAAATCTCAGACAGTATTATAGGTTTTTACATGCAGAGTTTTGAGGTCCTATTATTAACACTTCTGTTTTTTTCAGACTTTAGCCCTAGGAAATTACTCGTCATCCAGTTTTTTATATCAACTATGCATATAAATATAAAGTTTAGTATCATCATTATAAAAGTAAAAGCCAACACCATGTTTACTGATGATAACTCCCAAAGGTAACATGTATAGCGTGAAGATAAGCGGCCCTAGAACTGGGCCTTGAGGTACTCCGTACTGCACTTGTGATGGATATGATAGCTCTTAATTTACTGCTATGAATCGATGATGGTCAGTTAAGTACGACTTAAACCATGCTAATGCATTTACATTTATGCCCACAAAGTGTTCAAGTCTATGCAAAATAATGTTGTGATCAATAGTGTCAAAGGCAGCACTTAGATCCATCAGCACTAATAGAGAGATACAACTACGGTTGGATGAAAGTAACAGGTCAGTCCCCCACAACTAAACACAAGCAACACGCCTGTGAACAAACCAAAAGTTAAAGAAAATGTTAACTGAAAAAACAACAGTTTATTTAAAAATATCAATTATTCTGGGAACTGGAAATCCTTCACACAATTTAAGTAATACAACACAAACTAATTAATGTAGTCCAAACTCAAGTGGATTCAGTTAGTTGACTTAATGGATGATGAAATCATGCTGACAAAATAAAGGTAGTGAGTGCTTAATCTACAACTTCATCAAAATGTGTTTTCATAACTCAAACACACGAAACACTTACAATAAGTGAAATCATTTGTGGTTATTCCACAAGAGAGTTTTGAACATTATTGCAGACAATCAGCTGGACAAACATCATTTAATATCCGCTTAAATAACCCTTAAATCAGAGTTTATTTTATTAACTGTAGTGAAATATATTAATTTGCATTTTGACGAGTATTTTAGCATTGCATTTTAGATGAGCTGAAGATCATTGAAAACAGAAAACAAGACCAAAAGAAAACACTATCTCTGAGATCAGGTGGAATATTTGTGTATTCAAAATGTATAAACACAATACTCAGCACAGCAGGCCCTTTTTATTGAGATTTGTTTAAATTTAAATTAAACCTACTGACAAAGAAAATCCAGGTTTATTGTCATTTAAACCATATTCAAGAACATTTCCTTATGACCAAAGCTGCTAAATTAGTCAGACACAGAACAACATAGAGAATTTATTTATAATAAAGATGCAAACATGCGCAGACAACACAAGAAAATACAATTAATACTGGCACAGACAATGGACACAAAACTCCCAGTAAGTAGAAAAGACTTCAGGAGTCAAGATCATCTCATGTCAAGAATAAAACGTGTGTGTGTGTGTGTGTGTGTGTGTGTGTGTGTGTGTGTGTGTGTGTGTGTGTGTGTGTGTGTGTGTGTGTGTGTGTGTGTGTGTGTGTGTGTGTGTGTGTGTGTGTGTGTGTGTGTGTGTGTGTGTGTGTGTGTGTGTGTGTGTGTGTGTAAAAGAGTTGTGGAGTGTTAACAGAATCTGTCACTGTCACATTTCTGCTCTTTACTCAAACAATTGCAGGAAACGCAAACCGACCATACAGACTGCCTTTCATCATCATATAATGGAACATGTAAGAGTGTGTGTGGCATGTGCGTGCATGCTTTGGAGTTTTCTATATTAAGGTAGAATCTAATTTCACACATCTTTATTTAAATATTCATTTGGTAATATGAGAAAAACATTATTGGTAATATAATGTTGTTTTACACAGAGGTCGTTTCAAAATGTGCATCTTACCAGGCCACCGTGAAGTTGACAGAAATGCTGTTTCATCCGCACTTTTCCGTGATGACCCTCACGGGCCAAACTCACCAAGATGCATGGAAATGAAGCTTTAAGAGGAGCACACACATTTGATTATCGGTTTGTAGGAGGAAATTTACAGCACTAAAGTTAAGTTCTACATTTCAACAGTCCATTCGTGTGCTAAAGCTTTCTTTCAGTTGTAGAATATTAACGTCCAGCAGTTAGTAATGTTTTTGAAGCAAATGCGTCCATACGGTCTGTTTTTTTATGAATTTGAAGAACAATTGCAAAGGTTGAACGATGCTATCACAGGGGCTTTGAATTAAACATTTCTTTCCACTACTGACAAACATCTGAGCATCCTCTTACCAGCTGATCTCAGAACCTTGTCTGATTCAACCACACGATGGCCAACATTTTTGATGAATTTATTGGAGCATGACAACAATCTTAGAACAGAACATCGCTGAAGTGCATCCTTAAAACATTGCGCTGACATGATATACATCTGACTGTGCAAACCAAGAATGTGCAGACTGCTTTTCTTGAACCATGTATGCACCCTGTATGCGTTGAATAACCACTTTATCAAAATTTGCGTCACCAGACAATTACATCATCCAAATATTTGACTACAATTGCAATACAGATGCTAACATTTTCTGAAATGCAGAAGGGCTGTTGATGATGTTAATACGTCACTAACTTTACAGTATGGGGCAGTCTTGTTTCAAGTGATTTTCAGACCCAGATCTCGGCAGAAGGGACAAATAAGATCCAGAATCCACAATCAACTCTACAGGAACAGAGGCTGATGCAGTCATGATACCACCACTTGATCTCTTTTTTCATATGCATGAGAATTTCAAGCTCGGCAGTTTAATTACATGTACAGAACATGTCTGCTATGAACGGCCCACTCTGGAAAAGTTTCCCATTTTGACTGTTATTGCAATGTCGAGAAACCGCAGGACCTCTGGAATCATCTGCCATATGCTCTGTAGATCACATTCACAGAGATACATTCAGTAGCAGAACACGGAGCGTTCACAAGAACATTCCTTTGGGAATGATCAATAGCAGGTCTCTCATGGCTTGTGTTGCTTCAACACATACTGATGACATCTGATCAGTAATAGCTTTGGCTGGTCCTTCGGCAGCCTCAATGTGTGAAGCAATAGCCGCTTTATACATTTACATTTACATTTAGTCATTTAGCAGACGCTTTTATCCAAAGCGACTTACAATAGTCGAGGAGACAATGAAGCGGTAAATAGCCGATACAACAATAGGTGAACAAGTGCTACAACAATGCTACCGAGTTACACAGAGAGCGAAGTTACAAAAAATGTTTTTCTTTTTTTTATGATTCAAATCAGTCTCCACTAACAAACGTTCTTTAACATGATAACTGCTTTTACCCTCCACTTTAGTCATCACACGATATTTCATCATTATTGGATCCAAACTGGCTGCTAGATCCCAAAGAGAAGCAGCATACTGCAGGATGGTTTCTCCAGCTATTGGACTTCATTGACTGATTATGACGCTCAGCAACATCTGTATATTGAGGAATAAAGTACAGTTTCAAAGTCTCAACAGCTTCCTCCGAGGTCTCTCTTGGTTTGGTGAAGTATTTTATAATCTATTCCCCAGCAGTGAAGAAAAAAACTTACTTTCTTGCAACTTTCTTTCTTACTTTTCTCTGACAAGCAAAGAGTTCTCAGACATCTATAGCAAGACGTCAAAAGGTATAGATGGACCACCATGGGATGGTAGGAATGGTGTGGGAATGGAAGCAGATAAAAGACATTTGAGTTCACAAAACCGCTAAATCTGTGTCCACACTTTGAGTTTCATCCAGATAGTGTAAGACACGAAAGTTCACAGTCCCTAAGGTGGACTCCCATTCTGCACCTTAAATAGACATCATGTGGACTACAGCCCCATCTTCTGACAATTACACAACAAAACATAAACACCGAAGAGGAAGTATTGGCAGTCTCTCTCTCTCTCTCTCTCTCTCTCTCTCTCTCTCTCTCTCTCTCTCTGGTCTCTCTCTCTCTCTCTCTCTCTCTCTCTCTCTCTGGTCTCTCTCTCTCTGGTCTCTCTCTCTCTCTCTCTCTCGCTCTCTCTCTCTCTCTGGTCTCTCTCTCTCTCTGGTCTCTCTCTCTCTGGTCTCTCTCTCTCTCTCTGGTCTCTCTCTCTCTCTGGTCTCTCTCTCTCTCTCTCTGGTCTCTCTCTCTCTGGTCTCTCTGGTCTCTCTCTCTCTGGTCTCTCTCTCTCTGGT
>CM065655.1:2032406-2059906 GCA_033220385.1 Triplophysa yarkandensis
TAACTTTAATACTTAAATACTTTACTCTGCACATATACATATATATGTGCAGAGATATAACGTCAAATGGCGTCTGTTTAGATGGCAGCATGACTGGCGTGTGTGCATCACAGAGGAAAGACAAAGTTTAAGTCGAAGTCTCAGAAAGTATTTCACAATCCACTCCAAGTAATGAGACGGTCGCCAGTATCTTATGTCTCCAGGTAACTCTCTTTGTTAGGAGGGAGATCACAGCTTTTTCTAAACTTACTGATATCGTATCCCTTTGTGTGCTGTCATCAAAAACATTGAACAGATCCTTGCCAACGACTGGCCAAATATGCTTAAATTCTGAGTTTATTCATTTGGCAGACGTTTTTATCCAAAGCAACTTACAAGTATTTTGCAGTGGCCAATTATAACTGCAGAGCACATGGGGATGAGCTCCATTCACCGTCGACTGGCACTGGGATTAAAACCCACAACCTTCTGCTTCTAAGTCCGAATCTACCAGCAGACCACAAGTGACGACTCTACGTTACACGGTTAAAAAGTCCTCAACCTAACATAGTCAATGGTTTATAATGCCAAGACAACCTTAAGCGTTTCTGTCATGAATTGTGAGGACAGAACCAGATTGCAGACAGCTCAAAAATACTTGATTTATACAAAACATACATAACATACAATCTCTCGAGGGGGCAAACAAGAACAAAACAAACTAAACTAAACTAGACAAATAACCTCAAGACAGGCCACAGACATGGACTAGGTAGACGAGTGATCTTGAGTTGGGGAGTGGCTGAAGACAGGAAAAGTCATTGAAGGACCCACACCCAGGAACACTTTTGGGCCACAAACGGGAAGAGTTCTAAGGGCCGACGTCGAGCGTGCAAAAGGGGGCTGCAGACCTGAAAAGACAGGAAGGCCTGAAGACACAAACACACTTGAAGGGCCACAGATAGGAACAGACTCCAGAGAGCACTCGCCCAGCATCCACCGGGGGCCCACAGACTGGAACAGACAGGAAGGCCCGGAGACAGGATAGAGTCGACTGATGAACAGAAGCTTCTCTGCTTTGTGTTTGTGGACAGTCATGGCTAAGATAAAGGAGCTCACGGAGGAACTGCGGCTGCTCATTGTGCCTGCTCACAGGTCAGAAAAGGGCTAAAAGACCAGAGTAAATGTGTAGACAGAACCAGCTTTTTTACCAGCTTTAATTGTTGTTGAGAAGCCTTCAGAAAAAAACAAAATGCAGTAATTTACAGCTGTACAATTTAAAGCAGGTAGTAGTGTTGCATGTACAACTAAATTAAGTGAATTTGAAAATGTAATCTTGTTAATGTAGAAGTTCAACTGATATTGGAGAGTAAAAAAATCTGAAAATGCTTTTTTTGGTCAGTATTTTTTCAGGATGTTATAGTTCAGTAACAAGTTTGAACACGCTTTTTCAATGATAAGTCAAATGATGTATTCAAATAATTATTACAATTTATTACATTTATTGCAAAAAAAATGTCATTAAGGCACATTTTTTAATCTGTTCCTGTTTCGAGAATCTACCTGGACGTGATATTTCCGTGTGGTCAACTGGGCTTTTATTCTGATGGTGATGTTTACTTTGAAGATTTGACCTTTTGATTGACAGGCGCTTGCTTCCATAAAACAGTCAAATGAGAGGCAGGCTTTAGCTAACGTACTTTTCCAACATGGGTGCCTATGTGACATGCAAATAAGTCGACAAACATCCCACGAAACAAGCAATTTATGTATTTTAAAGAACTCATTAACATTTACATTTAGTCATTTAGCTGATGCTTTTATCCAAAGCAACTTACAATGGAGGTTTACAAAAGAAGCATTTAGATTTTAGAACAATAGGTTACAACGCAGCCGTAAGTTAAATTAAAAACGTATAATATATCAGCTTAATAAGTTGGGAAGGATTGAGCTGATAAAAGTTTTCCCGGTTGGGTTTAACATTGTTAAAGATCTAACATGTGAGAACAAAAGCTTTGGGCAGATGTGTAGAATCTATAGGCCGTTACTTAAGCTGACTGGCATGTTAATATTGATCACAATGATGTACAACTTAATACAAGAAATTACAGTCAAATTTAGATAGAAAACACATTGAGCCTCATTGTCCATCGAGTAAATGCCTTGTTAAATGAATAAAAACACAGGAACTAACTGATATTTGGCAATAAAGAAATGGTGAACTGAAGTATTATACAGTGCTTGTTCTTATTTGGTTTGATTTGCAAAACTGGATATGTTTTGTGTGTTTGAGCATCATTGTAATGTCGATATATCTCAGTTTTCAGATCATAGTATGTTCTGTTTGTTTAACTTCCTCAAGGTTAAGGATGCTTACTTGCATTTTAATACTACTTTTGTATTGGATGATCAGTGTTTTATAAAATGTTAAAACAAAATTTGGGATTAATTAAAAATCTCATAAAAATCTTTTAGAGAATGGCAGCCATGGTGGGATATTGGTAAAGTTCAGATAAAACTGGCATCAGAGACCCTCTCTGCAAGAATCGGCTCTCTTGCCTGGAGTTCAGGGGCCTCATTTATAACGGAGCTGAAAACATGCGTACGCCAGTTCCTGCGCAAAAGTTGTGATTTATAAAGAAAAACTTGACGTGAAAATATGCGCACCTAAACGCAAACTCTGACCCATGCGTACGCACATTTTGAAGACAAAGCAGTTTGTCGACACTGATGGGGAGTTGAGGAACTGACTCGGATGAAGGGAATTAACACCTTTAAATTAATTTACTTTGACATATTTCAATATTTACAATATTTACCAGTTGCTCATAGGTCCCGGTTACAACAAAAAATACAAATAACATTAAATCACCATTGTGGGTCCTAAACATACATACATGCATGTTTAGTTTAAAGACATAAAAGGAACTATATGCTGAAAGTACGTATATTTAATTTCTTTCACTTCCATTCTTAAATGGATGTACGCCTATCACTCATTATGTGATTAATGTGATAAGTTGTAAATGATTAAATATGATCTCTGAAAACATAAGAAGTCTACTGCAGCAACACTTCAATGCATATTGTATGATGGATGAGCTGGCACTGCTGGAAGATTATGCCAATGGCAGACTTCGGAGTGACCCACAACACCAGCATGAAGAGACTGACCCACAACACCAGCATGAAGAGTCTGACCCACAACACCAGCATGAAGAGTCTGACCCACAACACCAGCATGAAGAGTCTGACCCACAACACCAGCATGAAGAACCTGACCCACAACACCAGCATGAAGAGCCTGACCCACAACACCAGCATGAAGAGCCTGACCCACAACACCAGCATGAAGAGACTGACCCACAACACCAGCATGAAGAACCTGACCCACAACACCAGCATGAAGAGCCTGACCCACAACACCAGCATGAAGAACCTGACCCACAACACCAGCATGAAGAGCCTGACCCACAACACCAGCATGAAGAGCCTGACCCACAACACCAGCATGAAGAGACTGACCCACAACACCAGCATGAAGAACCTGACCCACAACACCAGCATGAAGAGCCTGACCCACAACACCAGCATGAAGAACCTGACCCACAACACCAGCATGAAGAGCCTGACCCACAACACCAGCATGAAGAGACTGACCCACAACACCAGCATGAAGAGCCTGACCCACAACACCAGCATGAAGAACCTGACCCACAACACCAGCATGAAGAGCCTGACCCACAACACCAGCATGAAGAGTCTGACCCACAACACCAGCATGAAGAGCCTGACCCACAACACCAGCATGAAGAGACTGACCCCCCCCAACAAGAAGGACATCATCAGGGAGCAAGACTCCGTCAGGGAGTAATGCGCCGTTTGTGAAGAACAAAAGTGCAAAGGTTCATTTTTAAACAAGATCCTTTAATGTAGATGCAATGTCACCGCACAACCCTTATTTGCTTCAGCTCATCTGCGATGACAGTAATTGCATTAATGGGGTCTCTCTGTGTCTGCAGAACAGCACCCGTCCACTTCCAGCCGTGTGTATGGCACGGGATGCGCTTGTGCTGGGGACCTCAGGGAACTCCAGAGACCCCGCAGACTCTGCGCTGCAAGAATAAGGACTAAACCAATTGTGTGATTTATTTTATTTAATTGAGCACGCAAGCAATAAAGTTATTTACGAGGTTCCCCTGTATCATAACATGTGTGTCTCTCTCTCTCTCAGACACAATGCCACACACACTGGGTTGGCAGAGAATCGGGGGCACCTTTGCCCTCACCAGTCGCCCACACATTCTGTCAGTGAGAGACAAACCGTTTCTTTATTCCCATCTTAAGATCCGACCACTTGTCTTTTATATCTGGATCGGTTCTGTTTACCGCAGCAGTGATGTGTTTTTATTAGTAATTCCATCAAACAAAATAACTTTCCTTTCATCCACCTCACTCACAAGAATCTCTATTTCTGCCTTGCTCTCCATTGCTGTCATGATTTTGTTTTAAAAACACATATTTTTATATTTCCTCGCTCTCTTTTTAATATGCATGGCCACTGAGCTCATTTGCATTGTCTATATATGGTTAAACGTGGGCAGGTAGAGGGCGGTAAATGATATTTTTTTGCGTGCGCAGATTATCCGCTAGGTTGTGATTTATAAAGTGAAAATTGCGTGCAGGTGTGCGTACACATGCTTTTATAAATCTGAATATTTTTCTGCGTACGCTCATTTTGGCTTTTGTGCGTACGTAGAGTTTTAGTAAGGATCCTACGCACACTTTCATAAATGAGGCCCCTGAACATTTTCGCATCTTTTTCAAATAAACAAGACTGTTTCAGCTGATGTATTCAAAAGTGTTCTGGTCAGGTCACGCTTTCAGTAAGAGATGGATGTAACTTCAAAGTCTTTGGTTTAGAAAGAAATATGGACAGAATAGGGTCATTCATGAACATGAACTTTGGAAACTGACCATATAGACATTTGACCACATAGAAGAGTTGCCTGTTTTATAACGAAATGTATACAATTAATAGGGTTCAGAATATAATGAAGATAGTGTTTTCTCAGAAAACATTAGAAGTCAAAGTGTGCTAAAAAGCTTCAAATGTTTTGACCTGGGAGAACTGCACAGAGCTTCTCAGGGCAAAGACCCCAGAAAAGCGTTGGAAAGTGATCGTTTGCAAGTTGACTTTTATAATTTATGGTCAGAGGTTGAAGAAGATCTGCTAGAGGAACTCAATAGGATTTTAGCCGAAGAGTTGATGCA
Organism: Triplophysa yarkandensis; assembly: GCA_033220385.1. Taxonomy (NCBI): domain Eukaryota; kingdom Metazoa; phylum Chordata; class Actinopteri; order Cypriniformes; family Nemacheilidae; genus Triplophysa; species Triplophysa yarkandensis. The sequence goes on from CM065655.1 coordinate 2,037,660, forward strand.
GTTGAGATGCCAAGGAGCAATTCTTACTTTCCTACCCAAATAGGATGATCTGAGAGATATTAAATGCTGGGGGCCGTTGTCTATAAGTAGCTGAATATAAATTGTGGCTTATAATTATAGGAAAAAGAAAAAGAAAAGGCTTTTGATCGTGTTGAACATATGTTTTTTTATGGAGAATTTAAAAAGCTTTTGCTTAAATAAAGATTAGGTAAGATTGTAAGGCTCCTCTATGGTGATATCAAGAGTATTCTCAAAGTCAGTGGTGGTTTATTTGCTCCTTTTGGGGATCTGGGATGCTTTATTCTCTGACCATTGAGCCTCTACTAAAACAAATACGATTCAAGCTTTATGGTGTTGTGTTTTAAAATTGTAACAATAGTTTTCCAATATCAGCCAATGCTGTCAACCTGAATGCTTTTCACTGCAGGTTTGAAAAACGCAACTTCACACCCCACACCTGCTCTGACCTTCTCCAGCCAAAACAGATGTCAGACCTGTTGCCCTGACATCTGTAGTCATGAAGTAATTTGAAAGACTGTTTCTGGGCCATCTAAAGAACATCACTGGACCTTTATCGGAGCCTCTTCAGTGTGCTTATTGGCCAAACAGGTCAGTGGATGATGCATGGAGCTGCATGTTATCCTGCAACACTTTAAAAGACCGGGAACTTATGCCAGGATCCTGTTTGTGTACTTCAGCTCGGCTTTTGCATCCAGCATCCTCACCATATGCACTGGGGCTCCTCAGGCCTGTGTTCTTTCTCTGCTTCTCTTCTCTCTCTACACCAACAACTGCATTTCCCTTGACCCCCACTGTCAAACTTTTAAAGTTGGCTGAACGCCCCACTATTAATGGTCTTATCCAGGATTGTGATGAAGCTGCATACATAGGAGAGGTTGATCAGCTTTCTGTTTGGAGTAGCCAAAACCACCTGGAGGTTAATACGCTTAAAGCTGTTGAGATGATTGTTGACTTTAGAAAGAACCATTCCATCACTTTCTCCCCTCACCATATTCAACAGATGGCACTACCATCTCACAGGACCTGAAGTGGGAGAACCCCATTGCCTACATCACCAAATAGCTGTACAAGGCTGTAATTCCTTCAGAAACTAAGGACGTTTAATCTACCACAGGAACTGATGAAACAATTCTACATAGCTGTGATTTCATCAGTCGTGTGTTCATCCATCACACTCTGGTTATGTTCCGCTACCAAATCCGACATAGCAGACGTCAATGGACTGCTGAAACAGCTGAGAGGATTATTTGTGTAACCTTGCCTAGTCTCCAGGATTCATACAAAACCAGAGTTAAGAAACAGGTAGGTAACATCTTCAAGGATCCTTCCCATCCAGGACACAATCTGTTGGAACAATATTTTATATTTTATGGTTATGAAAATGCACAACACACTATTAATATACGGTGCTTACAGACACACTTGCAATTACCCATGGTCTGTAGCTCTCTTTAGGAATGAACTGACCATTGTTTCTTTTATGGACTGAGCAGATTGCTGTGTGATCACAAGGTCATCAACCTGTGTCTGTTTTCAAACATTGTTTGCCGGTCCTTTGGGAATGAAACAACTTTGGTATAAGGTCAGATCGCTTGGTTGTTCAATCTCTTTTGAAATGGAAAGAGGATTTAAAAACAGATGAAAATGCCATGTTGGATGACTTTTGTGCAGGTTGCTGTTTGCCCAATTCTAGAGATTTCTTGTCTTTTTGTCTGTAAATGTAGAAGGGTTTTGATCCCCTTTTATTAAAGATGATATTTCCCTAAGTGTGAACTTTTTTCTTTGTACAGGTGAATCTTTTTAAGAGTGATCTGTATTGGCTCTTAATGTTGAGTGAAAGAGTCAGTTCTACTTGGCGTGATGTATTAAGCTTGATCACAACACAAAGCCTGAGTGGAAATCTTTCTATAAACCACTATTGAACAAGACAAAAGGTGATTTTACAATGGTAGATTCTCCATGGTGCTGTCACTGTTAATGCTTTTTTATTTCATTTTAAATCCTGAGGCTTCTTCTGTATGTTTTTTCTGTCTTGGCCCGCTGAGGAGACGGCAGACCCAGGTCTTCCACACGCTGGGATTCCTGGGCCAGGTGAGCTCCCTGCCGGGGCCTGAGACTGTTTCTCCTCACCAAGATACAACTTTAAACATTAATCAGGATCATACTTTCTCTGAAGAACCACTGGATTTCAATTCAAAAATAGATGACAAAAAATGAAAACCAAATAACAAATCTGGAATCAATATTACAAATCAGAAAATGCAGTATCAAATCTAAAAACAAATCAGCAAACACAAGAACAACTCCAGAAACAAAAAAGCAAGACTGAAACCACAACGACAATTCTGTCAAACCGGAAAAGGTAAGGATTTTGTGTGGCCGTAGTCGCAGCTGATTGGATGAAACTCCCGTCGATCAAAATAACCAGAACGTACATTATCTACTATGAGAAAGAATGGTTCTACGCGAAATAGATTTATTCTTTGATTAATGCCTAATGGCCACATTTCCTTTCATTAATATAAAACTTGATCTTCTTGCGTTAGTAGAGGATTTGTGTCTGCTGTGCTTTGGTTTCACACTGAAGATATGAAAGATTTTTCCTACTGTGCAGCTGAAATGTATTTATGGTTTTATTTATTTCTATAAATGTAATGAAGAGATATGGGAAATAACTCTATGCAGAACAGATTAACAACATACATTTTTTCCCCCTTTTTATAAATTAAGATCTACAGAGCAAACATCATATTGCATCATATCGGTCTAACTGTAATAACATATATTAAACTGCTGTCTACAGACATATATAGTATGCTAAAGATTAATGGTTCTGTCACAAGACCTTTCAGGGGAAGCAGAGGCATATGCCAGGGGGTTGAGCATCCAGGCATTTTATATGCCACTGCAATCGAATCATTGTTGGTCTCACTGAGGAACAAGTTGGAGGGCATATCATGAGTGTGTCCAACCACCTCAGAATCTACGAAAATCAGTGCTTACGCTTATGACATGAATTTGATCATCTACATGTGAATGAAGGGGTCAAGGGTTGATTGATTTAAAAGCTTAGAAGGTGAAAGCGATTGGATTAAAGGTTGCCCAAAACCTACTCTACCCACAGTTTTTAAGTCTTTGGTCTGGTTCTGCACGGAACTTTTGGTGGGTTTGGTCTTGAAAGGAAGCTATTTTTGATATCAGCAGTTAGGGGAATTTCTCCTGATGTGAGATTTTATGCATCCGTTTTAAACTCTTTTACAGTTTTTAAATTGATCAGAAAGCATTTTAATCACTTCTGTCTTGAAGAACCGCGGTTTTATAACTCTTCCATAGGTAACGAATGTTGTAGTTTTAATGCAACTGTGAATAGGACTGACCAAAGGCTTAAACTTGCTGGACCTTCCGTCTAAAACATGGAGGTCAATAGTGGAGCAACCAGACTGGTTTCAGATCAGTCAGGACAGTGGAACAGGCTATATGGACGTTAAAAGTAGCTCTTCTACTAATTGTCTCCTAAGATTTGATAAGTCTGGTACTTAAGGGGTCATTCAATAAAAAAACAAGGGTACACAGGGAATCTGAGGTAAAGAGTTGTGAGAATCTGAGGGATTTTTCTTATCTAAACGCGAGGTTAGATATGTAATATCCTCAAAACGCGAGGTTTTATGAGTAATGCTCCTTCTTATGTCTTTTTTATTAGTGTAGTTTTGCGGTTGACTAGGTATACAGGTGGACTATTTGTGAAAGTGATCGGTTCATGTTCGGAAGGATAACGCGGCCTGTGGTCTCTACTTTCCAATAGTTTTGGATTTTATGGTTTTGTTGACATTGTGTGACCTGAACGAGGAATCAGATATACCTTTTTGCCACCCGAGGTGCTCGAGTTCCTCTGACAACGAGGGACAACACGAGTGGGTAACCGGGCAGTGCACCCAGCCACCGGAAGCGTTGGGTATTTCCTCCGGCTCCGTGGGCTGGCAGCTGTTGGATGCGAAGTGGTTTCCGGACACAGTAGATAATTGTGACTGCAAAAGGAAATTAAGGTATTGTAAAGTGTTTTATTTTAGCTCAAGGAAGAGCGAAGAGGCCAATTTGCATTTTACGCAGCCTCTACGTACCAAAGTGACGAACCAGGCCTGCATCGGGCCATTTGGAAGTCTTGCAGAATGGCTGTTGAAGGACGAGATGTGAATGTGTTTCAGAGCACAGATTCTTCCAGGTGAGTAAAAATATGCTCGAATTTGAATTTAATTGGTGTGTAAATGGGACGATCTAATGGTCCTTAGTGATGATGGCTAAATAGTGTTTAACTGGTGAAGCTTTGTGTTCAATCATGTATTTATATATATATATATATATCTTATTTTTAATTATTTATTTGTCCCTCCTTTAACCTCGAAGCCTCTTCAATGAACATATTGTGATTCTATGGGGATCTGTAGGATTTAAATTTAAAAGGTTGGATTTAAATAGTGTAATAAAGTGTTAAAAGTACATAAAAAGTCTCTCTCTGTCTCTCTCTCTCTCCCTGTCTCTCTCTCTCTGTCTCTCTGTCTCTCTCTCTCTCTCTCTCTCTCTCTGGTCTCTCTCTCTCTCTCTCTGTCTGTCTCTGGTCTCTCTCTCTCTCTCTCTCTCTCTCTCTCTCTCTCTCTCTGGTCTCTCTCTCTCTCTCTCTCTCTCTCTCTCTGGTCTCTCTGGTCTCTCACTCTCTCTCTCTCTGTCTCTCTCTCTGTCTCTCTCCCTGTCTCTCTCTCTCTGTTCTCTCTGTCTCTCTCTCTCTCTCTCTCTCTCTGTCTCTCTCTGTCTCTCTCTCTCTCTCCCTGTCTCTCTCTCTCTGGTCTCTCTCTCTCTCTCTCTCTCTCTCTCTCTCTCTCTCTCTCTCTCAGAGGACACTGTCAATCCTTTCTGTGTGTGTGCGTGCGTGTGTGTGTGTGCGCGTGCGCGTGCGTGTGTGTGTGTGTGTGTGTGTGTGTGTGTGTATGCAGATGGGATTAATCTCTAGAATCTTCTCGGTAAATATTCTTTTCTCCGGGTGTATGTGAGACAGAGGATTATTTACCCATAAAAATCATATTTACAAACAACTGATGTTTAACTTGATGGTTTGTCATTTGTGTCCTTGCTTTATAAGCACATCTCCAAAATAATAAAAACTGAACATCTGAACACAAATGAATGAGATTTTGTTACACTCAGCACAACTTTTAGTTAAAGCACTTTTTATAGTGTAATAACAATGGTCAGTTCTGGAACTTGATTCTGATTTCTAAGCCATTATAAAATACCCAGATTGACAACTGCTGACAGCATTACAAAGACTGAATAGTCCTGTGTGTTTTCCCTCTTGTTATTGCTCTTTATCATGATATTTCTTTGGATTTAACATCTTTGTTGTTTACTTATGTTTCTGGAATATGAATGAACACCGATAAGCAATGTAGTGGTACGGTTTCATTCTCCTGTGGATCCTCACTTTATTTGCTCTATTTAATGGAATCGTATTACGCACACGAAGTTAAAGCATTATATGTTCTTTGATGCAAGGGGTTACTCGTGTATTTGTTAAGAGGTTTGACAGGGTTTTATTTGACTTCACTTCGTGCCACAACTCCCTCAGCTGTTATGAAATACACCATGACCCACTGCTACAAATGGATTACCAATAAGGAACGTCAATCTGATCACAGATGTTAAGGGAAAAGTAAAAAGACATGCCAAATTGCTGACATTGCTTGTGGGCAGCCAGAATCGGAAAAATCAACATTAAAAACACAATCATAAATCTATAACAGGCACGGGAGGAAACAGGCAGGGGAGGAAACAGGCACGGGAGGAAACAGGCACGGGAGGAAACAGGCAGGGGAGGAAACAGGCACAGGAGGAAACAGGCACAGGAGGAAACAGGCACGGGAGTAAACAGGCAGGGGAGGAAACAGACACGGGAGGAAACAGGCACGGGAGGAAACAGGCAGGGGAGGAAACAGGCACAGGAGGAAACAGGCACGGGAGAAACAGGCACAGGAGGAAACAGGCAGGGGAGGAAACAGGCACGGGAGGAAACAGGCACGGGAGGAAACAGGCAGGGGAGGAAACAGGCACAGGAGGAAACAGGCACAGGAGGAAACAGGCACGGGAGTAAACAGGCAGGGGAGGAAACAGACACGGGAGGAAACAGGCACGGGAGGAAACAGGCAGGGGAGGAAACAGGCACAGGAGGAAACAGGCACAGGAGGAAACAGGCACAGGAGGAAACAGGCAGGGGAGGAAACAGGCACGGGAGGAAACAGGCACGGGAGGAAACAGGCAGGGGAGGAAACAGGCACAGGAGGAAACAGGCACAGGAGGAAACAGGCACAGGAGGAAACAGGCACAGGAGGAAACAGGCACGGGAGGAAACAGGCACGGGAGGAAACAGGCACGGGAGGAAACAGGCACGGGAGGAAACAGGCACGGGAGGAAACAGGCACGGGAGGAAACAGGCAGGGGAGGAAACAGGCAGGGTAGGAAACAGGCAGGGGAGGAAACAGGCAGGGTAGGAAACAGGCAGGGGAGGAAACAGGCAGGGGAGGAAACAGGCAGGGGAGGAAACAGGCAGGGGAGGAAACAGGCAGGGGAGGAAACAGGCAGGGTAGGAAACAGGCAGGGGAGGAAAATGCCCTTTAGACTCAAACAGATGTCTTATCTTAGATGACTTATGTACTTGTTGAGTATATGGAACAAGAATTTGACTGCCCTGTGTATGAATCGCAAGGGGTCGAGAGCCCTGACTTGCCAACACCGGGTTCATTGCCGGAACAAATCCAAATGCTGAATCCAACGTAGGTCTAAATTTGAAGAAGAATCTTTTGTTTCGGCTTCAACCCTTTCGGACGGCCTTGGCCAAGGCCTGTTCTGAAGACAAACAACTTCCACGAGAACAAGATAACGAGACGCTCTGATTTCCTCTACCCATTCCAAGGACATCTGTTGTGGACTGGATTCTCAGGCCTCACAGACTCACTGACACACACATGCACGCACATATACATACGTACACAGCTACAGATAGACAATCACTACCTCTACCCGTATCCCACGCCTTCGCATGCTTTTCACCACTGGTGTGGGCAGGCGGGTCTGGATCCAGCGCTGTTCATAGCTGCAGGGGCAGATGGCTGTTGCCCACATTGGACACCTCAACATTGCTGTCCCCCTCCCCATTGCAATGTCATGTCCAGTTTATGTGCTTAATGCTTGGGCTTTTTTGTCTCCCGGGTCTCACACTTCCCTACTGAAGGACAGTCTGAGAGGGGTTCTTTTTTTGAGCCAACTTTCCTTGTGTATCATGTTGTTCCTTTTTCTCTTTACTACCTCTCGGATCTGTCTTCCCTTGAATGTGATATGTGTTCATGGTCGGAGGGGTGTCATTTCATGGCATATAACAGTGTCTGTGACAAATAAAAGATTGATCGATTTATTGGTTTGTCTGTTACATGTATATCCAAATTGAGAAGGCAGAAAAGGCTCCAAATGTAGTTGTAAGGATTTAAAGTAACAAGCGAACAGGCTAACAGACAAGATTCAAAAACATGGTACAGACAGAAACACAGTTACACTTAACAAAACTGACAACAGACATTGAAAACACAACCACTTATAAAGGAGAGACATGCTAATCAATAATTGAGTTGTCATGACAACAGCTCATCAGGAGGTTCCAAATCACATTTCATGGAACAAAGATTTGTTGCAATATAATATCTTTGGTATAGGATGATTTCCAATCTAGACAAGTGAGCACACACTCTCTCCAACAGGCCTTCCCTTTTATTTGACCTATATTCCATTTTAACTGAATAAATACTCTAAATACTTAAACCCACAGTAATTTACCTGAAAGCAAGACCGCTTTTAGACAAACTTTAGAAAAGATTGTGTTTTCCTTTAGGGTCCGTCAGCTTTTCTTTTAGTTTACAGAGTAAGGGATATGTGGCCAAACTATAAGTCTGACCTGAAAGTGGGCATTCTTGTCTTTTACCCTCTCTCCAAATTAACAGAAACTCTACCCCACTTGCCATCTTTGACGTACATGTGGAATTATTATACGCATATATTTTGCAATATATTATGCAAACAGTCATATATGGGGTATTAATGAATAGCATTAAAATATTATTAATAATAAGTGTAGTTAAAGCTGATATTGTTGGGCAATCGATCTAGCCAATGTTGGCGAAGAAAACCAACTCTAAAAGAAGAAAAGACCTCTTAAGAAACCAGACCCAGAGAGGAGAACCTGTTCTCCTTTGGCAAAACATGACGTGACATGACGTCACATGACGTCGCATGACGTGAAGTGACATGTGGCCAAGTATTTTGTCCCATACTTGGAATTTGTGTTTTGCATTTAATCCATCCCAATGTACACAGGGAGTAAGTGAACACCCACACATTGTTATTCCAAAATTTAAATGCTTTGTGTGAGAACACTTCATCCCCTTTGGTGGATTTATTTATTCTAGGTATTATTCAAAGTCCGGGATCTTAGAGAGCAGTACATGTTGTTTTAAAAGTGATGTGACTGACAGCGAAGTATAGTGACCCATACTCAGAATTTGTGCTCTGCATTTGACCCATCCAGAGTGCACACACACAGCAGGGAACACACACACCAACCGTGAAAACACACACAACTGTGAACACAAACTTTCTAAACTCGTTTGGCTCTTGGCGAAGGCGGTCGCATCTTTTCCCTCTCCTCTCCCTTATCTCTCCTAACTGCTTGCTTTGTCTTGTTACTCTGTCCTGAGACTCTCTTTGCCCTGCTCTCGAAACAGAAAAGGAATAATGGATTTGATTAGCTGGTCTCTGAGTGCAATTGACACCCTCTTCTCGACGAGACGGCTTCTCGGGGGAACCCAGTTGTCCTGAAGGAACATTTGCAGCTGGATACATGATGGACGGGTGGGAGAATTGGCGCATCGTGTGCCTGGCGACATTGTGCCTGAGGATGTTGAAGATATCTACATATTAGGAGCTGTGGTAGCAGGGATTCTACTGATTGGATTAGGTGGGACCCTGTGGAACCGACGAGTGATAAAAGCGGTCAATGATCAAAGCCCCAGCAAGTTGACCGGATGGATTGAGACTGAGATGGGCAAAGCTGCTAGTACTCATGCTGCGGCAATGGATCGGAAATTGGAAAACATCACCGTGGTCATAGACCGAAAACTGGAAAACAACGGAGCGGCTATAGTGGCCATAGACCGCAAAATGGATAACAACGGGGTGGCTATGGACCGGAAAATGGAAAACATCGACTGCAAAATGGAAAACATCTTGGAGAAACTAGCAACTTTGCAAAGAAATTTGGCTGAAATGGCGACCAGTGATGGACATTAGATAACTGCGAAGACTAGCAGATATCGTTTCAAATTTTAAGAAGAAGAATTTGTTTTCGGTGACAACCCTTTCAGACAGCCTTGGCCAAGGCCTGTGCTGAAGATAAGCAACCCCCACGAGAACAAGACAATGAGACTCTCTGATTTCCTGTACCCATTCCAAGGACTTTACCTCTACCCCCATCCCACGCCTTCGTATGCTTATCTCCTCTGGTGTGGGCAGGCGGGTCTGGATCCAGCGCTGTACTCCATAGCTGCAGGGGCAGATGGCTGTTGCCCACATTGGACACCTCAATTCCCTGTCCCCTCCCCATTGCAATGTCATGTCCAGTTTATGTGCTTAATGCAAGGGCTTTTTTGTCTCCCGGGTCTCACACTGCCCTACTTTAGGACAGTCTGAGAGGGGTTCTTTTTTTGAGCCAACTTTCCTTGTGTATCATGTTGTTCCTTTTTCTCTGTACTACCTCTCGGATCTGTCTTCCCTTGAATGTGATATGTGTTTATGGTCCGAGGGGTGCCATTTCACGGCATGTAACAGTGTCTGTGACAAATAAAAGATTGATTGATTGATTGATTGACAAACCTGGAGCAGTGGGCAGACCTTTAAGCTGCGGCACCCAGGGAACAATTGGGGGTTCGGTGCCTTGCTCAAGGGCACCCAAGTCATGGTATTGCCAGCCGAGACTTGAACCCGCAACTCTCGGATTAGGAGTAAAACTATCTAAACACTAGTTAATGACTTCAAAAAGTGTAATAAGTTCTATTAAGTTCAGGAGCTATACCAATTAAGGCTTTGTTAGTAATCGGCAGAATTTCAGAGTCTGTACGATACTTCATTGGTAGCCAGTGTAGAGATTTTATAAGAGGTGTTTTGTGATCATATCTTTAAGTTTAGTAAGCACCCTTGCAGCTGCATTAAGAACTTTCTGTTGTCTATTTAGTGATGATGCAGGACAGCTGTTGAGTAATGTGTTACAGTAGGTCAGTCTGGAGGTCATGATGCATGAAGAAGCTTTTCCGCATCAGCAATACACAATATGTTTCTCAGTTGTCTATGTTTCTGAGATAGAAAATATTTTGTATCATTTGAGATAGGATTTCCAAAAGACAGGTTACTGTTTAATATAACGGCTGGGTAATTGTAACAGTGCAGCCTTCTATTTGCAAGTTGAAGGAATACTGCACGTTTTTGGATCGATAAGAACTTCCTGTATTTTATTTGTGTCTAAGAGTAGAAAATAATTTGTCATCCACTATTTTATGTCTTTGATGCAGTCTGACAGTTTAAATAATTGGAAGGTTTCATCTGGTTTAGGGGAAATATATAACTGAATATCATCTGGATAACATTGGAAACTGACATGTATTCTTATGATATTACCTGTCAGGAAATACTCGGGAGTCAGATGCAGGGTAACTCAGGTTTGTAAGGAAAGGCTAGGACTAGATAGCAGGAATAGTCACCAAACACACGGCAGGGAATATCTAAAACTAAAAAGGTTGAAAAAGTCACAAAACAAAAACCTGCTCGATAGTAGGGAGTATAAAAGAGGGCAAACACCAAGTTGAAAAAATAATCTGCTCGATAGCCTGGAAAAACCTCAAACGCAGCAAAGGTTGGCATGGCTCCTCCACGGAGGTGCGAGAGCGGCCGGTCCGATGGCCGCTGGGACAGACTCTGCATATACAGAAGAGATAGAACCCAGACAGAGTCCATCAGCTCCGGAGCCTAGAAAAGATAGGGTGACACGATCACAAAAAGACTAGACAAGACACAGTTTTCCCACAGGCAGTCGGAAGGACGTAACACTAACGGTCTGGATGTCTTACTCAAGATCACTTCAGTTATTATCTGCTGGCCCAACGACCAACTCTCTAATCACCAGAACACAACTGAGATGTGTTGTAACAGCTCATCTTACCTGCAAAAATCTTTTGTTTATAACAGAAGTCATAAACTTATCCAGGTCTAAAAAACATTTATATCACACACAAATATATTGTTTTATCAAGAATCTCATTATTTAATTGTCAATATACAAATTGTTCTTGTGTTTAAATGTTTTATTGGAGGAATCTTACAGCCCCGCACACATTGTTTCCTACATCTTATGATTCAACATTTTGAATGAACAAAACAAAACGATGAAAAATAAATGATGAATTTGGACAGAGACCCCTTTTGCAAACCGCAGTTGAAACAAAACTTGACTTTTATTACAGTTTTACTCAATTATTTACATACAAAGGGCCGTCGTGACCTGGTGGTTCGAATGTTGGACTCTTGATCCCAAGGTCGCTGGTCCGATACTCAGTACCAGCAGGGACACCAGGAATGAGGTGAGATCCTTGAGCTGGTACTCAACGACCACAAAATGTAAGTCATTCACCAACCCCTGAATGAATTCTGCTAAACCACAAGCACAGTTCCTGCTTAACACTCAAATTACAGTTCTGAAACACACTTTTTTAAAAGCACTACACACAATTCTCTGCCTCTGGCAAAATTTTCATTTAGAAGTAATCTTCTTTTCAAAAGGAAATATGCACATTCAAATACACACACTGACTCATCACAAGGGCAAACACCCCTCACACAGTTTTACAATTAGCAATTATAAAAGGGCAACAGGTTCAGTTTTGGAGTTATGGATGCCAACATTAGACACCGAGACAGAGCCAGAGGAGTTCGAGTAAGAGGACGAGGACGAGGAAGGCCAAGGACTGTTATCTCTAATAAGATCACTGCCACTTTGGTTTATCATGTGGTCAACCATGTTTTAACAATGAGGGAAGCTAGGAAAAGAGTACAGCCAAATTTGAGCAGGTACACTGTAGCATCCTTTATCCGGACTGTAGGAATTGACAATTGGTAAGTAATCTGAATGTCAGTACTGCATATGAATCCAGTACTCAACAACAACAATACTGTTATATGTAGGACTGTAATAATACTGTAAAGTATGTTTCAAGCATTAGTATTCAGTATCCATGGGTTAAATGAGCATTAATTCTGAGTGTGGGTCACTACACGTGGTTGTATGTCATACCATTTGCAACTTGGTCACAAGAGGGGGGAAATTAGCTGAAAATAGTGAATGAAAGTTTTTGTGACCTTAATTCCTGGATATGTAAATTCTGTTTTTAAAAGGATAATTGTGAATAACTGAATATGATCTCTAATCCTTATTGGCATTAGTTAACTCATAGACCAGTTTATCCTAGGACCTGAAAAAGTACCAGATATAAGAAATCCTTTCTAGAACCGAAGGGATGAGAGACTGAAGTTTAGTAAAATATACCAGTATATTATCAGCATATAGTGAGATTTTGCTCAAAGTGTTTTTTGTCCTTTGTCCATATATATATATATATAGGGATCAGAACATATATTGTGTATTAAAGACTCAAGTGCCAAGCAAACAACAAAGGAGATGGAGAGAAACCTTGTCTTTATTATCTAACTAAATTAGAAGAAACTCTGTCCTTCCCAGACACTGTTCAGAGAGAAGTTCTGTTTACTTTCACCGTCAATGTCCTGCTTCAGAAGGGCCCAAAAGTTCTCCAGAAGGTTTAAGTCAGGTGAAGAAAGCCATTCTTCATTTGATTCCTTTATTATCTTGAAGTCCTTTACTGCTCAGCCACGCAGGGAGATACTTTGATGTATGTGATGGAGCGTTGGGAAATGAAAGTCTTCTTGAAAGATGCAGACTTTTTCCTTTACCACTGCTTGAAGAAAGTGGTCAGGAGGTTTAAGAGTAGATTTCCTGTCCATTTATAACCCGAAAAGGTCCAAGTAGCTGATATTAAAGAAAACCCGGCCCATACCAGAACCTCAGCTTCACCTTGTTGGCGTCTGAGTGGAAGTGAAGCTCTGTGTCCGTTAATGATCCAACCGTGCACCCATCCATCTGGTCTTTCAAGAGTTACTCTCATCAGTTCACAAAACCTTTTAAATATCTGTCTTCAGATATGTCTTGGCACATTCTTTACATTTAACTTATGTGTCTTGTTCAGTGGAGAAAAAATGACCACATCTTCTGTTTAATTTTGAGAGTACATAGTGTTAAAGAGTTATCCTAGATTTAAACATAAATATATCTATTTCAAGTAAATCCTGTCTGATCAGGGTAGAACTATTAATTGTAGAACTGAGTCTAAGATAAAACTTTAGCCAGAAGTTTTTGATCATATGTCAGCAAGAAAATTGGCCTACAGCTGCTTACTTCCTCAAGATCTTTTTGGGTAATACTGTAATTTTGGCTTTATTTTAATTATGTCGTAAAAAAAGTCCCCTACAAGTGCAAGTGCGCTTGTTTAAGCCTCCCTACTCCCCCCAATGCAGCGACACGAATAGGCACGAGCAGATATCCAGAAGCGCGTTGGACGCGAATCGCATGAGTTGAAAAAATTGAACTTTGGCGAAATTTCACGCCGTGTTAACTAATCAGAAGCTTTCTTTATCTAAAACAAACATGGATGAAAGTCATCAGGGCTTTATGTGGAAACACAGAGCTTTATAAATCACCATTATACTTTTATTATACGTTAACAAAGACAGGAATACAAGTTATATTTACTGGAAGAAATTTAGTGAAGAAAGAAATGATCTTTACTCAATTTGAGCTCTATACGCATATTGAGACTATAAATAAAGCCTTCACATGAAGTTTAATCACTTTATTTTACATTAAAATGACTTTTCCTCTGAAGTTGATGAGTTCACCTGACAGAAGCCCCTCCCGCTGCGCGAATGGAGCATCAAACTACACGTGTGTGGTATGAACGTGGCATGAGGTTGTTTGCGTCTTGTGCAATGACTTACTTTTGACATTATTTGGGTAGCACACATATTCAGAATGCCTTTGACAGAATTCAAATTAGCCATTTTAATCTAGAGTAATCTAGATGAATTCCAAATTTACAGTGAGATTAATCTAGATCAAAAAAAATTAATCTATGCCCACCACTAATTAATATCAATATCCTCCAGGGACAGAGTCGCCGGGCACACGACGTGCCACTTCTCCCACACGTCCATCATTGATCCAGCTGCAAATGTTCCTGCAGGACAGTTGGGTTCCCTCTAATTTAAGATTCTCATAGAGAAGATGGCGTCAATTGCGTTCAGAGACCAGCTGATCAAATCCATAATTCCTTTGAGGGCAGGGCAAAGAGTGTCTCAGAATAGAAAAACAGGACAAGGCAAGCAGTTAAGAGAGATAAGGGAGGGAGAGGGAAAAGATGCCACCGCCTTCGCCGAGAGCCAAATGGTTCTTCAAGATTTAAAATGTCCTTCTGTTTGCACTTGGAACATGTTCCACATAAAAATAAATTCCAGTAAAATAGGCATTACATTGACGTTCATAAGTCCTTAAATAAAGACATCTATCCAATTAAACATTTCAAGGTATTTTGGTATTGTTAATGCAACTACTTTCCAATTTGAAGTTACTTATCCAATTTGAAGTATTTGCAAAAATTTTAAAGCGAAAGCGGCTGTTCTACTTTGAAGATGTTCCAGTCCTTGTCCCCCTTCTTTTTTGGATAAAACAATATGCTCTGAGGAACCCATTATAGCTTGTCCCAGAAAAAGTAAACTAAATTATCTTGAATCTCAATGTAATCTCAAATGCAAAAGAGGATCTTTATAGAATAATAAATGCCGTAAAGAGGAAGCTGTTACATTATTTAAAGTACCTCTAAATGACATATTTGGGATTAACCCCTTCCATTTCTCATGTCGACCATTAACTTAACCCAATAACTACTTCCCAATTTTTTGTAAAGTTGCTTCATCTCCTAAAAAAACATTTTTTTTCCATACCATACAGGAGGAAGGAGAAAGCACCCTCTTTTTCAACTTCCTATTAATAGTGCTTCACCTTCTTCCCAATTAGTTTAAGCAGAAGACAGTTTTGTAAAATCTCATTAAAACCTTTACATCAGTATGTTGGCTTACAAACAATAAAACGGCATATGCAGAGAGACTTCCCAAAATTAGCACATCAAAACCTTGTAATTTTTTTCTTGATTGTTCTAAAAAAGGTTCGAGTAATAAGGAATATAACATTCAAGAGAGCAGGAATCCCTGCTTCACACCTCTAAGAACTTTAGGAGTGTATAATTCACCATTCATTCTGAGTACGCTCTCAACATCACTGTACAAAACTTTAATTACATCTTTAAAACTTTTACTAAAACCATGTTCCACCCTGTCAAATGCTATCTCTTGGTCTAGAAAGTTGGCAGCATGAACAAAACACACACAAGATAAACAATCAGTAAAATAACCAACTAAACTTCAATTATTGAATTAAAAAATGCTCACGTAAGCAGAGAGAGAGAGAGAGGGGGGGGTGCTGACCGTGTCACTACAGGTCAGGTCAAACACATACATTAGCAGATGAGTAATGTACTCATGAAAGAATAAATAAACCCATCACAGACACTCAGTATACAAGGTCATTCTGTCAGCACAGGTTAAGTGTGAACTGATCTCAGGTCAGTATTCCTTTAAACTCTTTGTCTAAACAGATGGTCATTTCTACACTCTCCCTGAGAGCAAAAGAACAGATGAGTTCTCTTTCTTTGTGAATGAACTTAAGTCACTTTAACTCGTGATACACACATATTTCACAACCTTATATATGCAGATATCTCTGCTAAAGATGCAGAAATAATGATAATTCACAGGACTCTAAGCATTAGAAACATGATAGACTCCTTATTCTTGTCTACTTCAGATCTTTTTTTTATTAATTAAAGGAGGGAAATCTGTATTTTTAATTCTCTATGGATTTCTCTTCTTACATAAACTATTTTACAAAAATGATAGGTTAAAAAAGTTATAGACTATTTCAATGATACATTATAATTCTTGTCTAAAATGTTTGCCAGCACAATTCAATCAAATCTTAAAAATCGTTGCTATATGCGGATCATGTTGTTGAAAATACAGAAAAAATATTATTTATCTCCCATGCTTCATGAAATGCATTTTTTGTAACTCAGGGCACTAACAATGCCAAGATGGGTTCATATATACACAAAAAGAGGTTTATACAGAGACACATTTTTGTCCAATATTATGTATAGAGACGTTAGGCCCAATACCATTTCTATGTGGCAAGGTGAGAGATTTTAAATGACATTAAAGCTGCTTGTGTCACCTGGTAAAGGAATGAACCTTTGGGTTTCCTCAGGATGTCTTCACACAGAATGTTGGTGACAAAAAGTGGCACAAAACAATTCTGAAGAACAGAAGCTCAGTTTAAAGGTTCAGAAGGCACTCATGAACAAGCATCACAGCACACAAAACATTCAAAGATCCTCCAGATTACCACACAGTGTTAAGAACCAAGGCGCCCAAACTTTTGCACAGGGACATTTCTATAATTTTATCTAATATTATTTTGTCTTGAGGAGTATATGTAAACATATTTATGTAAAATATGTCACTGAAGAAAGTACTTATTATAATAAATAACATGCTTTTATATGATAACTCTTATTTTGTTGAAACTGTTCACATTTTCCCAGCTTCTACAAGGGTGGCCTAAACTTTTGCATACCATCTCTCTTGTCTGAAATAAAAAACGCTCAAACGGTCATCTGACAGACACACATCCCCTCCAGATATAAGCAAAGCTTCCCATGAACAACGCTTTCCACGCACACGATCAGAAATGAGTTTGTACATTAGTACCCAATTTGTAATGTCAGTATCTCCTGCAACCCTGTGAAGACACTGCTGCACGAATTCACCAGTTTTCACTCTTTATGACTTCTCATTTAGAATATTGAAACTCATTGCACTTCCTCATTCATCTGTTATGCTGTTGACCAGGTCAAAGGAATATCTTCATGTCATATTTCTCTATTTCAGCCTTCAGAGAGTGAAGATCATCTGACAGATCTGTGTCTTTGGCCTGCATGTTCCATCTTATATCTGTTATAATACTTGTTTGCGTGGTTTATATATCTCATGTTTACTCTCTTCAGCACCTTTTGTTGTGATAACATGTGCTTTAGAAATAACATTTCCTTCCATTAATCATCTGATGACACTTAAGTTACAGTGAAGCACAAGTGTCTATTCTAACATGTCATAACACTTATTTGTGTAATGCTCCTGATCTTGAGGATTAGTCACACATTGTGAAGAAAGAAAAAGATGAGTGCTCCATGGGCTTTAAAGACATGTGCTGCTTCCTTATTTCACAGAACCGATACTGATTTAGCTGTTCATCTCTGTCAGATGACTGATGTTCTGATGAGTCAGCAGACATTTTAGAGTCTTTAAAAGTGTCACATCTTCATGTGCAGATGTCAGTGTGTGTTTTGAGGAACGGATGGAGACAGAAGTGGATGAAGTTGAAGGGAAGGCCACGGTGTTCAGTCAGGAAAACCCTCTGTATGAAAACTCCATGAAGCTTTATCAGGCCGACCAATACGACTTCCAGCACAGCGGTGAGACTTAAACTGCATAATATCGTCCAGATTCTACATTTTTCATTAGAGTCAATATATGTGTGTGTGTGTGTGTGTGTGTGTGTGTGTGTGTGTGTGTGTGTGTGTGTGTGTGTGTGTGTGTGTGTGTGTGTGTGTGTGTGTGTGTGTGTGTGTGTGTGTGTGTGTGTGTGTGTGTGTGTGTGTGTGTGTGTGTGTGTGTGTGTTTTAGAGATGAGGTCTGGTAAATCTCCAAGTAAACAGAGATGGATTCCAGTGTTAATATTCATCTTAATGCTGCTTATTGCACTGAACTGTGTTCTGGCTTATAAAGGTGAGACACAACACAAATGCACAGACACTACGTATTATTAACCGTCAAAATGTATCTGAAATGTGTGCTTCAGTTTCTATGCTTTATATAAAAGTCTAACCCGTTAGCTCTTTATATTGTTAGTCCAACGCTGCAAAAAATCACTTACTAAGCGTTTTAAATCAACAACCATTTATTTTACACAAAAAAAACCAATGGGGTCCAAATAAAAAGCTTGAAAATTAGACCAACACAAAATTTGCGTTTATCAAGTTTTCGTCCCATTTCTTCCTTGTTTTAAACATACAAATTTATTCCTTCTACTTTCTGTAACAAGACTTAATATTTTAGACGAGAAAATGCATCTTAAAGTTTAAGATATTTTTTTCTATTTCCTTTCTTTGTTGTATATATTATGTTACAGTAAATAATTATTCTGAGCGATTTATAAGATTTCTCTCCTTATCTTTAGATCTCGAAGATAGATCCTACTATGATATCCATAGTAGGATCTTATCGACTTACAGATTTTATAGATCCAAATTGGAGTATCAGGCAGACACAGAGGAGGGCGAGAACAGCATTTATAATAAAATGAGCAGTTTGTAAGAATAGTAGAAAATCATAGTTGTGTAGAGATGCTGATTCTAGTCCATTGTTACTCCCTCCAGAGCTCCATCAGGAACCCTGACTCTGTCTAGTCTTATATAACTTATTGTAGTTTTGTCAAACTCATTCTAACTTCATCTGACTACAACTACATTTATCAGGTGTTATAAACCCAGAACAGAGAACTGAAAACTACAGTACCCTTTCTGTCGGTCTCTCACCGCTGTGTCGAAAATGACTGTATAAGGTTTGATCTTGAGAACCTTTTGAGTCTGAAATGGATTTTGAAAGGCCAATGAAATCGGGGAACGAAATTGGCATGCCATGTCCCGCCCCATACAAAGTTGTATAAAAGAACTTTTCTATACATCGGCAAAACTATGGGTTATTGAGACTTACAAATGGTTTAAAGGGAGATAAAGGATAGCCGTTAGCAGACGCTTTTATCCAAAGCGACTTACAAATGAAGCGGTAAATAGCTGATAGAACAATAGGTGTACAAGTGCTTCAACAAGGTTACCAATTTACATAAAGCGAGATAAAACCTATAGCGGGGAAAAGGTTAAGGGTTTTATATATATATTTTACATTTACATTTACATTTAGTCATTTAGCAGACGCTTTTATCCAAAGCGACTTACAATAGTCGAGGAGACAATTAAGCGGTAAATAGCCGATACAACAATAGGTGAACAAGTGCTACAACAATGTTACCAAGTTACACAGAGAGCGAAGTTACAAAAGATTTTTTTTTTGTTTATATTTTTTTTTTTTTTTTTTTTTGATAGAGTGAGTAGTTAGAAAAGAAGTGAGTTAGTAAATTAGGTGTAGCCGGAAAAGATGAGTTTTTAGGAGTTTTTGAAAGATAGAGACCGAGTCTGACAAGCGTGAAGCCAGAGGCAGATCGTTCCACCATCGAGGAACTGAAGCAGAGAACGTTCGAGAGAGAGATTTCTTACCCTTTTGAGCTGGTACCACAAGTCTCAGCTCATTTGCGGAGCGCAGAGATCTTGAGGGTCTATATCTTTGCATTAGTGCGTTAAGGTAAGTGGGTGCTGAACCGGTGGTGGTCTTGTAGGCAATGAGAAGACATTTAAATTCAATGCGAGCTGCTACAGGAAGCCAATGTAGTTTTATGAAGAGAGGTGTTACATGGGTCCTTTTTGGTTCCTTGAACACCACTCTTGCCGCTGCATTTTGAATCATCTGCAGAGGTTTAGTTGTGCACATCGGGAGTCCAGCAAGCAGCTCATTACAGTAGTCTAGCCTGGACAGGACCAAAGCTTGAACCAGGATTTGTGTGGAGTGTTCTGTGAGAAACTGTCTGATCTTCCTGATGTTGTAAAGCATGAATCTGCAGGATCTGACAGTCGCGGCAACATGATCTGTGAAGTTGAGCTGATCATCGATGATTATTCCCAAGTTTCTCGCAGACCTGGAGGGCACAATGGTTGATGCTCCGAGTTGGATCGAGAGATCGGGACGAGTCTTCGAGTCGGCAAGGATGACAAGAAGTTCCGTTTTCGCAAGGTTAAGTTGTAGGTGGTGTTGCTTCATCCAGAGGGAGATGTCGCTCAGACATGCTGAGACTCGGGTCGAAATCGTCTGATCTTCGGGATGAAACGCAAGGTGGAGTTGCGTGTCATCCGCATAACAGTGGTAGGAGAAGCCATGCTTACGAATGACTGATCCCAGTGATGTCATGTAGATCGAGAAGAGCAACGGTCCAAGAACTGAGCCCTGAGGTACAACGGTGTCAAGATGTTGCGGAGACTTCACCTCCCCACGAAACCTTGAAGGATCTACCCGAGAGGTAGGATACGAACCATTGGAGAGCCTATATATATATATATATATATATATATATATATATATATATATAAATATAGAGTTAGTAGGTTTGAAAAGAAGGTACTCCTAGTGGGTTAGTTGTGGCCGAAAAAAGATGAGTTTTAAGGTGTTTTTTGAAGATAGAGACCGAGTCTGCCAAGCGTGAAGCAAGAGGCAGATCAATCCACCATCAAGGAACCGATTCAGAGAACGTATGAGAGAGCGATTTCTTACCCTTTTGAGATGGCACCACAAGTCGTTGCTCATTAGCGGAGCGCAGAGATCTGGAGGGCCTATACCTTTGAATCAGTGAGTTACGATATCTGGGTGTTGAACCTGTGGTGGTCCTGTAGGCGTTGAGAAGAGATTTGAATTCAATTCAAGCTGCTATGGGAAGCC
Organism: Triplophysa yarkandensis; assembly: GCA_033220385.1. NCBI lineage: Eukaryota > Metazoa > Chordata > Actinopteri > Cypriniformes > Nemacheilidae > Triplophysa > Triplophysa yarkandensis. Next base: position 2,058,663 of record CM065655.1, read on the forward strand.
AATAGTTCAATAAAGAGAGGTGTTACATGGGTCCTTTTTGATCCCTTGTACACCAATCTTGCCACAGCATTCTGTGTCATCTGCAGAGGTTTAGTTGTGTACATAGGGAGATCAGCAAGCAGCGCATTGCAGTAATCCAGCATGGACAGGACCAGAGCCTGGTCTGTGGATTTCTGTGGAATGTTCTGAGAGAAACGGTCCGATCTTCCTGTTGTTGTAGAGCATGAAACTGCAGGATCTGCCAGTCGCAGCAACATGATCTGTGAAGTTGAGCTGATCATCAAGGATTACTCCCAAGTTTCTCACAGACCTGAAGGGCACAATGGTTGATGCTCCGAGTTGGACAGAGAAGTCTTGATGGACTTCGGGTTGGCAGTGATGACAAGAAGTTCCATTTTCGCAATGTTTAGTTGCAGTTGGTGGTGCTTCATCCAGAGCAAGATGTCGCTCAGGCATGCTGAGACTCGGGTCGAAATCGTCTGATCTTCAGGATGAAATGCAAGGTGGAGTTGTGTGTCATCCGCATAACAGTGGTAGGAGAAGCCATGCTTACAAATGACTGATCCCAGTGATGTCATGTAGATCGAGAAGAGCAACTGTCCAAGAACTCAGCCATGAGGTACACCGGTGTCAAGATGTTGGGTTCTGAGACTTCACCTCCCCACAAACCCCTGAAGTATCTACCCGAGAGGTAGGATTCGAACCATTGGAGAGTCGCATCGGAGACGCCCGTTTCCCTTTCCCAAGAGTCGAAAGGAGAATGCTGTGGTTAACGGTGTCAAAAGTAGCGGATAAGTCCAGCAGGATGAAAACGGAGGACTTGGAGGCCGCCCTTGCCAATGGTAGGTGACTGAGAGCAGCGTCGTCTCTGTTGAGTGTCCCTTCTTGAAGCCTGACTGGTTTCTGTTCAAGACATTGTGTAGAGTAAGGTAGGCCAAGAGTTGGTCGAAGGCGACACGTTCCAGGGTTTTTCCGATGAAGGGCAGGAGAGAAACTAGTCTGTAGTTCTCTAGGGTTACCCAGGGTTACGACAGACTCGTCTCAGATGGGTACACCCATGACGTCTGCCTCAGGTGTCTGGGTCTCTGGCATGGCGAGGCGGAGTTTGATGTTCCCCAGGGTTGAGCGTGCAGTTGCTTTGCACCTTTGCATTCTGCTGCCACCTGAAGATATAGACCAAGGCTCCCCTCCGAGGCATGTAAGTTCTCTTCCACCTTCAGGTCAAGCGGCAAGCATGTGTTGGT
>CM065655.1:2064906-2066911 GCA_033220385.1 Triplophysa yarkandensis
AGAAATGTTCTTTTTATTTATGTAGATCTCATTCAGAGCTTTGTTTGGGTTTTAGGACCTCCGGGCGAAACGGGACCAACTGGACTGCAAGGCCCACCTGGAGAAAATGGTTTACGTGGACCGAAGGGAGACACAGGCACTGGCAGACCGGGTAAGAAAGACAAAAGAAAGAAAATGTAAATATATAACATTCCAAATAATAATTTGACAGATTTTTTCAGGAATCCCGGGATTACCAGGGCAAAAGGGAGATGCGGGCTTTCCAGGTATCACAAATAAACATTACATATTATTTTAGAAAGCTTGTGATCTCAAGGTGGATGGATGGCTTAATGTCAAAACTAACATTTAAGAAGAAAGAAGAACCAATAAGAGCTCAGAATGGACAGGGAATGTTCGAAAACCTTAAGACGCTGCTGGAGAAAACGACAAGAAAACATTTCTGCAAATGATAGTCAAATGATGAGTCCACAGCATTTTGTGTATTTTATCATTCAAATGCATTCCCTTTGTTTCATTTGAGTATTTTCCTCTTGAGATATCACCACAAGATCCATTCTATAAACATTTCTTTTATAAAACGTGAATTTGGAAATCAAACTAAGAAAACTTGACCGATGCTGTATGTAAATAATTCAGTGTTGGATGTGTTGGTCCCAGGTGTTCCTGGATTTAATGGCAGTAAAGGAGATGCAGGTCAGCTCCAGTTTTCCATACACATGCACACATCTTAAAAATAAAACCAACTATTTCCATTTCATCTGCATGTTTTCTTCAGATCCTCTTTCACTTCATTGAAAATTAACATTGGAGGTTGAGCTTTGTTTAATAACTTTATCTTACATCTGACATTCTGTTATTTTAAACCTAAAGCTAATAAAACATTTCTATTTATTCAATTTTATTTGAGAATTAACATTTTTGAGTTGTTCAAGTGAACCTCAAACCTTTTCAATGCAACCTTAGAAATTAAGTTATCAATAACCCAAAAAAATCAAACAAAAATAAACATATACCATCATTTATATCAAAATGACAAAACCCTGTAACAAAATAGCTTACAAATTAATTTGATTATACATAAATACCGAATATATAAAAATATCCAATTCACACTATAAATCATATGACAATAATAATGAACGCTTCTGTTGAGGAATTTTGTGAATTAACACATGCATGAATATCTGTTTATTTCTTTCAGGTGTGCCAGGACAGAAGGGAGAGCCCGGTATGTTGTACACCTTTGGCTAATATCCAAAATATGTGAAGCGTGTGTTTATTAAATGGATTGTGTTTTGGTCAGGTGAGAAGGGTGAGACAGGAGCAGCAGGTGTAGACACAAGTCCAGGTAGATCTATCATCATGTCATGTAATGTTTCCTCGTGCCTCATGATCTCATGTGTGCGTTTTATGTAGCTGTTGTGCGTTTAGTGGATTCAGTCTCTCGTGGCAGATTGGAAGTGCTTCATCAGAATGTTTGGGGAAGTGTGTGTGATGATAACTTTGACAGTGTGGATGCGACTGTGGTGTGTAAGATGTTGGGCTTTCAGCGCTCATCTCAGGTGTACACGGCAAGCGGAGGTAATGTATCTGCTCAATACACTTACATTACTCTTATACCTTACCAAACCTTGAAGATCTCTCAAATGTATCTGCTGTGTATCTGCTGCAGGAGTGGGAAAAATCTGGCTGGATGAAGTGAGATGTAAGGGTCAGGAGAAGAGCATCTTCGACTGTCCACATGCAGGACTAGGGATCCATAACTGTAATCACAACGAAGATGTGGGAATAAGTTGTGTTTAAGAAAAAACACAAAACATTTGAATATTAACAGATATATATACGTGTTTTTCATGATGTGTTTATTCTTATAAAGAATGATCATTTATGCTGACCCTAGATAAAAAATTTTAATAAAGACTTTCACATTTTAATGTCTGATAATTCTTCTTTTCTTGAAAACTAATGGAAGTCATTGCCATTCAGATGGGCTCTCTGCTCT
>CM065655.1:2067464-2082464 GCA_033220385.1 Triplophysa yarkandensis
ACACACAGACTGTGAGTACATTCGACATATCGGTGAGATTGATTTTAAAGCAGATTCTGTTGTGACGTAATTAACATCAGTCATGAAATGACGTTCTCCTGCAGATGAAGGAAACACCGTGTGCTCACCAGTCCTGGACAGTATCATGGTTTTGTGTGTTTTGTACTTATTTATTGGTTTCTAATTCATTCGTTCAATGTAGAGGAAGACACTGAAACGAGATTCCTCATGTGTTCGTGACCCAGCTGTCAGTCACAGATCTTTGATGCAAACTTCAGACTGTTTTCTGTTTAACAAAGAAACATTTTTGTTTCCGCACGCACTTGCTAGAACTTATAAAATAAATTAAACAACGTTGTGTTTAGGCTGTGAAATTAAGTCAAGAGTTATAAATTGTGCATTTTACAACAGCTCAACAAATGAGAACAAAAGGATTCAGGGCTTGTATCGAGGCCAAAATAGAACTTTTGTTATGTTTTCAAATAAAAGGAAATACATAATTAATTTGCATCACTTATTACTTAAAATTGTAGCTCTATTGCAAAAATAGAAACAAAAATAACTCTTTAAATTAAACGATTAAGAATGTGAAAACGTAAGAAAATAAACAATAATAAACTGAAATAAAATCAACTCTGTCACCTGCTTTCTAAAGTTCATAGGTACACTTTTTCTTTTTCTTGAGCCCAAGTCCTAAATGAGCTCTTCATATGATAAAGACTTTGATTATTCAGACTGCGTACTCTTCCTATAGGGAGCGGCGGTACTTAATGTAATGTAAACATAAACTGAGTGTTTATATAATACAGAGTTACTTGATATGTTCTTGGTGGTTTTAGAACATACTGTTGATGCTTGGGTCCAGTAAGTGGTTGCCATGGTGATACTAATTGATGCTTGGATGGTCTGAGTAACTGCTGTGTGTGTGCGCTTGCTCGTGTGAGTGTGTGTGTGTGTGCGTGTGTGTGTGTGCGCTTGCTCGTGTGTGTCTGTGTGCGTGTGTGGGTGGCTGTGTGTGTGTGTGTGTGTGTGTGTGTGTGTGTGTGTGTGTGTGTGTGTGTGTGTGTGTGTGTGTGTGTGTGTGTGTGTGTGTGTGTGTGTGTGTGTGTGTGTGTGTGTGTGTGTGTGTGTGCGTGCGCTTGCTCGTGTGTGTCTGTGTGCGTGTGTGTGTGCCTGTGTGTGTGTGTGTGTGTGTGTGTGTGTGTGTGTGTCTGTGTGTGTGTGTGCGTGCGCGCGCGTGTGTGTGTGTGTATGTTCATCTCTGATGTGATTGTTACATTGTATGAATATTAGGAAAGCCATCAGAAATTGGGCGACTGACACACAAATAGACTTCCAGACGTCTTAACAGAGCGGCTACACATTCTACACTTTAAAACTGGGACGAACTTACATATCAGTGACAGAGAAGGATGTCAGATCAACAGAAGAGTAATGCACTAGATTTGTTATATCGGCTGTACATCTGTGGATTAATATCTGCGTGAGCGTGCGTGTTCAGGGACTCTTAAAGTATTCACATTTTACTGAATGTTGGTGTTGATCTCTGGGTTTGGGTTCAGGTCAATAGGTTTGTGTCAGGTCATTGTTTCTGTGTATCTGGGTCATTGGTTACATTTTCATCCATAGTAGCACACACAAATTCAAGTCAACTCGATATATTTATGGTTCTTTTCAGTTGACATTGTTCCAAAATACAGAAACACAAGTAATATATTATGCAGGCTATAGGGTCATAAATATGTGCGTGTTTATATGGGGTTTTAAAAGTAGCATTTAAATATTATTAATAATAAATGTAGTTAAAGCTGACGTCAGCAGCCTCCGGACGGGCAACAAAAGGGAAGAGGAGCTGCAGCCAATGGTGGCGAGGAAAAACAGAACCTTGAGAGAAAGCAGACCCAGCCAGGAGGACCAGTTCTCCTTTAGCACAACTGCTGGATCTCTAGTAACTCGCCTGTGCTCACACAACTAGACTAAGCGAGCAAAAGAAATTGAAAAGAAAATACTTAAAAGTATTACCTTTCATATCATTGTGGTAGATTTAAGAGCGGTTGTGACAGGGATGAGTGCGATGGCCTCCTGATGGTCTTGAACTGAAGGATGGCATGTGATGGTTCTCCTGGCGCTGGTGTAATCTCTGGTAACCCACGAGAGGGGTATCAGGTCGAGATGGATTTATGTATTCTGGGTTCTGTTAGAAGACTGTAGTTTTGGGATCTATGAGAGCGGGACGGTTGTCGTGTGATGAGAGCTCTGTTAAGTTCAGGAGCTATACCAATTAAGGCTTTGTTAGTAATCGGCAGAAATGTAGAGTCTGTACGATACTTCATTGGTAGCCAGTGTAGAGATTTTATAAGAGGTGTTTTGTGATCATATCTTTAAGTTTAGTGAGCACCCTTGCAGCTGCATTAAGAACTTTCTGTTGTCTATTTAGTGATGATGCAGGACAGCTGTTGAGTAATGTGTTACAGTAGGTCAGTCTGGAGGTCATGATGCATGAAGAAGCTTTTCCGCATCAGCAATACACAAATGTTTCTTAGTTTGTCTATGTTTCTGAGATGGAAGAAGGCAGATTTTGTATCAGTTGAAATATGATTTTCAAAAGACGGGTTAGTGTCTTATACATTGATAGGTCTTTAACTGTATTTGTGCGGTAAACAGGGCTGTCTTCTATCTGCAAGTTGTAGTCTGAAATACTGCACGTTTTTGGACCGGTAAGAAGCACTTTGGTTTAATTTGAGTTTAAGACCAGAAAATGATTTGTCATTCACTGTTTTATGTCTTGGATGCACGCTGACAGTTTTAATAATTAAAAGGTTTTTGTTTGTTTCAGATTTTATAGCAATTCTTTGTCTTAAACGCACTTCTGTAAGTATCTGTCTGGATCTCCAGAATCGTTTGTGTGTGTGCAAGTGTGAAAGAAACACCTGCTGTTAACAATCTTAATGCCAGCTGTTATTTCTGACCTCATCTTTGCCCATTGAGAACTTGAGTAGCACACAAATGTGCCTTTGTGTGTGTGTGTGTGTGTGCGTGTGCGTGTGCGTGTGCGTGTGCGTGTGCGTGTGTGTGTGCGCGTGCATTCGCATTATTACTGATATTTTGACTGTGTACTGATATGGTAAAACTGCATAAACATGCAAACATGAGTTTGACGAAGACCAATATCTGTCCTCTTGACTCAATGGTAAGAGACTGTCACAGAGGTGTTTCTGTGCACACAGTTCTCTACGGAAAATGCCTTACGTTAAACAAACCAACTGGGCAGAACAATGTTTCTACTGACTGAACACCAGTTGCTGCAGGGCTGACTTCATAAAGGCACACACACACACACACACACACACACAAACACGCGCACGCACACGCACACGCACACACACATCTCTATGTTGTCTTATGACCTTTCAATCATTTACTTGGCTTATGTTGAATCAATATAAGAATTGATTCTGTTTGATGAAACTGAGACAGAAAATGTAAAGCGTTCGTCACTTGAATCAGTAAATAAAGGAACAGCTGTGTTTAAATCACTGTGTCTCTGAACAGTGTGTTCATTGTCAGCAACTGAATGATGGTCATCTACTTACAACTTCATTTATGTCTTTCTTACTCTCTCAATGTTATATAGATCTGTGTCTCTCATTTACCTGTGTCTCCCTGTCATCTGTGTCTTTCTGTTACCTGTGTCTCACTGTTACCTGTGTCTCCCTGCCATTTGTGTCTCTCTGTTACCTGTGTCTCCCTGCCATTTGTGTCTCTCTGTTACCTGTGTCTCACTGTTACCTGTGTCTTTCTGTTACCTGTGTCTCACTGTTACATGTGTCTCCCTGCCATTTGTGTCTCTCTTTTACCTGTGTCTCCCTGTCATCTGTGTCTTTCTGTTACCTGTGTCTCACTGTTACCTGTGTCTCCCTGCCATTTGTGTCTCTCTTTTCCCTGTGTCTCACTGTTACCTGTGTCTCACTGTTACCTGTGTCTCACTGTTACCTGTGTCTCTCTGTTACCTGTGTCTCCCTGCCATTTGTGTCTCTCTGTTACCTGTGTCTCTCTGTTACCTGTGTCTCACTGTTACCTGTGTCTCCCTGCCATTTGTGTCTCTCTGTTACCTGTGTCTCACTGTTACCTGTGTCTCTCTGTTACCTGTGTCTCACTGTTACCTGTGTCTCCCTGCCATTTGTGTCTCTCTGTTACCTGTGTCTCTCTGTAACCTGTGTCTCACTGTTACCTGTGTCTCACTGCCATTTGTGTCTCTCTGTTACCTGTGTCTCTCTGTTACCTGTGTCTCACTGTTACCTGTGTCTCCCTGCCATTTGTGTCTCTCTGTTACCTGTGTCTCACTGTTACCTGTGTCTCCCTGCCATTTGTGTCTCTCTGTTACCTGTGTCTCTCTGTTACCTGTGTCTCACTGTTACCTGTGTCTCCCTGCCATTTGTGTCTCTCTGTTACCTGTGTCTCTCTGTTACCTGTGTCTCACTGTTACCTGTGTCTCCCTGCCATTTGTGTCTCTCTGTTACCTGTGTCTCTCTGTTACCTGTGTCTCACTGTTACCTGTGTCTCCCTGCCATTTGTGTCTCTCTGTTACCTGTGTCTCACTGTTACCTGTGTCTCTCTGTTACCTGTGTCTCCCTGCCATTTGTGTCTCTCTGTTACCTGTGTCTCTCTTTTCCCTGTGTCTCTCTGTTACCTGTGTCTCCCTGCCATTTGTGTCTCTCTGTTACCTGTGTCTCTCTGTTACCTGTGTCTCTCTGTTACCTGTGTCTCTCTGTTACCTGTGTCTCCCTGCCATTTGTGTCTCTCTGTTACCTGTGTCTCTCTTTTCCCTGTGTCTCACTGTTACCTGTGTCTCCCTGCCATTTGTGTCTCTCTGTTACCTGTGTCTCTCTGTTACCTGTGTCTCTCTGTTAACTGTGTCTCCCTGCCATTTGTGTCTCTCTGTTACCTGTGTCTCTCTGTTACCTGTGTCTCACTGTTACCAGTGTCTCCCTGCCATTTGTGTCTCTCTGTTACCTGTGTCTCTCTGTTACCTGTGTCTCGCTGTTACCTGTGTCTCACTGTTACCAGTGTCTCCCTGCCATTTGTGTCTCTCTGTTACCTGTGTCTCACTGTTACCTGTGTCTCTCTTTTCCCTGTGTCTCACTGTTACCTGTGTCCCCTGCCATTTGTGTCTCTCTGTTACCTGTGTCTCACTGTTACCTGTGTCTCACTGTTACCTGTGTCTCTCTGTTACCTGTGTCTCCCTGCCATTTGTGTCTCCCTGCCATTTGTGTCTCTCTATTACCTGTGTCTCTCTTTTCCCTGTGTCTCACTGTTACCTGTGTCTCACTGTTACCTGTGTCTATCTATTCCCTGTGTCTCACTGTTACCTGTGTCTCACTGTTACCTGTGTCTCTCTATTCCCTGTGTCTCTCTATTCCCTGTGTCTCACTGTTACCTTTGTCTCCCTGTTACCTGTGTCTCTCTATTCCCTGTGTCTCACTGTTACCTGTGTCTCCCTGCCATTTGTGTCTCTCTTTTCCCTGTGTCTCACTGTTACCTGTGTCTCACTGTTACCTGTGTCTCACTGTTACCTGTGTCTCTCTGCCATTTGTGTCTCTCTGTGACCTGTGTCTCTCTTTTCCCTGTGTCTCCCTGTCATCTGTGTCTTTCTGTTACCTTTGTCTCCCTGTCATCTATGTCTCTCTGTTACCTGTGTCTCTCTTTTACCTTTGTCTCTCTTTTCCCTGTCTCTCACTGTTACCTGTCTCTCACTGTTACCTGTGTCTCACTGTCATCTGTGTCTCTCTCTCATCTGTTTCTCTCTGTTACCTGTCTCTCTCTATTAACTGTGTCTCTCTGTTACCTATGTCTCTCTGTCATCTGTGTCTCTCTGTTACCTGTCTCTCTCTATTAACTGTGTCTCTCTGTTACCTGTCTCTCTCTATTAACTGTGTCTCTCTGTTACCGATGTCTCTCAGTCATCTGTGTGTCTCTCTGTTACCTGTCTCTCTCTATTAACTGTGTCTCTCTGTTACCTTCGTCTCCCTGTCATCTGTGTCACACTGTTACCTGTGTCTCTCTGTTACCTGTGTCTCACTGTTACCTGTCTCTCTGTTACCTGTCTCTCTGTTACCTGTGTCTCTCTGTTACCTGTGTCTCACTGTTACCTGTGTCTCTCTGTTACCTGTGTCTCACTGTTACCTGTCTCTCTGTTACCTCAGGGCTTCATTTGTTCTGAAACACAAAAAAACTCAGAAATCCAATCCACCTTTTAGCAGCGCCTGCTCTTAACCTAACGAAAGACATTCATGTTGATGTGTTGCGTTATAAATGCATATGTCAACAACTTTATCACCTTTAAATATTTAACAATAATAAAAGTTCCAGGGGAAAGCACAGAAGAATTCTCTTATATGTTGCTTCCAGTAATCTTCTCTTGAATATATTTGTGGTGAGCTGCACCTGACAAACTCAACCAGACAACAAATGGGCACAGTTCTTTTTTCTTATTTTGTTAATTCAATAATCTACTCATTTTGGGAGGAGAAATATTGTTAACTGATGTAAGTTCCCAACATGTCTATATCCGGCATCATCCAGAAAGTCTCACTAAATGATTTAGGTTTAATATTAAACTTCTAAATTCGACACACTTTAGAGGCGGTATCTTCAGTATCATGCCCGCTCATTTGACATAAGGCCAACTGACAATAATCTGAGACCAGCACATTGATATTCTTTGATCATTTTCAGATTCTTTTTAAGAGTTTCTCGTGCATATTTTAAAACATGTAAATAATAATTTCCCATTCTGTTACTTTCCCCACCCAGTAACTGGATAAATCACACCCACTCATTACACTGTTACCTGACTTTTCTCTAACATGACTCTTTGTCTTTGTGATGGGCTACATAAGTTACTAATTTAGCCCCTGGGTTACAGGGTCACCATAGCAACAGTGGAATCTTTCGTGGGAACCGGATGGACGGGCCACAGGAACGGAACGCTCCTCACTGTATTATTAATATTTGCTGAGACTTGTGGTGAAATAACGGTTGTGATGATGTCACTAACGAATATCCCTGTGTCCAGTCTCCTCCTGTTAGGTTGTTAGGAGGTTCTGGCTGCCCTAGCAACGCTGGAGATGTTGAATGAGTCATGACATTTAACTTCTTTTATTTAGGTCTTTTTAAAGATGTCTAAATAAGAACATATTAGTTCATGTCAGACATTCTGGAGGTTTTGTGATGCAGGTAACTGTAATAAGTGTGCATCATTTATAATCGGAGTGTTTTTTGTGTTGTTGATAGCATCGATCTTCTGGGCGAGTTTTGTTCGAGAGGGTCTGTTCTCATCTTAATCTCATTGAAGGGGATTACTTTGGCCTGGAGTTTCAGAACCATCACAGACGGACGGTGAGTGACATGAATCACATTTGTGATGAACCTGAAACAGAGACTCATCTGGGCTCCGTGCTCTTCTCCACAGGTCTGGCTGGATTTACTAAAGCCTATTAGAAAACAGATCACACGTAAGAGGACGCACAACCCTCTCTCTCTCACGTGTGTGTGTGTGTGTGTGTGTGTGTGTGTGTGTGTGTGTGTGTGTGTGTGTGTGTGTGTGTGTGTGTGTGTGTGTGTGTGTGTGTGTGTGTGTGTGTGTGTGTGCGTGCTTGTGTGCGTGCTTGTGTGGGGTGTGTGTGTGTGTGTGTGTGTGTGTGTGTGTGTGCGTGCTTGTGTGGGGTGTGTGTGTGTGCGTGTGTGTGTGTGTGTGTGTGTGTGTGTGCGTGCGCTTGTGTGGGGTGTGTGTGTGTGTGTGCGCTTGTGTGTGTGCCTGTGTGTGTGTGCCTGTGTGTGTGCTTGTGTGTGTGCGTGCGTGCGTGTGTGTGTGTGTGTGCTTGTGTGGGGTGTGTGCGTGTGTGCGTGCGTGTGTGCTTGTGTGTGTGTGTGCTTGTGTGGGGTGTGTGCGTGTGTGCGTGCGTGTGTGTGTGCGTTCGTGTGCGTGTGTGTGCGTGCGTGTGTGTGTGTGCGTGTGTGCGTGCGTGCGTGTGCGTGCGTGCGTGTGCGTGCGTGCGTGTGTGTGTGTGTGTGTGTGTGTGTGTGTGTGTGTGTGCGTGCGTGCTTGTGTGTGTGTGTGGTTGTGTGGGGTGTGTGCGTGTGTGTGTATTTCTGTGATTGCTGTGAGACAACTATTTATAAGTTTTGACACCTCCATGCCAGCTCTACAAAATATAACATTTTGTGTGTGTGTGTGTTTGTCACTGTGTTCGTGTCCAGGACCCAAACACACAGTTCTTCGGTTTGTTGTGAAATATTTTCCTCCGGATCCTTCTGTACTGCTGGAGGAGCTGACCAGGTGAGAACATTACTGTCCTTTCACTCAGAAAGATCTTCACATGTCTCTCATATATGACCGTTTTGTTGCAGGTACTTGTTTGCACTTCAGGTCAGACAGGATCTGTCCAGTGGCTGTCTCACGTGTAGTGACTCCAGCGCTGCTCTTCTGGTGTCGCACATCATTCAGTGTAAGCTACACAACCATCTCACTGTGAAGTTGTCAATTGGTTTTTACATTTTAACAGAACGACATTTTATTTGAATAAAGAGTGATTGGATGAGCAGTATATTAGTGTGTAACACACGTGTCATCACACACTTACGTTGCTTAAATAGTGTCTTTACATCCTGATATAGGACAGTGTTGTGTGGTTGTGGACACTAAAAAATGATTGATATCTCACAAATGAGATAGGAAAACTTATTTGATTTTTAACCGTACAAGATGATTTGTCATGTATGTCATGTGTCATGACGTTGCTTTGTTCCCCCAAAAATGAAAATTCCGTCAAAACTGACATTGCCATGTTTTCTACATAACAGTTAAGAAGATATTTTAAAGAATGTTGGTAACTGAACAATGGCAATACCCATGCAATAGAAGTGAATGGGTACCGCTGATGTTTGGTTTCTTGGACATTCTTCAAAATGTCTTGTTTTATGTTTTGAAGCAAACGTCATACAGGTCTTGAAATTTATTTAAGAAAACAAAACTAATTGCGCATCAAACATTTCAAGAGTGAGAACCCAGTGTAAGAATTATTGATAAGTCTTTCTCTGTCTCTCTGTGTGCGTGTGTGCATGTGTGTGTGTGTTCGTGTGTGTGTGTGTGCGTGTGTGCGTGCGTGCGTATATGTTTATTCAGCTGAGATTGGTGATTTTGAAGAAACTCAATGCAGACAACATCTTCTAAACACCAACTACATCCCTGATCAGATGGCCCTGATGGACAAAATCATGGAGTTCCACCATAAACACGTGTATGTTTCCAAACGAACACCGATGTTATCCTCTCAAGAAGCCTGAATAACACAGAGCTGTGTGTTGTGTGTGTCTGTGTGTTGTGTAGCGGTCAGACTCCAGCGGTGTCAGATCGGCATTTGTTGGAGGTGGCATGCAGGTTGGAGACGTACGGCATGAGACTTCACCCGGCTAAAGATGGAGATGGGACGAAACTCAGTCTGGCTGTAGCACACAATGGTGTCCTAGTGTTTCAGGTACACACACACAAACACACACACACACACACACACATGCACATCTAAACAACATGCGTTTCATGTGACGTGTTTTATTCAGGGTCACACCAGAATCAATAACTTCAGCTGGTCAAATATTCGCAAACTGAGTTTCAAGAGGAGAAGATTTCTTATCAAACCCCGAGCAGATCCAAGTGTGAGTCTTCAATGTGTGACTTATTGGGAATAATCCGTCTGTCAAACGCGTGAATATAAAATGATTCTCTGTCTGTCTTTAGCAGAATGTGAGTTCAGATACTTTAGAATTTCTCATGGCCAGTCGGGATTGCTGTAAAATGTTTTGGAAGATCTGTGTTGAGTATCACGCTTTCTTCAGACTCTACGAAGAGCCCAGACCCAAACCCAAAGCAGTTCTGTTCAGTCGCGGCTCATCCTTTAGATTCAGGTAACATCTCACGTGACAAACATAAAACACCTGTAAGAGTGTTGGTTTCTATCACCTCTCATCTCAAATGTATGACTTTTCTATTCATCGTTCATCTTGAGAACATAAACGAAGAAAGCGATAATGATCCTCCAATAGACACCGATACAACATTCAATCAAAAACCAGAAAGTTAATAAAGACATTTAAAAAAATTATTTATGTGATAAAGATTCTCAAATGGGGTTTGGTTAAATGGCTTGAATAGATACTATTGAGAACACATTTATAACAATTGATATCCAGTGTACGTCTGTTGATAGACTCATATTAGATGAGTTGTATTTAGACCTTAAAAGCAGCACTTGTGTCAATCTGTAAAGATTATCTTGATGGACACAACATGTGAACATCATAAAACCTTTGTTAAGCTCACAGCTTGTCATACAAACATGTTTGAGAAAAATCTTCAGTCTTTCGGTCGAGAGAACCAGTGTGGTGCCAACTTCTGGGTTGGCATACAACAACACATAACCTGAACCAGTATATACCATTATTGCCTTTGAATTAACTACGTGATTGTTCATGTTTTTATCTAATGCATGATGATCATCTTGTTTATTTAGTTGTGTTTGTATAAGAGTTTTGTCCATTAAAGCTGCGTTATATTCTCTGTTTCCTGCAGTGGACGGACACAGAAGCAGGTTATAGATTATGTGAAGGAGAACGAGTTTAGAAAACTTCCCTTCGACAGGTGAGTGTGTATATCCGTATATCATTGATCCGTTTTTGTAAGAGTGATGGTAACGTGTGTGTTTGTCTTGTTCTCTTTTAGAAAACACAGTAGAGTTCAGTACAACACATCACCTTTGCTCTCTACCCGGCCAAATCAAGTCAGTGTGTCCTCATATCTCACATCAGTCTTTTATCATGGATAAACATGCCGTATTCAAGAACGTGTCTTTCTCTTAGGCAGGGAATCAGAGCATGGAAGGATCGTTTTTAGTAAGCTCTGAAGATTCGGCTGTATTGAGACCCTGTAGAAACTCATCGCCCTCCACCCAACACAACGGATGCAGTGATCAAACCTTCCTCGCTCGGGAGGACGGCAGGCGACAAGTCGGGGATCAAGCAGGTCTGGCGTCCCGTGCGGCCAAAGGCAGCAGCTCATCCATCCCTTACATTGACTGCAGCGATGCAGAGTTTAGTGAACACGAGGTCAGAGGTCAGCTCAGCAGGTCGCAGTCACGCACGCGTAATACTGCGTCCGATCGCACTGCCGGGTTTGGTGCTCCACGTTCGCATCAGCAAGACAGATATCCGGGCAAGATTAGACAGAAAGAGTCTCCGCCGCTTTCCCCCGTAAGCCCCGCCCACAGCTATCCAAGCCCTTCCTCTCCCAATCAAAGTGCCAGCTTTTTCGAGCCGCCGATTTTCGGGAGCAGGACTCCGGTACGCGGGCCGCTTCACAGCACGCTGCTGGATGAGCTGGCCGCTAAAAGTCCAATTAAACACCACACCGGCACCAGGAGCCTGACCTCTAGCCCCGCCCCCTCTTCTTTTCACAGGACCGGCTCGCTAAGCCACGCCCAGTCTAACGGACAGGGTGGGCGGCGCTTCGGTTTAAAATCAACGGGTCTCCGGGAGGACAGGGGCGGACTCTTTAGCAGCTGTTCTCCACTCATGAATCGCAAATCCCAGAATGCAGGCGGTAGCAATGAAACAGGCTCGCGTATCCCGAGTCAGCCACACACCCCCGCTCTGTCCCGTGCCGAGCGATTGGCCATGCTAGAGCGCAGGATGCTGGCCAATGGTCTCACGCCTCCCGGTAAGGCCAATCTGAAGCTGAACTCCCCACGGCGTCGCTTCGGCGCGGTGCAGATGATTGACGGCTCCACTAGCAGTGGAACAGATACCAGTGACTCCGAGGAGGCGGAGACTACCGGCTCCTGCAGCCAATCACTGGGGTTCGAAAACCCCCGCAGCTCATCCCCTCTCCCTAGAAACAAGTATTCATTCAGTAGTCTGCAGATGGATGAGCTGGAGGATGAGGGAGGTTTGAACCTCAGTGATGAAGAAGGGATGCAAGTATATAACTGCTAGCGTCCTGGAGAGTCAGATAGAAAGGGTTTGTCGTGTTGCCCCTCAGAGGTTTGTCCTCCGGGGCAGATTTTCATCCTTCTCTTCAGGAGGTTGAGTCAATTTTGTGGTGCCAAGTTCCAGAACCCCATTGCACACGGTTCTGATGATGTAATTGGGTGACGATGCCTTCAAGTCCTCCTAAAGGTCCTCCGAAATGAAAGACCTGATGGAGGCGTTTTTCCCAGATCTAGTCTGAGGGATTTGGAGGCTTTGTGACTTACGGTTATTTCAGTGAGATAGTTCACCCATCAAGATCATTTCTGTCATGAAGTACTCGTCCTGAAGTAGTTCCAAAGTTGTTTTAATTGACTTGTATCTGATAAACACAAAGATCGGGGGACTGAGAGTAACGCAATTTCCATTCTCTGTATGTATGTACTGTACATGTGGAAGGATTGACGATAAAGCAGACTTGAACTTGATATTTAGAAGAATGTTGGCAACTGAGAATTCTAGGGCATCGTTACCTAGTAGTAGAAAAATGTAATTTGTAGTCAAATTTTCTTAAAATCTTCAAAATGTCGTTCTGTTTTGGACAGAACAGATTATTATTTTATACTGTTGTATTCAACGGAGGCCCAGAAAACTGAGTTGTTAACATTTTGTCAAATATATCCCTTTATGTTCAACTGAATAAAGGCATTTATACATGTTAAGAGAGAGTAATTCATGACAGAATTTTCCTCATTTGTGTGAATGATTCTTTAATGAAGAACACATTCTGAGGCCTTTAATGTCGGGTCTCTTTGGAGAACGGTCTGATCTTTCTTCGGTGAAGGTCTTCTTCTATCAATACTAGAAACTTTGCTAGAACTGATTGTGACGTGTAGAAGCATGTGATGTGCTGAGCTTCATCTCCATGAAGATAAGAATGACCTACACTTGCTTCTTTATTCAAACTCTCTCTCATTTTAAGATTTCTGTCTGACACTCCGAAATATCTCTTCTTACGATGAATTCAGCTTTGACGCGGATTTTGTATTTTAAATATTTAATCTTTGCATGGTTTTGTAGGTAGTTTTTGAATAGAAGGTGTCAGAACTGTGCCGAATGTATCCGTCTGTAAGAGATGGATTTAAAGGAACAGTTATGTCCCGAGAACCAAACATTACTCTCAATTCTCATTTTACAAAGACATTTCTTACTAATTCATCATGGATTATTCATCTCAATAACAAAGGATTTTATCGAATGGAAGTGTTTCTAATCCTCGTGTCTCTGTTGCCTGTTATACATCTGTACACTTTATCTGCTTTCTCTGCCGTTTCTTTGGTTCTTCGCTGAAACTGCTTGAGCTTGTCACCCTTGTCACGATAAAGAAATGCTTGTCATGTTTTCTGCCGACATTACGATGAACGAATGTTACACTAACGCAGTTTTGCATGTGTTCTCCTCTCGCGCTGAATAATGATCACACATGAAGAAATGCTTTTGAATGCTTTTGGGATTCTGTGATGCGAGTAACACATCATCCGTGTTTGTTCACACAATGGGTCGCGTCACTCGCTGTTCACTTGTGTGAATGACACGATGATGCGTCTCAATGACTGTGTTCAGAATGAACTGATTATTTATGCCGTTTTAATCAATACTTCATCAAACCATAGGAAAGAAGGAGAGGAAACTGGAAGAGACATGTGAATGATTTCTGATGAGCAATGAGAAATACTACATTGGTCTCTTAGATATGTTTCCTACATACCCACATATTCTTCATGTGTTTCAGCTATTTCACTTTCATTCAATTTAAATAGAAATAGCTGAAACATGACCGAGGAGTCTG
Source organism: Triplophysa yarkandensis (assembly GCA_033220385.1). Classification (NCBI taxonomy): domain Eukaryota; kingdom Metazoa; phylum Chordata; class Actinopteri; order Cypriniformes; family Nemacheilidae; genus Triplophysa; species Triplophysa yarkandensis. Next base: position 2,081,332 of record CM065655.1, read on the forward strand.
TTCAATCCCCTGAGCTATGAAAGAGCATCAGCGGAGGAATGGAAAGGTGTAATAAAGCATCAGTAGCTCATCTGGTTGTGTATTCTTCTGAACACAGAGCTTTATTCTTCTCTTGTTTTCTGCCCGATCTTCCGCTGCTCTGTATGAATCTCATAGACTTTTTAACATTGTATTTTGTGCACTAGTGTCAATAAAGCTGCCGTTGGCCTTTAAGGACTTTCAAAGCTCTTTATTTTTCAAACAGCCCTCCCTTCACCCGCTGTCTGTGCATGTCTTATGTCTGTCATGATGGATGAATGTCTGTATTTGGGCGTCATTTCATGTATGTTATGTTGGGTAAGTTTGTGTTAGACATGTATGTACACTGTCAGTCAAACCGTTGGATTCGTCTATTCATTAGTAGTACTCATAGTCTTTAAAATCATAGGAAAATAATCAATCTTATAATAGAAAATATTATGGTTGGGTACACAATCCTGATGGATCACAAAATCACGCAAATGTCTGTTTTAGTCGACCTCAGATATTTTTGGTTTCACTTATTTCAGAATTCAGTTTTTATTATACATGTTAAATGAAATGCAAAGAATTTCTACAGTATAATGCTTGTTAATAGTATAAAGTTAACATCTGTAATTGGATAGTTGTTATATATCTGTGTATGTCTGTATTGATTTTAAATCGGAATAATTCTCCTCGAACAGGTTCGTTTTCATAGATAAATGTATATTATTCAACTGACAAAATTTTGCTCACTTAAAAAGATTTTTATAAGAGAGTTTGTACAGTAGACACGGCCGATTTGTGTCCGATCATGAGAGAACAAATGGAGCGTTTGACTGGTGCTGTTGCATACAGGTCATCATTAATGGGAATGAAACTTCTCTCATTATTTGCTCACACTCTTTTCAATCCTTTGTCTTTCGTCCTTCTGCAGAACACCAAGGAAGATTTCTTCAAGAACGTGGCATCCACTTGAAATTAGCAATCTGTGTTCGTACAATACAACGAATGAGGGCCACTGGTGGTTATCAACGTTCTTCAAATATCTTCTTTTGTGTTCTGCACAACAGACATGCAGGTTTGAAATGACAAGAAAGAATAAATGACGGAATTTTCATCCCATTAATGTT
>CM065655.1:2089502-2099502 GCA_033220385.1 Triplophysa yarkandensis
GAAGTGCACATGTTTATAAAGAATAAAACTTTAATATGTGTGTAATATTTGTTATATATTAATATAATAATACAGAAGTGCACATGTTTATATAGAATAAAACTGTATTATATGTGTAATATTTGTTATATATTAATATAATATTACAGAAGTGCACATGTTTATAAAGAATAAAACTGTATTATATGTGTAATATTTGTTATATATATTAATATAATAATACAGAAGTGCACATGTTTATATAGAATAAAACTGTATTATATGTGTAATATTTGTTATATATTAATATAATATTACAGAAGTGCACATGTTTATAAAGAATAAAACTTTAATATGTGTGTAATATTTGTTATATATATTAATATAATATTACAGAAGTGCACATGTTTATAAAGAATAAAACTTTAATATGTGTGTAATATTTGTTATATATATTAATATAATATTACAGAAGTGCACATGTTTATAAAGAATAAAACTGTATTATGTGTGTAATATTTGTTATATATTAATATAATATTACAGAAGTGCGCGTGTGTTCACACTGACAACAGAAGTGAAACCAGATTGACTTTCAGTTTCATTCTGCAGTAATCGAGGGGCAGTTTGTGTCTCCAGCAGGGGGCATCATGTCTTCTCACCCCCGGCGTGTGCGCCTCAAGCCCTGGCTGGTGGATCAGGTGAATAACGGATCGTTTCCGGGTCTGATGTGGCTGGACCGCGACGCCCGGCGCTTCCAGATCCCGTGGAAACATGCGACGCGGCACACACCGCAACAGGAAGAGGAGAACACCATCTTTAAAGTGAGTGCGCTCTTGTGTGTCACATGTGGAGAAGTGCCGGAGATCCGACGTGTGTTTGTGTGTCAGGCGTGGGCTGTGGAGACGGGGAAATATCAGGAAGGAGTGGACGAGCCGGATCCGGCCAAGTGGAAAGCTCAGCTGCGATGTGCCCTCAACAAGAGCCGAGAGTTTAATCTCATTTATGACGGAACCAAAGAAGTTCCCATGAACCCGCTGAAGATCTACGATGTGTGTGACATCACACCCAGTAACCCAGGTACACACACACACACACGCATTGACTAATCCAAATCACCAATGATTCCTTTCCACGGGTCTCCTCGGCTCTGGATTGAATCATTATAAACATTAACACTCTCTCTCTATTAGGTTCAGTTCATACAGATGAGACTGATGGTGATGAAGACGATATTCCAGACACTCCGGAACCGCCACCACCATATCCACCTCAGGGTACACACACACCTAACACAACATGAAGTTACTGATATAAGGTTTAATCTAAAGAATTACTTATATATTTGTGTGTGTGTATGTGTTCAGGTATGAGTGCGTCTCCGATGGCTCAAGTTTGGAGTCCTCCGGGTTCAGTCTCGCCCATGCAGCCCCCGAGCTGCCCGCCTCCTCCTCCAGCCTGGAGACCCAAAGAAGAGCCAGATGTTGAGATGCAGCCGCCGCCCATGGAGGTCCAGGCGCCGACACCTCTGGAAGCCATGTTTGCAACACCGGAGACGTGGATCAGCTCTCTGCCCAGTATGACATTGCTCTCATGTAAAGTAAACCGCTTTCATGTAGAAGTATGGTGTCTCATTTATATCACACGTGTTTCTCAGTGACCGACCTGGAGGTGCAGTTCTATTACCGAGGTAAGGAGGTGTGTCCACCGGTGATCGTCAGTAACCCACACGGTTGCCGGTTGTTTTACGGTGATCTGGGTCCCATGGTGCATCAGGAGGAGCTGTTTGGTCCCGTTACTCTGGAGCAGGTGCGCTTCCCTTCCACCGAACACATCGCCAATGAAAAGCAGCGTGTGTTCACCAGCCGTCTTCTGGATGTTATGGACCGCGGGCTCATCTTGGAGGTCAGCGGTCATGATATATACGCCGTCAGATTGTGTCAGTGTAAGGTGTACTGGTCTGGTCCTTGCGCACCCAATCCGAACGCTCCGAATCTTATCGAGCGTCAACGAAAGGTCGAAAGGTCAAGCTTTTCTGTCTGGAGTCTTTCCTCAGCGGTGAGTGACGAATCAATGTCATCTAGTTTTCTGTTTTAGGTGTGATGTTGATTTGATTCATGTGTGTTTTTACAGGTGTGATCGCTCACCACCAACGAGGTCAGTCGTCCTCCGAGTCACCCATGTATGACATCTATTTATGTTTTGGAGAAGAGTGGCCTGACGGTCGACCCCGTGACAGAAAACTCATCACGGTGCAGGTGAGACTTTCACAAACCTCCAACACAATCCACCAGAACATTTTAAATATCATGACAGGAACCAAACATGCAAGTTCTGTTTTAATATGAATTTGTTCTGAAAGTTGCTGCTGATGATACATTACATAAAAAGGTTTCACTTTATTGCAACATTGCAAATAAAATATTAAATTAATCAGATTTATGATGCTGGTTTAATAAAGTAATTGTTTTGTGTTTACTTGCCTTTATTGAAATGAAATAAAATGTATACGTAAAATAACAGCTAAACCCTGTAAGGGAGGTAGCAGTAATAGAAAAAAATGAAACTTCAATACAATACTCTTCGTAAGTCTTCGGTAAGAATAAATCAGTTTCCTGAGAATCAATGGAGTTGTGATGCTCTGTTGGCACACACAGATGTTATTGTGATCTGACACATGAAGTGATTAAATCATTAATCGTGTGTGTGTGTTTTCAGGTGATTCCAGTGGTGGCTCGTATGATCAGTGAGATGTTTTCTGGCGACTGTACTCGCTCATTCGACAGCGGCAGCGTTCGTCTGCAGATCTCCATACCTGACATCAAAGACAACATCGTCACACATCTTAAACAGCTCTATCGCCTCCTACAGACACATCAGGGTCAGGACAACTGGCCTCTGCCGCCCGGAGCCGGAATTCACATAACGCAGGCTCTGCAGACGCAGTGACCACCAATCAGAAGGGTTTTTATTGGAAGAAACCTAAAGAGACATGAGGAGAAGCTGATGTGAAAGACTGACCATGACCAAGTGAAGATATTCTCTGTTCTGTGTGTGAATCTCACCGGGTCAGAGTTCAGTGCGTGTGTGTCTGTGGATGAGGGTTAATAATCAACCATCTTTCATCTGTTGTTTATTAGTGTAGTCTTTCACATTCTATATCATAAGCTCTTTTAAACATATGTTTTTATTGAATTAAAAGAAAGGATTGTGATTGTCATCTGCTCTGTGGTTCTTTGCACTTTCGGGGTTAATATCATTGTTTTATTAAACGTGTGTGTATTTCATATCCCAACTTAACATTCACAGATATTGTGTTATCTGGATTTATTAATAAAATGGAAGAACATTTTTCTTGACGTTGATTCAATTTTATACATGTAGGGAGAAATGTATCCATGAAAAGTTTGTTCAAAAGATTTTTAACATTGAAGATGTCACAGGTTAAACACACACATGCGCAGCTGTCATGGGACAGAGAATGTGTTAAATGTTCATATCTGTAAGTGTTTCCTGTCTGTCTCCACCCATCTGAACCTGATCTCCTTAAACACTGAGCTCAGATCAGACTTTGTACTTGTGTCTTATGGATATGATCTAATACAAACACAAGCTGTGGAGAAACACACAGGTAAAGCACGTCAGATGCTTTTCATTTTATTTTATTTGTGATTTATTTAGTATCTAACAGATAATGTTCTAGTAGTATGCTTAAGACATCTCTTGGGACCTAATATGTTCACCTTTTACTTTAAGAAGTGTACTTTTAAGTGTAGTGGAAGTGGAATGGTCATACACATTCAGAAGTGTTTTTTATTTGTGAACTTATGGAATTACTGATAGCACATTTGTGTTATTGAACTTTAAAGTTAAATGTTCTTTTACTAGTTTACTTATGTAATCCATAGTTTAATATATTACACTGTTTCTAGAAGTGTTCTTGGAGTAAATGTGTATAAAACTGCTCGGGTTTAACATGTTTTATTAACTTCAAACACAAAACTGAAATTTTTATTAAATGTTTAAGATAAAGAATCTGTGTTTTGAGGTCTTCACTTTGAGTTTTTAAGTACTTTTTTGTCTTTGGTCAAGTACATGTTTAGTTCTGAGAAACAAATGTTATTTTTTTATTGAAAAGTATACTTTAATCCGATTTGAAGTGTGTCAGGTTTGTGTGGTTCAGGGTTTGGTTGGTTAATATCTGCCGCTCCTCGCTGCTGTTTATAGATTATGGTTTATAACCTCATAAACCTTCTGGAGTTTGTCAGGATTCTTATTGAGTTTCACTTCTGAACACACAAATCATTACATATCATCTTTGAGTCTCTCTCGTGTATTTGTCAGTGTTTTTTTGTTCATATAACTCTGGAGTTCAGACATTCTTCTAAATATCCTCTTTTGTGTGCCGCATTAGATGGACACTCATACTGTTTTGTGATGAGGATGTCATTTTGGGAAGGTGTTATGGTGAATCTTTCATATGTTCTATATGTTGTCTGTGTGTGTGTGTGTGTGTGTGTAGGAGTTGTGTTCTGTTGAAATGTATGGTGATTCGAGTGTGTACGGCTGGACCGGCAGTTATGCAGAATCTCTGCGCTCAGAGTAAGATTCAGATGATCATTATTCTAAACTTTAGATATCGAATTAAACGTGTGTTTATTAAATCTGATGTGATTTGTTTCTTCAGTGGCATGACTCTAGATGAAACTTCTTCAGAGATATCGAGTTTATCCAGACCCAGTGCTAAATCTATATACTGTGAGTATAAATACTTCATGTTAATTATTATCACAGTTATCACAACACTGTCTCGTGTGTGTGTGTGTCCATTAATGCTTTATCTTTACATAATTGGGTGCTATTAATAGATGAGTGATATTTTACTCATTTGGAATGACATAAGGCGAGGAATTGATGTTGGATTGAATTTCTATGTTTTATGATGTATTATTTTATTATCTGTTTGTTTTATTTTTATAGTTGTTTATCTTTTACTTAATGTAATATAAATATAACAATTTATTATTAAATTTTTATTATGTGTTACTGTAATTTTTGTATTTTATTATATTTTGTTGTTTTCTTATTTTTATATTTGTATTTCATTTGTATTTTATTTTTAATATTAATTTAATTTCAGATTTAATTTATCTAATGTATGTCTTTTCTTTTCATTATTTGTCTAAGTTTTTAATAAATTTTTTTATTAAATGAGCCAAATCCAACAGATCTGGTTATTGATATGTTTTCATTATATTGCCTTGTGCTTGTGTGTGTTTAGTGCAAAGGAAGGATTATGCTGAATCTATAAACAGACAGATGCATGAATGTCAGTACCGTGTGGAGGTAAAGTGTAAAACACACACAGGCACGCACACACGCACGCACACAACACACACGTGAGTTGAGGTCATGATGAGAAGATGTGTTGTTGTGTTGACCCCACAGCATCTGTTTACGTGTGAGCTGGACGGTGGACAGATCTCTTCTGTTAAGGATTGTGTAGAGCGACTGAAGTTTCTGGAGGCGACGGGTCGAGTATGGGGTCAAGATGTTCTTCTGGAGGCTCGAGATGGAAGACTGCTCCTCAAGGACATCGAGACGAAGGTCAGTCGTGTTGTTTGGGTGGATTTGGTAATGATTTGAGATGTGTTGATTATTATTGATTTATAATCATTGTTTGGTTCTATTTCTTTGTATTGATGATATGTGATTGTGTGTTCAGGAGGAGTTAGAGTCATGGTCGGTGAGCAGTGTTGTGGATCTGAAGGATGTGATGGACGATGGAGGTGTTTTTGATTCTCTCTTGACTCTGTGTGTTCGGGATGACATCAGTCGTGTCACGAGCGTGTTTCTCTTTCAGTGTGAATCTCTCAGGGTGAGTTAACAACTCAACACACACACACATACACATATGAGAACACACGTAATTCATCACTGTGTGTGTGTTGCGTGTTCTTCAGGCAGATTATCTGAAGAAGGATCTACAGCGATTCCTGCAGCGCAGACATGTCAGGTGAGCCTCACGACTATCTTCATATTCACACTGAAGATGATGATGTCACCAACACAAACTATGTCATGTCGTACAGTAAACCTGATCCAGAAATCTCCAAACAAAGACATTCACGAAACCATCCTCCTGAGATGATGCCACAGAAACCTCCAGAACACTGGAGCGCTCCGGATTACGGTAAGATCAAAACAGAAATAATAAACCCATCAGGATTAGGACATAATTCTTTATGGTCTCCCACAGATGACAGCCCTGTCACATCTCCACCCGTCTCCAGAAACACATCCACATATATACAGGTAGAGCCTCCGCTGACCACGCCCCCTGCTCCAGCTCCGCCCCCTCTTAGGCCATACACAGAGCAAGACAGAGATGTGGTGAGAACACATTGAGCATTAATCTGAGTATCCTTCACATGTCACATACAGACGTTAAACACACGTGTGTCTCTGTTCAGGACATTCTGAATCATCTGTTTAATGATATCGAAGGGTTTGCGGACCGAGTGGTAGCTGTCGCTCCAAAGCCAAAAAAAAAGAAGAAAAGGAAGAAAGGTGAGAGATACAGACTAGACAGTGGATGCACATGACCTTTCTTTACCAACAACAATAACAAATATATGTATATATTAAATCTGTTTACTTATACAATTTTCTGGAAATGTAATCAAATTTAGTAAAATATTGCACAAAACCTACAAAGTTCAGTACTAAGAATGTTTGTCGGCTTTAAAATGAAATAAAATCTCAAACTGTAATAAAATGTATTAAATGTAATTTATATATATCTGAATGTTATAACATTTCACATGAAATAAATATAAATAAATATAAATAAAATAATACAAAAAAACAACTACTGCAATTTGATATGTTTGCTCAACTGCATACCAAGTGACATTTAAATGACTACATTTTTGTATTTTCTTAATTATATTTTGTGAATCCAGACTTTGTTGTAGATTCTTCTCACATATGTGTGTGTTGTGTCATGTGTTGTTGTGTTGTGTAGTGAAAGGAATGCCGTCAGATGAAGAGTTCATTGTGTGCCTTCAGAAGATCAAGATGGCATTTAATCTTCTGGTGTGTAAACTTCAGCTCACATGTGTGTGATCTTTAATTGTGTAGTTAATGTTTGTTTGTGTGTTTTGTGTTTAACAGGCAAAACTTCAAGATAAGATAGAAAACCCCAGCGCTGATGTTCTTGCACACAGTCTCTTCACTATACTGGAACTGGTGAGACACACACACGAACGCATGCACATACGCACACATACAAACGCGCGCATGCACGCACAGACACACAAGCATGCACGCATGTCATGCCACAGACACACGACACGATCACATGATGCACAAACACACACACACTAACACACTCACAGTAAGATATTATTAACATTGTGTATGTGTGGGTGTGTAGATTGTGCGTCAGTGTGCTGAAGATCTCCCGCACACGGTTGTTGCTCCTCTGTTAGAACCTCAGTGTGTTGTGTTCTTGAGTGAACACGCTTCCCCTGAAGAAGATCAACTGTGGCAGTCACTCGGAGACCCCTGGAACATTCCCAGGTAACACACACACATACACTCTAACACACTGAAACGCGCACAAACATTGTGCTGAAATGTGTGTGTTGTAGTTCAAAGTGGCCTGAAGATGATGAGTTTATTCCCACATTTACACCTGTGTTTGATGATGGCTGGACACCTCCAGAGATCAGAAACCCACAACACACAGACACAGACAACAGAAGAGAAACACACCCACACTCTGTCACACAGCAACCGGTATAGAACACAACAATCAATACTTTAAAATTGTAAGGTTCATTCATAGTTTAAAATAATTATCAGTTTTATAAATCTTTGTTTGTTATTTGTCTGTAGAGCAACAAATCCAGCCTGAAAAAAACCCAACAAAGGTACACAATTCACTCTTTGATATTCACTCAAACAAGAGATTTGATGGTTTAGCACTTTTTATTTTGTGTTTTTTTTTTGTGTGATGTTTGTGTGTAGTGCAGAAGAGCCGGTAGTGAGTTTGCTGAGGGCAAAATTTGATTTTATGGCTCGTAATGATCGAGAACTTACTGTCAGTAAAGGAGAAGAACTACAGGTGAATAAAACACACGCACTCACACACACACACACACACACACACACACACGCGCGCACACACACACACACCGAGTTTTAAAGATGAATTGTAATATGTGTGTGTTTGTGTAGCTGTTGGACATGTCTAAGCAGTGGTGGAAAGTGAGGAATCAGTCGGGTCGGGTTGGTTACGTGCCCAACAACATGCTTCAGTCTCAGGATGAGCAGAGGAATGTATGTATCTGTCATTCTGTGTGTGTGTGTTTGTGTGTCTGTGTGTGTTTGTGTTGTGAATCATCATGATGTCGTCTCATGATCTGCAGGAGTCTGTATCTGGACCTGTACCTGTACTCAACAGAAGATCTCGACCAGAGGAGGTGCGAGCCTGGCTGGAACACAAGGCCTTCAGTAAAATGTGAGAGACTTCACACTGAACACTTCTAGTTAAAATATACAAATCCTCTTAAATCAAGAAACATTTCTATGACTAGAAAATAGATATTTAGTCTTGTTTTATAAATGATTTGCAACCGGCAAATTATTGTTAAATAAGCAACAAAACTTTCCATGAGGCTATAAACTTTCATTTATTTAGTTTGAAGTTTTTTCTCAGCCCATTAGCAGATTTATTCTTTTTGTTATAAACATACATTTAGCTGATTTCTAGTTAGATTGTTAATTTTAAAGTGCAGCCACACCGTAATGCTAAAAAAATGATGAATTTAGATTAATCTTTACCCCCAAAAATTCTTTTTTTGAGATTCTGGTTAATTTTTTCAAGCGTATGTTTTAAGGGATTTTGATCAAAAGTTTGGGAGAAGTGCGTGAAAATAATTATACTGCTGCGTGTCATTGATAGTTACATCATCTATCTAATCAGCGAATCAGGGGAAGCGTCTATTAATATAGACATACTATCTTACCTCCATTCTCTTCACTGTGTCCAGCATCCCTCCTCCATCCCCAACTCCACCCTATCAATGCTTTCCTTGCTAAGCCTGAAAAGGGGTGAAAAGTTGTTTGCTACATCTAAAGCCAAAAACATAATTCTTTTGATATTTTGCATAGTTTTTATCTAATGTATGTCTTAAGTAATTTTGCTTCATCTTTAGGTTTTTTAATGAGATTTTTCATCTTTAGCAGAATATCAGCAATATTCCTTAAAAAATAAATTCTGTCTGTGTTTCAGTACGATTCGTTGTTTAGGGGGTCTCAGTGGCTCTATGTTGTTGGGAATGACGCGTGATGAATTGAAGGTGGTTTGTCCAGAGGAAGGCGGTCGAGTTTTCTATCAACTGCAGAATGTTAAATCAGCTCTCGCTGTGAGTTCCTAACATTATTTAAATGCATTTATTCAAGAACTTTACTATGTTCAGGTGTGTGTGTATGAAAAGATTTTTTATTGTACAAACATATTACAACAGTCTTAGCTCTTAGAGTTCATTTTTCTGTTTTGTAAATGATGTCTGATATAAAATTGTGATGTGACATTTACTTATTTCAGGTGGCCAGTGCAGTGACTCCAATGATCTGACCCGATGAACACACAAACAAATGAATGGATCACATCCAAGGTTTTTGTTTAGCAACGTTACTTCTCAGTGTTTTGTATGAAGATATGGAAATGACACTGGCATAGAGAGAAAGTGTTTATTATATGTAATACTGACAGGACATCATTCACAGTGTTTTTCATGTTGTCGGTCATGCTTTGGTCTGTGTGTCATGCTGTTTCTTCAGTCATTATATATCTCCTTATTCTTCTTTAATCTCGTCATTCATTATAGAAAAAACAGGAATAATTTGGAATGATTAATAGTCACTTCAATGTCAATAAAACATGTCAGAAAATTAAAAACAATGAAATAAAACACTGGTCTTATATAAAAAAGTGCATGAATGAAAGCAA
>CM065655.1:2107227-2109727 GCA_033220385.1 Triplophysa yarkandensis
CAGCCTGCATACATCACACCTCAGGGTTGCTATAGCAATGGTCACCTCTGACCTTTTCTCAGGCACCTACATCTGCTATTAATTAAATAGACAGGATCTGATCCAGCATCAGGAGAAACAAAATATCAATGACAGACAGCAGAAGAAACGATCATCATTTACAGATTCTTCATCCAGAGCTTCCTGATGTACATTACATATATTTCACACGTGTGACCTGCTGTCTCACTGTTTACTGACTCAAAAGAGTTTATGATATAATGTCTCAGATCCGTTTGATGAGATAAAGTTGTGTATTGTGGGATGAAAGTGGGGGGGGGCTAAATTCTGAGCTTTGAGATTTTAAACAACCTCTTGATCCACCGGGTCAAGTCGGCAACACACACGGTGGAGGAGGGAGAAATATACTTTTGTTTTGGCCAAATCTGATACTGTGTCACTGCAACAATCACCAAACCTAGCAGAAACTCATGAGAATTGATATTTAAGCTGAAGATGAATAACTCAAGACCAGCACCTTAACTTCCTTTAACTCTCATCTTAACGATATTACACATTTGTCTACTGCTGCTAATATGACAAAAAATATCAATCTTGTAAAGTGTCTGTCAGTCAGACAATGATTCAACTTGACACATAATTCAATGCTCCTATATAACTGATCATTTCTATACATTTTGATCATTTTGTAATATTATGTTCACGGCTTCTTTTTCAGTTTAAGATCTCGACATAAAAACAAATAGCATCTTATAGAACAATTCAAAGCGACAACATAAACCACCTGCACGCACACATTTTTGTGACACAAAGAAGCAGTATTTGGCTTAACTTGCCTCTCTAGTATTTTCAATTCAGACATTGCTACCAAACTTTACCACTGGTAGTCACGTCACATGAGCTCTTTAAATGTTACAAAAGTACTACATCTGTTCAACCAACTGTTTTTAATGAGATAATATTAAGTAAAAATCCACAAATCGCTTAAATATTATTATTAAAATAAAAATATTGACAATATGAAAAATTAAACATATAAATAGTTCTCTTACCCACTACGCAAACTCAATGCAGAAGTTTACTTCCGGATATGTGTGCGTCAGAAATGGTTTACAGCATTAGAAGAGACTAAATGAATTGACACCCACCGGTCTCCTTTTGTACGCCGCTTCTGGGCACCTTTGGATTTCTTCTCACTGCCTACACATGGTGCACCGCCGGGCCCTGTCACCCACAGAGACTCCAGGCCCTTAGAAGAACTTTGAAGGTGAACTCCACCTCCTCTCCTTCCTTCAGACTACGGAAGCCCTCCATATGAAGCTTGCTCTGTGGATATAAACATCATACCTGCTTTACTCAATTCACCGAAATCAGAATGTACAGTTGAAATGTAATGTAGGAAATGAGAAAAACAACACACTTCAGTATAAGATCATGTCTGATCTGTTCATGATAGGAACATATACCAAAGCAGACGCTGTAATCTCACTGTGAAGGTCAAGGCACACACTGTAGTGAAGTGACGTGACGTATTACCAAGTAAGGTGTTCCATACTTGGAATTTTTGCTCTGCATTTAACCCATCCAGTAAGTGAACACACACACACTGTGAAACACACACCCGGAGCAGTGGGCAGCCATGCCGCGGCGCCTGGGGAGCAGTTGGGGGGGACGGTGCCTTGCTCAACTCACCTCAGTCGTGGTATTCCCGCTGGTTCGGAGTCTCGAACCAGCAACCTTCAGATCACAAGTCCAAGACTCGAACCACCAGGCCACGACTGTCAGGGCACAGTTGTGTTCAGCTGGTTAGAGAGTTGAATCAGAAGGTTGTTGGTTTTGAATCCCAGTGTCAGCAGATAATAACTTCAACATGAATGAAGATCTCAATATAACTAAAACATTTCTCATCAAATCAATTTTACCTCTACATTAATTTACCAAATATTAAAGGATTTCCTTCTTAAGTCCCTACAATTAAATATCTGTATCTTCACGCCATTGTTTGAGGGAAAGTGTCAACACCATAAAAGTCTGAGTTCACCCTAATCTGGTGAAATCTCGGATGTAAAAACACGAAGTGCCGATGGTTTGTGGGGGAAGCTGGCATTCCTGGGATAGTTGCTTTACAGGCGCATAGAAATTGAGTTTGAGAAGGGATACCTTTAAAACCCAACCTTCTGTTTCAAGTCATAAACTCACTCTCAAGCTCAGTGATGGATGTGCGAGATGAGAGCAAAGTGATGACTTCTTTCAGAGAAACGTCTTCTTTATCTACGATGCTGTTGTTCTGATCCTTTAAATCAACATGACTTATCTTAAGACCAGGTCATGCCTCGGGTCAATGTTTTCCTCTTACTTTAACACATTAAACCCATAATGATCTGTAGGAAATTCCACACATTCTTAAATAGGATCACTAAACAGCCTTTATTATAAGAAACATCCCATCATCCTGAACACAATATAGGGGTTCATCGTCAAAGTTGTAGTGTTCTAGACA
>CM065655.1:2114727-2129727 GCA_033220385.1 Triplophysa yarkandensis
ACATTTCTTTTAAATCACCCTTATTCACTTCATGAGTCATAGACTGAAAGATGTCCCTGAAGAAAGAATATTCTTAAGTCATGTCCACAGAAAGCTTATCAAATGTGAAATGTGGGGTTTCTGTATGATTTCAATAGCTTTTGAATAAGATAAACAGTTTTAATAGTTTTATACACTTAGTATAATACAATGTACATAGAATTTCAAACAACATGTTGTTCTTGACCTGTATAGATTAAAATAAATAAAGAATTAAAGGAATCTGCACTTTTATTGTTCTTTTAATGAGTAAATAATCTGTATTGACAAATGGGCAAAGCCTTAAGTGAGACAAATCAGGAGAAATGTGATTATTTATTTTTTGCTCAGAAAAAATGCTTTAAATCAAACAGAAACTTTTTGGACAACAACCATTGAAAGCAGAATTACACTTGTTTATATTTCAACCCATTTTTTGTATTTGAACCATGAACAGAAAAGTGACTAGAAAACAAAAAACTTACTAAATGTAAAACAGAATGTTTGAGCAGAATGTTTGCTTTGATTTTTAAATTTAATTTTGTCTTGACAATACAATGTTAAAATTTAAAAATGTTATAATCACAGAATTTGTAATCAAATTTAAAAAGGTTTACCTACTATATAAATACTGGAGAAATATACAATAAATAGCTTACACTGCTAAATTATTATTGTTAAATATTTTTATATGTTTATTATTTTGAGTGAATCCAAATACATTTACGTATTTATTTGTCCACCTTTTATCCAAAGCCACTGTATTTTTTTCAGTATGTGTGTTTTTCTGGAAATCAAACCCACAGTTCTATGATTCTAATGCACAGATCCACCGACTGACGACAGGAACACTTAAATAAGAACATCAGCACAGAAATGTAGCACGAATATCAATTCATAAAGTTTATTTAACCCAATTTGCAGAACATTGCATCTGCAGTTAAAAGGGTTTTGGGTTCGAGTACTAGACGACACACATGATGATGAAAAGATTAAAGATGAACTGTATAAGTCACTTTAAATAAAAGCATCCATCAAAGGTATTAATGGGGATGTATATAATCATTACAAATGTCATAACAGAGACATATATTTATGGATGTTAAACTTCTGGATGCTTCTTTCCTAATAATGACCAATGACTCTGAAGATCTTCCCAACCTCAGAAGTAGACAGATATACCGGAGATGACTCATGATAGAGCTTACACAGGACAATAGATCCAGCACATGCTGCCAACAACCCAACGCTCTCTACACTCAAAACATAAAAATTATGGATTTAACATGAACATTCTTCACTACTTTTAGTTATTGCTCCAACAAAATCTACTTAAATAGTCAACTGAAACCACTTCATTTGTCTCAAAGGTCACATTTGGACTTGTGCACATAAAAAAGAGCATAAGAATCAGGTTCATATCCCAACCGGAAACATGTCAGGTCAGTCTCTGGGGAATGAGTGGATAGTCAATACTCAGAATGCAAGTGTGAAACAATGAAACATGGTTAGTCAGCACTGTGATCTGATTTCAGTGTGCTGTCAATCACCTTCAAGGCTTTGAATCCCATACGGTAAATAATCGTCTTTGTCATCAGTGACTCAGTGTCAGAAAGAGGAGAACTGCGGATTCAAGAGTCATATATTTGGCCTGTGTGATGTAGAAAGTTTCAGCACCCTGGACAGCTCAACACATGTGTTTCTATGAACTGTTTATCTCTCAACCAATCATCAGCCCTGAACAACATGATTCAGGTGGAGAAGTATACTGAATTATATTACATTTATTCATGTCAACTTCATAAAAGGTTTGAATTGGACTCATCAAAATATAAAAAATAAAGAAAACACGACAAAATAATAGGACTGTGGGAAACGTGGTTTTCATCATTTCACCCTTCAATAGGACACTTTATATGTTAAATAGTAAAAATATATATATCTAAAAGTATATTTATTTGAAGTTTTATTATAACTTGAGTGTGTGTGTGAACATAAAACTCAACTTAAAATATGCAAAACTTATGCAAAACTCAACTTAAAATATGAGATATGATTGAGTTGATGTCATCTTTATCATGTTTCAAAGAATTTGACTTTTTTATAAAGACCTTCAATTTAGATAAAGAACTAGTTTCACATTAAGAGAACAACAACTGTTT
Organism: Triplophysa yarkandensis; assembly: GCA_033220385.1. Taxonomy (NCBI): domain Eukaryota; kingdom Metazoa; phylum Chordata; class Actinopteri; order Cypriniformes; family Nemacheilidae; genus Triplophysa; species Triplophysa yarkandensis. The sequence goes on from CM065655.1 coordinate 2,116,908, forward strand.
TAGGGTTATGTATATCATTTATCATAAGGAACTGAATATCCTTACATCAAATCCCTGAAACTGCATTATCTAACACAAACAGGTTTTTAACAAATAAAATGTTGTAATGTGTGATAAACATTAGAATATAATGACCAGCTCTCATGTTTGATGTCTCTTCTGCCCTCTTCTGGTTTTACTGGATTAAAACAATTAAGGTGTGTAAAGAATAGAAGTGAATAAATGTGTTTCTAACTTAAAAAATGTTGAGTTTTATAGGGGAAATGAGTCAGTAGTATGTCATCATATTTTTGTACAGAAATACAATATTTACAAACTAATATGCCCAACCAACTATCCTGAAACCAAACAATGAAAGGATCTGATTTATCATTTCAGATCTCATTATTGAATGAGCTGGTTTTTAAGATGAACCACTGACTGCTGTTATTATAAAACATTTAAGGTTTATAAATGTACATTTTATATTTGTTAATCTCTCAGACATCATCATCTCTCTAAAAGGTTCTCTCATTACATCTACATCTTTCTGAGATAGATAAAGGTGACATTTACTGTTAAATTGTCAGTAGGTTGATGTTATGAACCTTATGTTGTTCTTAGTTTCTCACTCTTTCAGAATTTCAGTCACCTGATGACAAGACCTTTTAAGGACACATCATACTGTTTCTAATGCATAAAACGTTTTCAAACTATTAAAAAGCAACAAATATGATGATAGAATGTACAACAATTTATTGATAAAGGAAAACGGTCTCAGACACCAGATGAAAAACTGGGAAAATAATAAAATCATAAAAATCATTCAAACTACAAAACATTTCTCTTGAAGAGAACAACAGATATCTAAAGTTAAAAATGTCCATGTTTTAGTATTCACAACATATGTCAAACATCTCTACAGCAGTCCCTGTCGTTTCAAATCTTCATATGTCTTCTTGTTCACCACATTACCACTGGAGTCTTCATATTCCTCCTGTAAGACCAGAAAAGATATTTGTACTTGAACAGTGTTCATTTTTAATAAAGAAGAGAATTCAAGTGCATTGGAAGTCTTGTGTCTTTACCTCGGTGTCAGGCTGCCATCTCTCCAATGATTTCTGTGATTTCAGCTTTGACCACACTACAGCAAAAAGAAAATAAAGACAGGAAAATATTTCTGATTATTTACACACAGAAGAAAGAATTACATGTTTTAATAATCAATATCATCAGTTCTTATCAGTAACACCTGCCTTTTTTCATATTCACTCAATTAATTTACCTAATATTATTATTGTTCTGTTGTATATTAATATACAGTCTTAAATCATTTACAAAAGTGCATTATAGTATATAAATAATACATACAGTTAATATGAAATATTAGTTTTTTAAAAATGTTTATGTAGAGTATCCTTTGTCAATAAATGGGAAGTTAACCGGTCTGGAGCAGAATTCCATTATTATCTTATTTAACAGCCGGTGTAGGAAGGGCTCATATACTCACGGGACACTGCATCTTCAATCTGGGTAACGTTGGCAAAGTGGGCGGTGTTAGGAATACCCAAGCAGCGCATGCCATGAGCATGACGCCATTCCTGATATAAAGAACAGATCAACTCATTCATCTCATATCATCTTATGTGTAAGGGAATTCAGATTACACATACATAGACATCCAATTCTGAACTGGACGGTCCATGTTAAAATTTACTAAACACACATAAACAAATTATAGTTTTTCAAAGTCAAAGAAATCCAGAAAGTATATGTCATTGCCTTTGTACACTGACACAATGACTTGATAAGCGGTTTTGTAAAATATAGAGTTCAATAAATTCATAATTGTTACATTTTGTGTGAAGTTAAATTTCTAGTGTTGAAATATAAACCAAAGAGCAAAACCTAATCCTTGACAGCAGTTTGAAACTTCTGGAGGAGAGAAATGTCAGAAACTTACAGCAAAATGTCTCTGGAAAGCTTTGGGTCCTCTGTATGTGTAATTCCCACAGATCTCACAGTTGTAATTAATGTTCAGACCATGCAGCTTGTACAGCCAGTATGGAATGGGCTAAAGACAAGAGATGAGAGAGAGGGAATAGAAGAAGATAAGCCTGTTCTCATAGAGAAAGATTCCAAAACATTTAACGATTATGTATAGCTCATAAATCACAATTATACAAGGCAAACACACGTTAAAATAAGAGTTCTTTGAAATAACCAAATGCATTCATCATTAAGGGAAAATGTAGTGAAGGTGAAATGAATATCAAAAAACCATAAAGGCTGGGTGAATTTATAATGGTAGTACAAAAAGAACCCCACACTGCAATATTTTTGATGCAATATGCTATGACAGTTACATGTTTACTGTGGTGATACTGAGGTGATGTGTACCTTGCCGTCCCAACCAAGAGGCAGGTTTTTAGGGTTGTATATGATTTCATTTTCATCATCTTCACTTTCACTCTCGCTGGGCTGTTCTTCATCCTCCTCATCACGCTCCTCTCCTGTACGTGCTTGCTTCCTCTGAACGTTCTCATGGGTCAGCTGTCTCTGCTCCTGCAACATCAACATAAGAGCACACAGATCGGACACATGCGGATAATTACACTGTACACAAACATGAGTGATGAGACAGCATCATTAATTGTTTTTCTAATCAATGTCAATATACATTTTCTATTTATTATTTATTGCATTAGACTAAAAAAAGCATTTAAATATTTCCTACGTTTACAGTTTTAATAAAGAGAGGATTTGTTTTCTCTACTAATATTGAGTCAAGAGGATTCTAATGCAACAGTGTGAAATCTACATCCCTGCCGAGATAAGTTTTTATTCTAGTGAAAATGTCTATTATGGACATATAATAAACCTTCCAGCACTGCTTACCCCCAAGATTTCCACGTATTCATATATCTGAGCTTCCAGAAAAGCTATTTCCTTGTTTCTCTCCGAGTCTCTACAAACATAATCCATGGGGAGATCAAAGTTAATGAAAATAATATATTTTACACATGTTCTGTCAACAAAACAAAGAAATGATTCTGTAACTGCCACAGGTGAATTGACTTACTTCTTTGGTCCCTTGGCCTTTGGGTTTTTGGCAAAAAGTGAGGGGTCGAGAGACTCCAGAGACTTTCCTTTAGTGCCGAATAAACGCTGTGCCCTCTCCTCTAGCGTACTAGAAAAACAATTCACACAAAATGACACACAAAGCAATGTCGCTTCAAAACAAGACAGACATGTGATGTTTATACTCACCCTCCACACTTCAGGCCCAAAGCCATTAGCGCAGACTTCAACCTGTCCAAACCCAAAGACGCCAACTCCTATAAACATAAAAACAAATCAGAATTTGCCCTCGGATCACATATGAAATAAAGAGAAGAAACTTCTCTAACCTCCCATGAAGAAAAGGCAGACAGATCCAGATGGGCTCCAGCATGGGTCAGTGCACTGCTTGCCTCTTTCTACACACACACACAGCGAAAAGATTCACTACATGAACATCTCTTCTACTACTCAGACTCATCATTTTTACAGCTGGGACATTATAAAGATTTGCATTTCAGGCAGCTTTTCAAGCAAAAAATTTAAAGACTGGCAACAATCAAAGCAAATGCATCCTCAGACATGCAACATCAGTGAGTCATAGGCTATGCCTCAGACGTATTTCAGAAGAACCCACCGGCCAGCCTGGGAACGCTCCACTGTCCCACTTCTTCTCAAACTCAAGCAGGATTTTTCCATACAGCTCATTCTGATCCAGCAAAGGCTTTACACGGTCTGTGTATTCCTGCAGATACTCCAGCAACATCTCCAGATACCTACACAGCACATCAATAAATCTCAATCTCATCTCAACAACTTCACAGTGGAACTTTCTATGATCAACTTCACCGACCTCTTATACTCTGCATTCTTCTTGTCTTTAGAAATGTCAAAAAGCTGATCGAAGGTTGACAGATATGTGACATATTCCAATTTCTAGAAGGGAACAACACGACAGGTTGTAAGGATCTCTCATCTTATTGTGCAAAGAATGAATAGAAACAAATTATATCCGTACCTCAACTCCTTTTAGATTAATGTACTTGAGGTAACAGTCGTGGAGATCAAGGTAGCGTCCGTAACCTTCTTCATCAGTGAACTCCACCAGATCTGCAAGAAGCACAGTTGATGAAACCATTCAAGATCACCTGAGCTTTCACATAAAGCTGTGGTGTCTTTGTTATGGGAATATGAGAACACCAACCAATGATGTATGATATTGTTGCTCATTGAAATTCTGAATGTACAACACAAAGCTTTAAACTCCATGTGTGCATTAGTAATAGTAACGCATGCCTGTGTACAAACAAACACATACTTTGTGCCTCTTCACTAGGGTTGTCCTTGGCTTTCATGAGCTCTTCAAACTCCACTGACATGGGCACGCAGATCTAAAACCAAAACAAGTGTTTATTCAGCACAGTGACATCAAGCACACGGGACAGCGTTACCAAACACGGCACAATTACCTCGTTGGGATGTTTTCTGTGAAACTCTTTGATTTGTTTGAGACGGTTGTAAAACTCGGCGAACTCGTTTGGTCCTGATATGGCATTCAGCTCATCCTTCCTCATCCTGACCCGAAACACAACAGTCATGTGATCAAACAATGCATCTCACGTGTGTTTGGGTAACAGAATGACCATGAGAATGTCTTACCCGTCTTTGTCTTCATATAAATCTCTGAGGTTTGCGCTCACCTCCATGTATCTCTGTAACACACAACACAAGGGCATCATATATAACGGATGAAGAGTATTGATAAAGCTCATTCTTCATGATCCTTACATCCAGCATGGCTCTGACTCTGTGATCCGAGTTGATCTGGTCTCTCAGCTGTTAAACACACAAACACAAGACACTTATTTATTCACATCCAGTCGACACAAACAACAGCTTTTAACACTTTACAGTAATGATTATATGATCTTTATGATCACATGACTGTAAACTCGTGGATCCTGCTCATTGTTATAGTGCTGACATTAACTCTTCTTTATCTCATGTAATAAACTTAACGATAAATAAGTGTGTGTTTACAAACCACAACACAGAGAACTAAAGTAAAAACTTCAGTCACACACTAGCAGTATAATGATAATAATGATAATAATAATAATGATAATAACAGTGATAATAATGTAAATAATAATGATGATTATAATAATGTTAATAATGTAAATAATAATGATGATTATAATAATGTTAATAATGTTAATAATAATGATAATAATAATGTAAATAATAATGATGATTATAATAATGTTAATAATGTTAATAATAATGTTAATAATAATGTTAATAATAATGATAATAATGTAAATAATAATGATGATTATAATAATGTTAATAATAATGATAAAAATGATGATGATAATAATAATAATGTTAATAATGATGATAATAATAATGTTAATAATATAAATAATAATAATGATTATAATAATGTTAATAATGTTAATAATAATGATAATAATAATGATAATAATGTAAATAATAATGATGATTATAATAATGTTAATAATAATGATAATAATGATGATGATAATAATAATAATGTTAATAATGATGATAATAATAATGTTAATAATATAAATAATAATAATGATAATAATAATAATGTTAATAATAATAATGATGATGATAATAATAATAATGTAAATAATAATGATGATAATAATGATGATGATGATAATAATAATAATGTTAATAATAATAGTGATGATAATAATAATGTAAATAATAATGATAATAATGTAAATAATAATTATAACGTTAATAATAATGATAATAATGTTAATAATAATAATGATGATAATAATAATGATGATGATAATATTGTTAATAATGATAATAATGTTGTTAATAATGATAATAATAATGATGATAATAATGTAAATAATAATGATGATAATAATGATGATGATAATAATAATAATAATGTTAATAATAATAGTGATGATAATAAAAATGTAAACAATAATGATGATAATATTGTTAATAATATTAATAATGATAATGTTAATAATGATGATGATAATAATAATGTTAATAATAATGATAATAATGTTAATAATGATGTTGATGATAATAATAATGTAAATAATAATGATGATGATAATAATAATGATAATAATGTAAATAATAATGATGATGATAATAATAATGATAATAATGTTAATAATAATAGTGATGATAATAATAATGTAAATAATAATGATAATAATGTAAATAATAATTATAACGTTAATAATAATGATAATAATGTTAATAATAATAATGATGATAATAATAATGATGAAGATAATATTGTTAATAATGATAATAATGTTGTTAATAATGTTAATAATGATGATGATAATAATAATGTAAATAATAATGATGATAATAATGATGATGATAATAATAATAATAATGTTAATAATAATAGTGATGATAATAAAAATGTAAACAATAATGATGATAATATTGTTAATAATATTAATAATGATAATGTTAATAATGATGATGATAATAATAATGTTAATAATAATGATAATAATGTTAATAATGATGTTGATGATAATAATAATGTAAATAATAATGATGATGATAATAATAATGATAATAATGTAAATAATAATGATGATGATAATAATAATGATAATAATGTTAATAATAATGATGATGATAATAATAATAATAACGTTGTTAATAATGTTAAATGTTGTTTTATTTCAGTACAGCACACTTTGAGAAATGTTCACAAACAGCTGAGAGTGTTAGCACTGTTAGCATTAGCATTATGCTCATTACCGTGCTTTTCTTCGTTAACATCTCCTTCACTTCCGCATCCAGAAGTCTCTCCTTCTCCTCATGATATCGCCGCTGCTGCTCTAAAATCGACTCCATTGTGACTTATTTCAGATTATGGTCTGTTAACGGTCCGTCTCTGTTGAGATTAGACTGCAGACGCGCGTGTAACGAACCGGAAACAGATCCCGCGGTCATATGACGTCACCAGAAACAGCGGACTGAACAAGAGTTCCGCTCGTAAAGTTCCTACCTCACAATTCAATCTTAACACTTTTATAAATGTTCTGTGAGAAGAAGTTTTGAGTTAAATATGTTAAATATGTTTATTTAACATTCATTTGTAATATAAGAGAACAAAAGTCTCCATACACAGCACAGAGGAGACATCTGCTCGTGAAACACAACGAGAAGCGGAAGTGACATCACATCAGAAAATAATACAAAATAAACATTTAAACACATTCAAACACACACAAATCAATATAGTTAATTAATTTAATATGATTGAGAAGTTTTTATCATAATTATTCTATTAAATATATAAAGTAATAATGATATAAATAAAAAAATTATATATAATATAATACTTATATAAATATAACAATAATGATATATAATATAACAATAATGATATATAATATAACAATAATGATATATAATATAACAATAATGATATAAATATAACAATAATGATATAAATATAACAATAATGAAATAAATATAACAATAATAATATAGATTATAACAATAATGATATATAATAAAATAATAATGATATATAATAAAATAAAGATATATAATATAATAATAATGATATATAATAAAATAAAGATATATAATATAACAATAATGATATATAATAAAATAATAATGATATAAATATAACAATAATGACATAAATAAAACAATAATGATATAAATATAACAATAATGAAATAAATATAACAATAATAATATAGATTATAACAATAATGATATATAATAAAATAATAATGATATATAATAAAATAAAGATATATAATATAACAATAATGATATATAATAAAATAATAATGATATAAATAAAACAATAATGATATAAATATAACAATAATGAAATAAATATAACAATAATAATATAGATTATAACAATAATGATATATAATAAAATAATAATGATATATAATAAAATAAAGATATATAATATAACAATAATGATATATAATAAAATAATAATGATATAAATATAACAATAATGATATAAATAAAACAATAATGATATAAATATAACAATAATGAAATAAATATAACAATAATAATATAGATTATAACAATAATGATATATAATGAAATAATAATGATATATAATAAAATAAAGATATATAATATAACAATAATGATATATAATAAAATAAAGATATATAATATAATAATAATGATATATAATAAAATAAAGATATATAATATAACAATAATGATATATAATAAAATAATAATGATATAAATATAACAATAATGATATAAATAAAACAATAATGATATATAATAAAACAATAATGATATATAAAATAACAATAATGATATAAATAAAACAATAATGATATATAATATATCAATAATGATATAAATAAAGCAATAATGATATATAATATAACAATAATGATATAAATATAACAATAATGATATAAATAAAACAATAATGATATATAATATAACAATAATGATATAAATAAAACAATAATGATATATAATATAACAATAATGATATAAATAAAACAATAATGATATATAATATATCAATAATGATATAAATAAAACAATAATGATATAAATAAAACAATAATGATATATAATATAACAATAATGATATAAATAAAACAATAATGATATATAATATATCAATAATGATATAAATATAACAATAATGATATAAATAAAACAATAATGATATATAATATAACAATAATGATATAAATAAAACAATAATGATATATAATAAAACAATAATGATATATAATATAACAATAATGATATATAATATAACAATAATGATATATAATATAATAATGATATAAATAAAACAATAATGATATATAATATATCAATAATGATATAAATAAAACAATAATGATATATAATATATCAATAATGATATAAATAAAGCAATAATGATATATAATATAACAATAATGATATAAATATAACAATAATGATATAAATAAAACAATAATGATATATAATATAACAATAATGATATAAATAAAACAATAATGATATATAATATATCAATAATGATATAAATATAACAATAATGATATAAATAAAACAATAATGATATATAATATAACAATAATGATATAAATAAAACAATAATGATATATAATAAAACAATAATGATATATAATATAACAATAATGATATATAATATAACAATAATGATATATAATATAATAATGATATAAATATAACAATAATGATATATAATATATCAATAATGATATAAATAAAACAATAATGATGTATAATATATCAATAATGATATAAATAAAACAATATTGATTTATAATATAATAATGATATAAATATAACAATAATGATATAAATATAACAATAATGATATATAATATAATAATGATATAAATATGACAATAATGATATATAATACAATAATGATATAATATAATAATTATATAAATATAACAATAATGATATATAATATAATAATGATATATAATATAACAATAATGATATATAATATAACAATAATGATATATAATATAACAATAATGATATATAATATAATAATGATATAAATAAAACAATAATGATATATAATATAACAATAATGATATAAATAAAACAATAATGATATATAATATAACAATAATGATATAAATATAACAATAATGATATATAATATAACAATAATGATATATAATAAAACAATAATGATATATAATATAACAATAATGATATATAATATAACAATAATGATATATAGTATAACAATAATGATATATAATATAACAATAATGATATATAATATAACAATAATGATATAAATAAAACAATAATGATATATAATATAATAATGATATAAATAAAACAATAATGATATATAATACAACAATAATGATATAAATAAAACAATAATGATATATAATATAACAATAATGATATATAATAAAACAATAATGATATATAATATAACAATAATGATATATAGTATAACAATAATGATATATAATATAACAATAATGATATATAATATAACAATAATGATATAAATAAAACAATAATGATATATAATATAATAATGATATAAATAAAACAATAATGATATATAATACAACAATAATGATATAAATAAAACAATAATGATATATAATATAACAATAATGATATATGATATAACAATAATGATATATAATATAACAATAATGATATATAATATAACAATAATGATATAAATATAACAATAATGATATATAATAAAACAATAATGATATATAATATAATAATGATATAAATAAAACAATAATGATATATAATATAACAATAATGATATAAATATAACAATAATGATATATAATATAATAATGATATATAATATAACAATAATGATATATAATATTATAATGATATAAATAAAACAATAATGATATATAATATAATAATGATATAAATATAACAATAATGATATATAATATTATAATGATATAAATATAACAATAATGATATAAATATAACAATAATGATATAAATATAACAATAATGATATAAATAAAACAATAATGATATATAATATAACAATAATGATATAAATAAAACAATAATGATATATAATATAACAATAATGATATATAATATAATAATGATATAAATATAACAATAATGATATAAATAAAACAATAATGATATATAATATAATAATGATATAAATATAACAATAATGATATATAATATAATAATGATATAAATATAACAATAATGATATAAATAAAACAATAATGATATATAATATATCAATAATGATATAAATAAAACAATAATGATATATAATATATCAATAATGATATAAATAAAACAATAATGATATATAATATAATAATGATATAAATATAACAATAATGATATAAATAAAACAATAATGATATAAATATAACAATAATTATATATCATATAACAATAATTATATATAATATAACAATAATGATATAAATATAACAATAATGATATATAATAAAACAATAATGATATATAATATAATAATGATATAAATAAAACAATAATGATATATAATATAACAATAATGATATAAATATAACAATAATGATATATAATATAATAATGATATATAATATAACAATAATGATATATAATATTATAATGATATAAATAAAACAATAATGATATATAATATAATAATGATATAAATATAACAATAATGATATATAATATAATAATGATATAAATATAACAATAATGATATATAATATAATAATGATATAAATAAAACAATAATGATATATAATATAATAATGATATAAATATAACAATAATGATATATAATATAACAATAATGATATATAATATAACAATAATGATATAAATATAACAATAATGATATATACTATATCAATAATGATATAAATAAAACAATAATGATATATAATAAAACAATAATGATATATAATATAACAATAATGATATAAATAAAACAATAATGATATATAATAAAACAATAATGATATATAATATAACAATAATGATATAAATATAACAATAATGATATATAATATATCAATAATGATATAAATAAAACAATAATGATATATAATATATCAATAATGATATAAATAAAACAATAATGATATATAATATAACAATAATGATATATAATATAACAATAATGATATATAATAAAACAATAATGATATATAATATAACAATAATGATATAAATATAACAATAATGATATATAATATAATAATGATATAAATATAACAATAATGATATAAATAAAACAATAATGATATATAATATAACAATAATGATATAAATAAAACAATAATGATATATAATAAAACAATAATGATATATAATATAACAATAATGATATATAATATAACAATAATGATATATAATATAATAATGATATAAATATAACAATAATGATATATAATATATCAATAATGATATAAATAAAACAATAATGATGTATAATATATCAAAAATGATATAAATATAACAATAATGATATATAATATAACAATAATGATATAAATATAACAATAATGATATAAATAAAACAATAATGATATATAATATATCAATAATGATATAAATAAAACAATAATGATGTATAATATATCAATAATGATATAAATAAAACAATAATGATATATAATATAACAATAATGATATAAATATAACAATAATGATATAAATAAAACAATAATGATATATAATATAACAATAATGATATAAATAAAACAATAATGATATATAATATAACAATAATGATATAAATAAAACAATAATGATATATAATATAACAATAATGATATAAATAAAACAATAATGATATATAATATAACAATAATGATATAAATATATCAATAATGATATATAATATAACAATAATGATATATAATATAACAATAATGATATAAATATAACAATAATGATATATACTATATCAATAATGATATAAATAAAACAATAATGATATATAATAAAACAATAATGATATATAATATAACAATAATGATATATAATATAACAATAATGATATAAATAAAACAATAATGATATATAATAAAACAATAATGATGTATAATATAACAATAATGATATAAATATAACAATAATGATATATAATATATCAATAATGATATAAATAAAACAATAATGATATATAATATATCAATAATGATATAAATAAAACAATAATGATATATAATATATCAATAATGATATAAATAAAACAATAATGATATATAAT
>CM065655.1:2137227-2159813 GCA_033220385.1 Triplophysa yarkandensis
AACAGTTGAATATTTGATCATGTTCAGTGTTGTCACAAATGCTTTCTTGAGCAGCTTTGTGAGATCTCAACCTAAAATGATTTTCAAATGGAATTTCAAATCTATTCCAAGCACTTTTTGGTCGTTGCGATAACGTTGTAGCACAAAAACATTAGATTCCTATGATGTCCTCCATATAGAACGCAAACTTTCGTCCGCCAAAAAGGCGAAGGTGCAACGAATGTTCCCCCGTTCGCAAAGCGAAGAACCAGATCGTCCAATAAGAGGCAAGCATCACCTTATATGACCGGAGCCACTACCGCACACAAAAGGGTCATATGGGGTCAGGATTCATTTTAAACCGAATGCAAATTGTTCAGTGGTTAACACACAGTAGATTCTATCACCGGCTCTGAACAGGAATAATGCTTATACTTGTACAACTAATATATACGGATCTTTATTATTGGATTTTTCCTTACTATTGTTTGACAAGAGAATCGTCACATTGTTAGGGGCTGAGTATGATTTCATCGTATTTATATCATAACGTAACATTTGTGTAGTAATCTTTATCCAGTACTAATGCATTTACACTTACATTTAGCAGATGCTTTTATCCAAAGGGTCCTTACAAAGAGTCGAGGAGACAATAAAGTGGTAAATATTTGAAACAACAATAGGTGAAAAAGTGCGACAACGAGGTTACTCGGTTACACAAAGTGAGATAAAACCTGTAGGGGAGAAAAAATGGTTAAGTGTTTATATATGTGTATATATGTGTATATATATGTATATATGTGTGTGTATATGTATATGTATATATGTGTGTGTATATATATGTGTGTATATAACTACTAAAAACTCATCTTTTCCGGCTACATCTAACTCACTAACTCACTTCTTTTCTAACTACTCACTCTATCAAAAAAAAAAAGAACTTTTGTAACTTCTCTCTCTGTGTGACTCGGTAGCATTGTTGTAGCACTTGTTCACCTGTTGTTTTATCAGCTATTTACCGCTTCATTGTCTCCTCGACTATTGTAAGTCGCTTTGGATAAAAGCGTCTGCTAAATGACTAAATGTAAATGTATGAGTGAGTGAGTGAGTGAGTGAGTGAGTGAGTGAGTGAGTGAGTGAGTGAGTGAGTGAGTGAGTGAGTGAGTGAGTGAGTGAGTGAGTGAGTGAGTGAGTGAGTGAGTGAGTGAGTGAGTGAGTGAGTGAGTGAGTGAGTGAGTGAGTGAGTGAGTGAGTGAGTGAGTGAGTGAGTGAGTGAGTGAGTGAGTGAGTGAGTGAGTGAGTGAGTGAGTGAGTAAGAAAGAAGGTTTTCTAGTAGGTTAGGTGTAGACAGAAGAGAGAAGTCTTTAGGCTTTTTTTAAAGAAAGAGACTGATTCTGCCAAGCGTGTTGTGAGAGGCAGATCATTCCACCATGGAGGAACCGATGCAGAGAAGGTGAAGGAGAGCGATTTCTTATCCTTTTGGGACGGCACCACAAGATGTTGCTCGTTTGCGGAGCACAGAGAACTGGGGGGCATATGTCTTTGTCTCAGTGAGTGAAGATAGCTGAACCTGTGGTGTAGGCGATAAGGAGAGATTTGAATTCAATACTTGTTTGAAGAATGTTAATAACCAAACCCTCTGACTTTAATTGTATGAGCCACTGAGACATTTAAAAAATCTTGTTCCACTGAAGAAAGTGTGAGATGTCATGTGATATATATTTATGACATTAGTACGTCAACTTCACATTGAGGCTTGCAGCAGTTTCAATGTGTTAACACCATTTTCATGTGAATGTTGGAAATCTTGATTGACAGAAGAGATCCATTTTGTTTGTCAGTGCCGGCCCTAAAGGAGACAACATCTACGAGTGGAGGTCCACTATTTTGGGTCCTCCAGGTTCAGTGTATGAGGGAGGAGTTTTCTTCTTAGACATCGCTTTTACACCAGACTATCCCTTTAAACCACCCAAGGTCAGTGAAAGAACTCTCTTAAAAGATTGTTTCAAACACGATAATATGATGTCTACATCAAACTCGGGTTTAAGGAACCAGGTTAAATGTAGACAACCTCACCAAGTAATCATTATCTGATGAAATGTTAAAGAACTCCTGTAGTTAAACACCTTGTGTTTTTTATTCTTTCAGGTGACGTTTCGCACGAGAATCTATCACTGCAACATAAACAGCCAGGGTGTGATCTGTCTAGACATCTTAAAAGATAACTGGAGTCCAGCGCTCACTATCTCTAAAGTTTTGCTGTCGATCTGCTCCCTGCTCACAGACTGTAATCCTGGTAAGTTACGGATGCTTGTGTCACACACGTAATCCAGTAAGATACACAACCCAATGTCACAAGCATAAACTTCGTAAGATACACACACCAATGTCATACGGCCAAACCTGGTAATATACACACAAGGATGTCACACGTAATCCAGTAAGATACACACAACGATGTCACACACATAACCTTATTAAGATACACACAACGATGTTACACACATAACCCTCGTAAGATACACACACCAATGTCATACATGCAAACCTGGTAATATACACACAAGGATGTCACACGTAATCCAGTAAGATACACACAACGATGTCACACACATAACCTTATTAAGATACACACAACGATGTTACACACATAACCCTCGTAAGATACACACACCAATGTCATACATGCAAACCTGGTAATATACACACAAGGATGTCACACGTAATCCAGTAAGATACACACAACGATGTTACACACATAACCCTCGTAACATACACACACCAATGTCATACATGCAATACTGGTAATATACACACAAGGATGTCACACGTAATCCAGTAAGATACACACAACGATGACACACGCATAACCTTATTAAGATACACACAACGATGTTACACACATAACCCTCGTAAGATACACACACCAATGTCATACATGCAAACCTGGTAATATACACACAAGGATGTCACACGTAATCCAGTAAGATACACACAACGATGTCACACACATAACCTTATTAAGATACACACAACGATGTTACACACATAACCCTCGTAAGATACACACACCAATGTCATACATGCAAACCTGGTAATATACACACAAGGATGTCACACGTAATCCAGTAAGATACACACAACGATGTCACACGCATAACCTTATTAAGATACACACAACGATGTCACACGCATAACCTTATTAAGATACACACAATGATGTTACACAAATAACCCTAGTAAGATAAACACACCAATGTCAAACCTGGTAAGATACACACAGATGTCACATGCGTAACCCTAGGAAGATACACACACCGTAACAGTATTCAATAAGAGTTCGTTTCCATCCTTTCTCCTGCTGGTCAAAGGTTGAAGCTGCAGTGTATGTCTGTGTGCTGAAGCTCAACCTGTTTGACCTAGATTATATCAGAAGCAGTTACAGGTGTGAGCATGTATACAGAAACTTTGTGCTCATGTATAATACTGCAAACATTTCATTACAGAGACACATGTTTCATTACAGAGACACATTTTAGAGAAACACATCTAATGTTTTTAACCTAATGACCTTTGTCTTCTCCAGCTGATCCTCTGGTAGGAAGCATTGCCACCCAATACACAACCAACAGACCTGAACACGACAGGATAGCCAAACAGTGGACCAAACGTTACGCCACATAATTCACTGCGGCCGTGTGGAGCTGTTTATCTGTCGGGACGGGGATGGAGGGGGTAATGGGCCTGAGATACAGGGTGGATTTTAAGATGGAATTAAATTCTCTCTTTATTCTTTAAATATTTTTTGTTGTTCTTGTTGTTCTTGTTGTTCTTGTTATTGTTGCTTTGGCTCAAGTAGTGTCACGGTTTGACAGAATTGGATCTTAATGCTTTATTGTCTTCCTGTTGTAAATTAATTTTAGTTAGTTCCTGTATTCTTGTCAAATGAACACAGCATGAGCCTGCAGTAATTCTTTCATGTTTTTCATACCAATATTAAAATATTACTGGTGTACTTAAGTGTCACTGCGTCTTTCCTGCAAATACTTCAATATAAAATATAAGGTAGGATTCAGATAATTTTGTTAGTGATATAATTACAGAATATTTTGAATATTAAATATGCATGAATATACAAAAAAGAAAATTGTAAAGATCTCAATTTATGAACCTGTAACTAGTGTAAACGTTAGCTCAGTGATGTTTAAAATACGGGGAAAATGTCTTTTATTTTTGACTTACATAACAACGATAGACTGTTTAGGACACAACATTGACTTTGTGTGGTTATTACTCTCAGCCATTGAAGAAATCTTAATGAATTCTTTACAAGATTGTGTGTGTGGTCATAAACACATTTCTACTGAATGTAAATAATTTGGTCGTTTTAAGATGACTGTATGAATAAAGAAGAGACTGGTAGGATTTGAATCTGTTTATTTGGTCGGTAGCTTCACCCAACGTGATGTGCAAAAAAGTTACATGTTATTGCTTGACTATAAATAAGAATGTTATCTAACATCGTGTGTACATTTATCTCTTAAGTGTTAAGCAATGTGTTCTAGTCCTCAAAGCTAAAAAGAGAAGTTTAATAAAACACATTGTCCTGTTAGTTTATGGTTGAGCTACTTACAACAATAGCGTACTGAAAAAAGTGACTCGATATCATCATCATTATTATTACTAATGTAGATATGTGTTCTTGTGCGGATGGATTCTGGTAGGATAAATGATGGGAGACACAAAACACATCCCATTATATTGCTGCATCACTCTTGAGAGATTACAGCAGTTCTTGTCCGTTCACATGTGAAGTGTTATGAAGTAAACCAGCAGTACTGATGATGACGACTGCACATATTTCCTTGACATGCCTTTAAATGTCTTTAATAATCTCAAGTCCAGAAATGTCCTGAGCTTGTTCAGATGTCATTGGAGGGCGTTCCTTTGCTCTTGCGGCCGGGCAAAGGGAAAGAGGATTTACTCTGGGGCTGTGTGAGACGGCTGGTAAGACTGGTAAAGGGTTCGATTAAAGAGCTTCTCTCCTTCACGCTCACCTCCCACAGTTTGACTTTCTCTCCACGAGCCCACTGCTGCGCCGCCTCCTGATCCACCTGCCGACGCTCCCGCAGGTCGCACTTATTCCCCAACACCATCACCATCACCTACACAAACAAACACAGTCAATGGGACACTATTCTGCGTAATCCAATAGAATCGAATAGCTTGAAAATGCCCATGCCTCTTTTTTGTCTCTGGACTTGTCTATTTCTTTCTTCAGAAGCTCGACTTTCTTGAAGGAATCCAGACTGTCCACGCTGTAGACCAACACAAAACCATCAGCCACAGAGAACAAGTGTTTGGGTAAATCCAGCCCATCTCGCAACCCTCGCGTGTCATAGAGACGTAACTGCTCCCTCACACCACGATCCGTCTCTACAGACGCCACATATATGTCCTCTTGGGTGTCACTGTTTTCTGCACCTGAAAGAGTTTTTGTTAAGAATTTAATACAACATGCACAATACACTTGAATAAAGTCAATTATCGCTCTTACACAGTTAAAACTTATCCCTCATGAATATTGTATAGCACACACACAGACACACACACACACACACACACACACACACACACACACAGACACACACACATAGACACACACACAGACACAGACACAGACACAGACACACGCACGCACACACACACACACACACACACACACAGACACACACACACACACACACACAGACACACACACACACAGACACACACAGACACAGACACACACACAGACACACAGACACACACACAGACACAGACACAGACACAGACACAGACACAGACACACACACACACACACACACACACACACACACACACACACACACACACAGACACACACACACAGACACACACACAGACACAGACACAGACACAGACACACGCACGCACACACACACACACACACACACACACAGACACACACACACACACACACACACACACACACACACACACACACCTATAGTGTGAGATCCATACAGCAGCTGCTCCAGTATGGCAGTTTTCCCCACTGACGTCACACCACACAGCACAACTCGACAGCCTTTACCCATCACTGCAACACAAACTCAAGTTTATATTCATCTACTTTATTAAACACTATCGTTTAATTATTTTATGACTACAGGAAGTGTTAAAAACAAATAAACATGTCATCACACACAGGAGTTTATAAGATAACATCTTCCAATGAGTTAATTAAATAACTAACATAAGTTACTTACCATCTGATTTAAACTGTACAATAATAAACTTAATTAAGACAGTGATGAGAACAAATATGTTCAATAAAACCGGAAAACAAAAGACTTTTAACAGCGCTGTGCCGCTTCATGTGACGTCACATCCGCTCGGTCGATCTCGAGCGAATCATGTGAGAATAATATAAACTTATATATAAACATTATTTAATCCTACTGGCCCAAAAATAATCTAAAACATTTATAAAACGTTTAATCTCACCCGTGACAGACTTTTATCACGTTTACCAGTAAAAACAACATTTCCCATAATGCCTCACGGCCGGATGCGGAAGCCGCGGCGGGGTTAAAGGATTGTGGGTAATTTCCCTCTCTCTTTCCGGTTAGTACGCCATCAAGTAAGCCAGACTCTCTGTGTCGTGTCTGTAGAATCCGCGAGATATCTCACACGAGATTAAATCATCCGCACCACACAATCACATTAATATGAGAGATTATATTCACGATCATGACGTCAGCGTTATTTCTGCACATGATGATTGTTGTGTTGATTTAAACCTTGAGTAAGATTAGCTTTAGCATTGCTAGTGTCAGACCCGCGTCTGCAGGTCTCTCAACACTTATAATGAAATATAATCACGAATATTAATGTGTGCTGTGTGTTTATTGTGTTAATTGTGTTATTGTGTGTTTACTGTACATAAGAGCTGTAATGTGACACACTACACGTGTTACAAACATTAAATATGATTTATAGACTGTAGTTTATGTTATATATGTCATGAGTTTAATTCCTCTCAGTTGTTTGTGTTTATTGTGTTGTTTGTGTGTTTATTGTGTTGTTTGTGTTATTGTGTGTTTACTGTACATAAGAGCTGTAATGTGACACACTACACGTGCTACAAACATTAAATATGATCTATAGACTGTAGTTTATGTTATATATGTTATGACTAATTCCTCTCAATTGTTTGTGTGTTTATTGTGTTGTTTGTGTGTTCATTGTGTTGTTTGTGTGTTCATTGTGTTGTTTGTGTGTTCATTGTGTTGTTTGTGTGTTCATTGTGGTGTTTGTGTGTTCATTGTGGTGTTTGTGTGTTTATTGTGGTGTTTGTGTGTTAACTGTACATAAGAGCTGTAATGTGACTGACACTACACGTGTTACAAACATTAAATATGATCTATAGACTGTAGTTTATGTTATATATGTTATGAGTTTAATTCTTCTCAGTTGTTTGTGATTGAGATGTGTGACGTGTGTGTGTTTGTTGTGTCAGGTGAGGCATCATGGGAGCGTACAAATACATGCAGGAGTTATGGAGGAAGAAGCAGTCTGACGTCATGAGGTTCCTGCTGCGGGTGAGATGTTGGCAGTACCGCCAGCTGTCTTCTCTCCATCGGGCTCCTCGACCCACCAGACCTGATAAAGCCCGCCGACTGGGATACAAGGCCAAACAGGGTGAGAGACGACACCGCTGTCATGAACATGATGTACACATGACGTAAAGCACTGAATCAGAGGAAGTGTGTGTCTGACGTTTATTGTCTCTGTTTCACCCCATCAGGCTACGTCATCTACCGCATTCGTGTGCGACGTGGAGGCCGCAAGCGTCCCGTGCCTAAAGGTGCCACGTATGGCAAGCCTGTGCACCACGGTGTTAACCAGATCAAGTTCAAACGGAGCCTGCAGTCTGTCGCTGAGGTATATGAACAGTGATTATAAATATTGTGTTATGCTGTATTATCATTGTTTTACATCTCAAAGCTAGTGTCAGCCTTGTGCAGGTGTGCTTTATCTGAAAGTGAGTGACCTATTTGTCAGATATGGTGACCCATACCCAAAATGTGACCTCTGTATTAACCCATCCAGCGAGTAGTGAACACACACTGCAGCACCCAGACAGAGAACGGGGTTATGTGCTTTGCTCAAGGGCTCGTTGGACCCGGGACATTGTGATCACATGATCGGCTCACTCACACATAGGCCGTAACTTTGATTTTGTCTATCATTTGCACCAAGTGCAGAGCATTCATCTGCTAGTTTGACTTTATAAATTTAAAAATAGCATTTTAAAAGGTTTGACACACAACAGTTTGGTACACCTCAAAACATTCAGATGAATGCGAAAACTTATTTAGGCCCAATGGTAAGAAGTTCTTATACTTTTTAAACTGCTGTTGCAAGGATTTTAGTGGGTCACCAGAGAGTTCAGGAAATGTTTTCTGTTGTTATGTATCAAGAACTTGAAGTGTTGTGTTTAAGTAGCTGTGCAGAGATATTTTATTATATCCAGCATTTCTGCTGACCTGTAGGTCGTGAACTAGAAAAAAGGACTTTGACGGAACAACTCTGTTTTATCTTGTGCATATATTTTATACAGTCGTTTCTTATACAGCATATATGCATGCTGTCAACACTTTATATTTCCATGATATCAATGTTTGTAAATATTAGATTTCAGTTATATGTAGTTGTAATGTTCTTTAAATATCCCTCACTAATAATCCTGTCATATGTTCTGGTTTGTTAATCACTCTTCTTGTTGTTAGGAGCGTGCTGGCCGTCACTGTGGAGGTCTGCGGGTGCTAAGCTCCTACTGGGTGGGTGAAGACTCCACATACAAGTTCTTTGAGGTGATCCTCATCGACATCTTCCACAAAGCCATCAGACGCAACCCCGACACTCAATGGATCACCCAGGCTGTGCACAAGCACAGAGAAATGCGCGGCCTCACATCTGCAGGCAAGAAGAGCCGAGGACTGGGCAAGGGCCACAAGTTCCACCTCACCATCGGTGGTTCTCGTCGCGCAGCCTGGAAGAGACGCAACACCCTTCAGCTGCGCCGTTACCGTTAAAGAGTGTGTGCTTCAGCTGTGTGTTTATTCAAATAAAGAACCTTTGTTACGGTCACTGAATGTCTGCTGCTGTTCATTTCAAACACATTTCATTCATATTGCTAAAGCATCGCAGTAAATGTCCAAATGACTGAACCTTTAGATGCCAACATCACATGTGTCTAATTAACCAACTAAATTTCCTTTAAAATGTAAAGAAACAAGACATATCAGTTCCACAACGCTTCGAGAGAGTTCAGGAAGCACAGCTAAATGAGAGATGTCCCTACAAACCCATAATACAGGCTGATAAATTTAGTCCGGTCTAATGAATTTTCACGGCCATGGATTTTTAATTCAGTAAAGAAAACACTGATACAACATTTAAAGTGGATGAAAACCTATTTAAAAGTCCTACGTAAATTCTGATGAATTCTCACTTTGTGTTTGATCCATTTTAAAGTTCACCACTGTTTATAGGATCTAACAGATTTAAGCTTACTGTTCTAAAACCTATTTTCTTCTGATAGCGGTCTAAAACCGACCCTTTGTAGCGTATAGCAGAAGGGTTGGCTGTGGGGTCTTCTCTATAATATTCTATTACAACACCAATGGTAGAGTAATTCTTTACAAACTACTGGTTTGGCTGTTTTATATTAAACTGAAATCAACGGGTTATGGATTTGTTTACGGCCTTGTTGCTTCATCCCATCTGTAAGAGACGAGATCTATCTCGAGGACATTCATCGTTTACTGCTTGAGGAATGATCTTCACATTGCCGGGACAAACAGAGTCTTCAGACATTTCATAAAGCAGCTAAAGATCCTCTTCTGTGAGGACATAACTGTTAAAGTAACTTACCCGTCTCTATTCTTCAATAATATTGGAGTTTAGTTATGTGGAGTTTAGTTATGTGGAGATTAGTTATGTGGAGTTTAGTTATGTGGAGATTAGTTATGTGGAGTTTAGTTATGTGGAGTTTAGTTATGTGGAGTTTAGTTATGTGGAGTTTAGTAATGTGGAGTTTAATAATGTGGAGTTTAGTTATGTGGAGATTAGTTATGTGGAGTTTAGTTATGTGGAGTTTAGTTATGTGGAGTTTAGTTATGTGGAGTTTAGTTATGTGGAGTTTAGTTATGTGGAGTTTAGTTATGTGGAGTTTAGTTATGTGGAGTTTAGTTATGAGGAGTTTAGTTATGTGGAGTTTAGTTATGTGGAGTTTAGTTATGTGGAGTTTAGTTATGTGGAGTTTAGTAATGTGGAGTTTAGTTATGTGGAGTTTAGTTATGTGGAGTTTAGTAGTGTGGAGTTTAGTAATGTGGAGTTTAGTTATGTGGAGTTTAGTCATGTGGAGTTTAGTAATGTGGAGTTTAGTTATGTGGTTTAGTTATGTGGAGTTTAGTTATGTGGAGTTTAGTTATGTGGAGTTTAGTAATGTGGAGTTTAGTAATGTGGAGTTTAGTTATGTGGAGTTTAGTAGTGTGGAGTTTAGTTATGTGGAGTTTAGTTATGTGGTTTAGTTATGTGGAGTTTAGTTATGTGGAGTTTAGTTATGTGGAGTTTAGTAATGTGGAGTTTAGTAGTGTGGAGTTTAGTTATGTGGAGTTTAGTTATGTGGAGTTTAGTTATGTGGAGTTTAGTAATGTGGAGTTTAGTAGTGTGGTGTTTAGTAGTGTGGAGTTTAGTTATGTGGAGTTTAGTAGTGTGGAGTTTAGTAATGTGGAGTTTAGTAGTGTGGAGTTTAGTTATGTGGAGTTTAGTAATGTGGAGTTTAGTTATGTGGAGTTAAGTTATGTGGAGTTTAGTTATGTGGAGTTTAGTTATGTGGAGTTTAGTAGTGTGGAGTTTAGTTATGTGGAGTTTAGTTATGTGGAGTTTAGTTATGTGGAGTTAAGTTATGTGGAGTTTAGTTATGTGGAGTTTAGTTATGTGGAGTTTAGTTATGTGGAGTTTAGTTATGTGGAGTTTAGTTATGTGGAGTTTAGTTATGTGGAGTTTAGTTGTGTGGAGTTTAGTTATGTGGTTTAGTTATGTGGAGTTTAGTAATGTGGAGTTTAGTTATGTGGAGTTTAGTAATGTGGAGTTTAGTTATGTGGAGTTTAGTTATGTGGTTTAGTTATGTGGAGTTTAGTTATGTGGAGTTAAGTTATGTGGAGTTTAGTAATGTGGAGTTTAGTAATGTGGAGTTTAGTTATGTGGAGTTTAGTAGTGTGGAGTTTAGTTATGAGGAGTTTAGTTATGAGGAGTTTAGTAATGTGGAGTTTAGTTATGTGGAGTTTAGTCATGTGGAGTTTAGTAATGTGGAGTTTAGTTATGTGGTTTAGTTATGTGGAGTTTAGTAATGTGGAGTTTAGTTATGTGGAGTTTAGTTATGTGGAGTTTAGTTATGTGGTTTAGTTATGTGGAGTTTAGTTATGTGGAGTTTAGTTATGTGGAGTTTAGTTATGTGGAGTTTAGTAATGTGGAGATTAGTTATGTGGAGTTTAGTTATGTGGAGTTTAGTTATGTGGAGTTTAATAATGTGGAGTTTAGTAATGTGGAGTTTAGTTATGTGGAGTTTAGTTATGTGGTTTAGTTATGTGGAGTTTAGTTATGTGGAGTTTAGTTATGTGGAGTTTAGTTATGTGGAGTTTAGTAATGTGGAGATTAGTTATGTGGAGTTTAGTTATGTGGAGTTTAGTTATGTGGAGTTTAATAATGTGGAGTTTAGTTATGTGGAGTTAAGTTATGTGGAGTTTAGTAATGTGGAGATTAGTTATGTGGAGTTTAGTTATGTGGAGTTTAGTAGTGTGGAGTTTAGTTATGAGGAGTTTAATTATGAGGAGTTTAGTAATGTGGAGTTTAGTTATGTGGAGTTTAGTTATGTGGAGTTTAGTTATGTGGAGTTTAGTAATGTGGAGTTTAGTAATGTGGAGTTTAGTTATGTGGAGTTTAGTTATGTGGAGTTTAGTAGTGTGGAGTTTAGTTATGTGGAGTTTAGTTATGTGGAGTTTAGTTATGTGGAGTTTAGTAATGTGGAGTTTAGTAATGTGGAGTTTAGTTATGTGGAGTTTAGTTATGTGGAGTTTAGTTATGTGGAGTTTAGTTATGTGGAGTTTAGTAGTGTGGAGTTTAGTAATGTGGAGATTAGTTATGTGGAGTTTAGTTATGTGGAGTTTAGTAGTGTGGAGTTTAGTTATGTGGAGTTTAGTAGTGTGGAGTTTAGTAGTGTGGAGTTTAGTTATGTGGAGTTTAGTAGTGTGGAGTTTAGTTATGTGGAGTTTAGTAGTGTGGAGTTTAGTAGTGTGGAGTTTAGTAATGTGGAGTTTAGTAATGTGGAGTTTAGTAGTGTGGAGTTTAGTAATGTGGAGTTTAGTAATGTGGAGTTTAGTAGTGTGGAGTTTAGTAATGTGGAGTTTAGTAGTGTGGAGTTTAGTTATGTGGAGTTTAGTTATGTGGAGTTTAGTTATGTGGAGTTTAGTTATGTGGAGTTTAGTAATGTGGAGTTTAGTTATGTGGAGTTTAGTAATGTGGAGTTTAGTAGTGTGGAGTTTAGTAATGTGGAGTTTAGTAGTGTGGAGTTTAGTTATGTGGAGTTTAGTAGTGTGGAGTTTAGTTATGTGGAGTTTAGTTATGTGGAGTTTAGTTATGTGGAGTTTAGTTATGTGGAGTTTAGTTATGTGGAGTTTAGTAATGTGGAGATTAGTTATGTGGAGTTTAGTTATGTGGAGTTTAGTTATGTGGAGTTTAGTTATGTGGAGTTTAGTAGTGTGGAGTTTAGTAATGTGGAGTTTAGTTATGTGGAGTTTAGTTATGTGGAGTTTAGTTATGTGGTTTAGTTATGTGGTTTAGTTATGTGGAGTTAAGTTATGTGGAGTTTAGTTATGTGGAGTTTAGTTATGTGGAGTTTAGTTATGTGGAGTTTAGTAATGTGGAGTTTAGTAGTGTGGAGTTTAGTAATGTGGAGTTTAGTAGTGTGGAGTTTAGTTATGTGGAGTTTAGTAGTGTGGAGTTTAGTAATGTGGAGTTTAGTAGTGTGGAGTTTAGTTATGTGGAGTTTAGTAATGTGGAGTTTAGTTATGTGGAGTTAAGTTATGTGGAGTTTAGTTATGTGGAGTTTAGTTATGTGGAGTTTAGTAGTGTGGAGTTTAGTTATGTGGAGTTTAGTTATGTGGAGTTTAGTTATGTGGAGTTAAGTTATGTGGAGTTTAGTTATGTGGAGTTTAGTTATGTGGAGTTTAGTTATGTGGAGTTTAGTTATGTGGAGTTTAGTTATGTGGAGTTTAGTTATGTGGAGTTTAGTTATGTGGAGTTTAGTTATGTGGAGTTTAGTTGTGTGGAGTTTAGTAGTGTGGAGTTTAGTAGTGTGGAGTTTAGTTATGTGGAGTTTAGTAATGTGGAGTTTAGTTATGTGGAGTTAAGTTATGTGGAGTTTAGTAATGTGGAGTTTAGTAGTGTGGAGTTTAGTAATGTGGAGTTTAGTTATGTGGAGTTTAGTTATGTGGAGTTTAGTAATGTGGAGTTTAGTAATGTGGAGTTTAGTTATGTGGAGTTTAGTTATGTGGAGTTTAGTTATGAGGAGTTTAGTTATGAGGAGTTTAGTTATGTGGTTTAGTTATGTGGAGTTTAGTAATGTGGAGTTTAGTTATGTGGAGTTTAGTAATGTGGAGTTTAGTTATGTGGAGTTTAGTTATGTGGAGTTTAGTTATGTGGTTTAGTTATGTGGAGTTTAGTTATGTGGAGTTTAGTTATGTGGAGTTTAGTTATGTGGTTTAGTTATGTGGAGTTTAGTAATGTGGAGTTTAGTTATGTGGAGTTTAGTAATGTGGAGTTTAGTTATGTGGAGTTTAGTTATGTGGAGTTTAGTTATGTGGTTTAGTTATGTGGAGTTTAGTTATGTGGAGTTTAGTTATGTGGAGTTTAGTTATGTGGAGTTTAGTTATGTGGAGTTTAGTAATGTGGAGATTAGTTATGTGGAGTTTAGTTATGTGGAGTTTAGTTATGTGGAGTTTAATAATGTGGAGTTTAGTTATGTGGAGTTAAGTTATGTGGAGTTTAGTAATGTGGAGATTAGTTATGTGGAGTTTAGTTATGTGGAGTTTAGTAGTGTGGAGTTTAGTTATGAGGAGTTTAATTATGAGGAGTTTAGTAATGTGGAGTTTAGTTATGTGGAGTTTAGTAATGTGGAGTTTAGTTATGTGGAGTTTAGTAATGTGGAGTTTAGTAATGTGGAGTTTAGTTATGTGGAGTTTAGTTATGTGGAGTTTAGTAGTGTGGAGTTTAGTTATGTGGAGTTTAGTAGTGTGGAGTTTAGTAGTGTGGAGTTTAGTTATGTGGAGTTTAGTAGTGTGGAGTTTAGTTATGTGGAGTTTAGTAATGTGGAGTTTAGTAGTGTGGAGTTTAGTAATGTGGAGTTTAGTAATGTGGAGTTTAGTAGTGTGGAGTTTAGTAATGTGGAGTTTAGTAATGTGGAGTTTAGTAGTGTGGAGTTTAGTAATGTGGAGTTTAGTAGTGTGGAGTTTAGTTATGTGGAGTTTAGTTATGTGGAGTTTAGTTATGTGGAGTTTAGTAATGTGGAGTTTAGTTATGTGGAGTTTAGTAATGTGGAGTTTAGTAGTGTGGAGTTTAGTAATGTGGAGTTTAGTAATGTGGAGTTTAGTTATGTGGAGTTTAGTAATGTGGAGTTTAGTAGTGTGGAGTTTAGTAATGTGGAGTTTAGTAATGTGGAGTTTAGTAATGTGGAGTTTAGTTATGTGGAGTTTAGTAATGTGGAGTTTAGTAATGTGGAGTTTAGTTATGTGGAGTTTAGTTATGTGGAGTTTAGTAATGTGGAGTTTAGTAGTGTGGAGTTTAGTAATGTGGAGTTTAGTAATGTGGAGTTTAGTAGTGTGGAGTTTAGTAATGTGGAGTTTAGTAGTGTGGAGTTTAGTAGTGTGGAGTTTAGTTATGTGGAGTTTAGTAGTGTGGAGTTTAGTAGTGTGGAGTTTAGTTATGTGGAGTTTAGTTATGTGGAGTTTAGTAATGTGGAGTTTAGTAATGTGGAGTTTAGTTGTGTGGAGTTTAGTAGTGTGGAGTTTAGTTATGTGGAGTTTAGTAGTGTGGAGTTTAGTTATGTGGAGTTTAGTTATGTGGAGTTTAATAATGTGGAGTTTAGTTATGTGGAGTTTAGTTATGTGGAGTTTAGTTATGTGGAGTTTAGTTATGTGGAGTTTAGTTATGTGGAGTTTAGTTGTGTGGAGTTTAGTAGTGTGGAGTTTAGTTATGTGGAGTTTAGTAGTGTGGAGTTTAGTTATGTGGAGTTTAGTTATGTGGAGTTTAGTAGTGTGGAGTTTAGTTATGTGGAGTTTAGTTATGTGGAGTTTAGTTATGTGGAGTTTAGTTATGTGGAGTTTAGTTATGTGGAGTTTAGTTGTGTGGAGTTTAGTAGTGTGGAGTTTAGTAATGTGGAGTTTAGTAATGTGGAGTTTAGTTATGTGGAGTTTAGTTATGTGGAGTTTAGTAATGTGGAGTTTAGTAATGTGGAGTTTAGTTATGTGGAGTTTAGTAGTGTGGAGTTTAGTAGTGTGGAGTTTAGTTATGTGGAGTTTAGTTATGTGGAGTTTAGTTATGTGGAGTTTAGTTATGTGGTTTAGTTATGTGGAGTTTAGTTATGTGGTTTAGTTATGTGGAGTTTAGTTATGTGGAGTTTAGTTATGTGGAGTTTAGTTATGTGGAGTTTAGTAATGTGGAGTTTAGTTGTGTGGAGTTTAGTAGTGTGGAGTTTAGTAATGTGGAGTTTAGTTGTGTGGAGTTTAGTAGTGTGGAGTTTAGTAGTGTGGAGTTTAGTTATGTGGAGTTTAGTAGTGTGGAGTTTAGTTATGTGGAGTTTAGTAATGTGGAGTTTAGTAATGTGGAGTTTAGTAGTGTGGAGTTTAGTTATGTGGAGTTTAGTAGTGTGGAGTTTAGTTATGTGGAGTTTAGTAATGTGGAGTTTAGTAGTGTGGAGTTTAGTTATGTGGAGTTTAGTTATGTGGAGTTTAGTAATGTGGAGTTTAGTAATGTGGAGTTTAGTTATGTGGAGTTTAGTTATGTGGAGTTTAGTTATGTGGAGTTTAGTTGTGTGGAGTTTAGTTATGTGGAGTTTAGTTGTGTGGAGTTTAGTTATGTGGAGTTTAGTTATGTGGAGTTTAGTAATGTGGAGTTTAGTAATGTGGAGTTTAGTTATGTGGAGTTTAGTTATGTGGAGTTTAGTTATGTGGAGTTTAGTTGTGTGGAGTTTAGTTATGTGGAGTTTAGTTATGTGGAGTTTAGTAATGTGGAGTTTAGTAATGTGGAGTTTAGTTATGTGGAGTTTAGTTATGTGGAGTTTAGTTATGTGGAGTTTAGTAATGTGGAGTTTAGTTATGTGGAGTTTAGTTATGTGGAGTTTAGTTGTGTGGAGTTTAGTAGTGTGGAGTTTAGTTATGTGGAGTTTAGTAATGTGGAGTTTAGTAGTGTGGAGTTTAGTAATGTGGAGTTTAGTAGTGTGGAGTTTAGTTATGTGGAGTTTAGTTATGTGGAGTTTAGTAATGTGGAGTTTAGTAATGTGGAGTTTAGTAGTGTGGAGTTTAGTTATGTGGAGTTTAGTAATGTGGAGTTTAGTTATGTGGAGTTTAGTTATGTGGTTTAGTTATGTGGAGTTTAGTAGTGTGGAGTTTAGTTATGTGGAGTTTAGTTATGTGGAGTTTAGTTATGTGGAGTTTAGTAGTGTGGAGTTTAGTAGTGTGGAGTTTAGTTATGTGGAGTTTAGTAATGTGGAGTTTAGTAGTGTGAAGTTTAGTTATGTGGAGTTTAGTTATGTGGAGTTTAGTAATGTGGAGTTTAGTAATGTGGAGTTTAGTAGTGTGGAGTTTAGTTATGTGGAGTTTAGTTATGTGGAGTTTAATAATGTGGAGTTTAGTTATGTGGAGTTTAGTTATGAGGAGTTTAGTTATGTGGAGTTTAGTAGTGTGGAGTTTAGTTGTGTGGAGTTTAGTAATGTGGAGTTTAGTAATGTGGAGTTTAGTAGTGTGGAGTTTAGTTATGTGGAGTTTAGTAATGTGGAGTTTAGTAATGTGGAGTTTAGTAGTGTGGAGTTTAGTAATGTGGAGTTTAGTTATGTGGTTTAGTTATGTGGAGTTTAGTAGTGTGGAGTTTAGTTATGTGGAGTTTAGTAATGTGGAGTTTAGTAATGTGGAGTTTAGTAATGTGGTTTAGTTATGTGGAGTTTAGTTATATGGAGTTTAGTTATGTGGAGTTTAGTAGTGTGAAGTTTAGTTATGTGGAGTTTAGTTATGTGGAGTTTAGTTATGTGGAGTTTAGTAATGTGGAGTTTAGTAATGTGGAGTTTAGTAGTGTGGAGTTTAGTTATGTGGAGTTTAGTTATGTGGAGTTTAGTAATGTGGAGTTTAGTAATGTGGAGTTTAGTAGTGTGGAGTTTAGTTATGTGGAGTTTAGTTATGTGGAGTTTAGTTATGTGGAGTTTAGTTATGTGGAGTTTAGTAATGTGGAGTTTAGTTATGTGGAGTTTAGTAATGTGGAGTTTAGTTATGTGGAGTTTAGTTATGTGGATTTTAGTTATGTGGAGTTTAGTAGTGTGGAGTTTAGTAGTGTGGAGTTTAGTTATGTGGAGTTTAGTAATGTGGAGTTTAGTAATGTGGAGTTTAGTAGTGTGGAGTTTAGTAATGTGGAGTTTAGTTATGTGGAGTTTAGTTATGTGGAGTTTAGTTATGTGGAGTTTAGTAATGTGGAGTTTAGTTATGTGGAGTTTAGTTATGTGGTTTAGTTATGTGGATATTAGTTATGTGGAGTTTAGTTATGTGGAGTTTAGTTATGTGGAGTTTAGTTATGTGGAGTTTAGTAATGTGGAGTTTAGTCATGTGGAGTTTAGTAATGTGGAGTTTAGTTATGTGGAGTTTAGTTATGTGGAGTTTAGTTGTGTGGTTTAGTTATGTGGATATTAGTTATGTGGAGTTTAGTTATGTGGAGTTTAGTAATGTGGAGTTTAGTTATGTGGAGTTTAGTAGTGTGGAGTTTAGTAATGTGGAGTTTAGTTATGTGGAGTTTAGTAATGTGGAGTTTAGTTATGTGGAGTTTAGTCATGTGGAGTTTAGTAATGTGGAGTTTAGTTATGTGGAGTTTAGTTATGTGGAGTTTAGTTGTGTGGTTTAGTTATGTGGATATTAGTAATGTGGAGTTTAGTTATGTGGAGTTTAGTAATGTGGAGTTTAGTTATGTGGAGTTTAGTAGTGTGGAGTTTAGTAATGTGGAGTTTAGTTATGTGGAGTTTAGTAATGTGGAGTTTAGTTATGTGGAGTTTAGTAGTGTGGAGTTTAGTAATGTGGAGTTTAGTTGTGTGGAGTATAGTTATGTGGAGTATATTTATGAGTTTTGATCCGAATCCGTCACAGTCTGTTATATGAAATGTATGTTGTTGAATATCAGTTTGTTTGGTCAGATTCAAGACGACGGTTGACAGATCCAGCTTGGGTTCAGTCTGACGCTGAAGCCCAGGTCAACCAGAAGCAATGAGAGTTTGAGAATGTAAATCTTCTTTATAACTCATTTTCCTGTCGCACTGGCATGATTTCTCAAATTAGCTTCTACAAATGGAATTCATGCTCCAGTAACATCATTGTAATGCGGAGACACAGAATCAAATGTCACCTTAAAACACGGTGCAGTTCATTCAAGGGCTTCTAGATATCAATGAGATATCTGTTATGGTAAAATATGTGTTTGATTTAAATCATTAAATCAATAAGACATGACTCAGGGTTTAAGCATTTGTCCATTTAATTTGTATGTATATATATATATATCTAAAAATCTAGCTATCTTACAATGCTTTCACAGAATAAAACACAAGAGACTGGAATATGGCAACACAACGCTGAGTGAATCGCAGGTTAAACACTGACACACAAGAACATCAACACTAAACACAACTCAAGATATTCTAGTACATCTGTTTTTACATGACAACTCATCTGCAGGGGACTGACCCTGGAACAGTCCAGATGACATCACATCCTGTTTCTCTTTTCACCCTTATGTCCTGATCCAACAGGGCCAAATCATGCATCACAAAAACATGAACTCTACTAAAACCTTCACTCAGGCTTGCTAAAAGAAAAAAGACACTAATAAATTACATTGAAATTGATCTAAAGGAAAAGTTTTTCCCAAACAATCAATAAATCATTGAATATTTAAAGTGTATCTGATATTTGGGTGTCAGTTAGGGTTCAATGTGAATGCGTGATTCCTCTTATTTTTGTAACACATTTGTTTCTTCAGGTTAGCATAATCAAACACGTCATTAATGCATCATAACCCAGCAGTGAGATAGATTGTTTATTAAGTCATAATTATGCGATTGCTTGGTCAACACTAAATAAGCGTAAAGTCCCGTTGAGCGTTCTTTGGCAGTATTACACCTCAGCGCTCAGTGATAGAGGTACTTTCAAACATATGTGTCGTAAACCACAGCTTATTCATCTAGGAATAAATATATCAACAGTTGAAAAACGTCTCTCTATGTCCCGTAAAATGTGATTTCATGATTTTAACTTTACTAGAGATTTTAAGACACAAGATGAAACTATAAAAATATATCTATATCTGAAACACTCTTGCGTCTTGCTGTCAGAAAGCTCAGATTAGCAGCTTGTTCTTTCATTTTCAGTTGTTGCTTTTTCTTTTAACAGTAACCCATCATCACCTGCTAACAGCTTTCATACGAACACAAAGACCATAGCAGAACAATCTAAAAACAGTAAACACAGTGTCACTTATTGCACAGACGGTAGAGATACCAAATTCAAGGCGCCTCCGCGTACACTCAAACCTCATAATCATACAAACTCTCATCAGCATCTACAACGAGACCTCTGTAGTTTGCATCTGTGAGTCATGTGCGGTAGAACAGAGGCGATATGGTTTACAGTACGATAACTTTAGTTCCTGAACAACCCCCCCCCGTTCCCGTTCAGTCTTTCAGCTGGAATATCTTAGCTTGTCTTAGATTAAGTGGAGAGGTTTTGGAAGGGAGCGTGGTCCGCGGTTTTTTAAGGGTTGGGGTGCGGGTGGTTAGGGGTGGACTTTGAAGGCCAAGAGCTGCTCAGAGTGCATGTTGTTAAGAGAACGTAGGTCAGGCAGTTTCAGGAGAAGTTTGGTGAAGATGGCGATCTCATTTGGATGATTTTTGGTGATGAGACTCCGTAGAGCTTGTATCAGAGTCTCCTGAAGCGCCTCGACTGAGTTAACATTCTCAAGTCCAGAACGATCTGAGAGGAACATACAGAGGGAGAATTAGTAACATGATCTCTGTAACCTCTTAATATGTTGTTTAAAAAATAATGTTGTTGTTTCATTTTTTTCGATCTTAAAGAAATGTAAAAATGAGCGTGTACCTGCAGACACTAGCACTACCGCTGTGAAGAGACTCATCTCCTCCTCACTGAGGTTAAGAGCTTGTAGTTTCTCTGTGAAGTCAAACATTGAGTTGAGGAGATCTCCGGCACCCATCGAGCGCAGAGTCTCCATACTGTACTTTCTGCCGCTCAGAAACGTAACCGCCCGTTCCTTCACAT
This sequence comes from Triplophysa yarkandensis, assembly GCA_033220385.1. Lineage (NCBI taxonomy): Eukaryota > Metazoa > Chordata > Actinopteri > Cypriniformes > Nemacheilidae > Triplophysa > Triplophysa yarkandensis. The sequence continues at coordinate 2,157,879 of CM065655.1, forward strand.
CAAACAGGGATGTAAAACGCACCACCAGCACCTATAAAAACATGCAAATGCACAATGTGACAGGTCTGCTTTTGTTTTGTCATTTTGTATTTTCTTGAGATTGTGGTGTTTTAGTTCATACCTCAAAAGTACCAGCCTTCAGCAGGCTGACCTGGTCATGCTCTGACAGATCTCGAAATCCGGGAATGCGTTTTGCAAACTCCACCACCTCTCTGACGGCTGGCGTGAAGCTCATGGAGAACTCCTCCCAGATTCTATGACCTGACTTCTGGGGGTCCACGTGAGGTGACGTGTTCATGGGACAAACCTATGCAACATTGAATGACTGTCAGGAACTTCTGCAGAGTGAGTAGCAGTGTGACTTCATGAGATTCGTGTGACTCACCAGATGCATTCTGTTGCCCCTGGCACACGTCGGGACGCTGTAAGTGCCACTAGTGTGTGTATCGTTGTATCTCAGAGAGACATTCTTCATTGCAGGCTCGGAGGGGCTGCTGTTCATTGGTCGGACAGGGCAGACAGTACTGTATTGCTGGCTGGAGTTTTCAGGAACCTGTGCGATGCAGCTTGATACAGCATTCTGATTGGTCATTGAGGACGCATCGATCTGATGGTTCCAAACCTGCTGTTGCCCTTCTGTGAAATGGCCGTGGTTGTCAGGGGCCTCTAAAGGCACGTTGACCAGCTTTTGATTGTACATGAATGTCTCCTGGTGTGCCCTGGTGACCGTGCCGATGGCCTCCTCCTCCCCACTGTCCATGGAACTGGAAGAATCCGAGCTCTGGCTCGTGTCCATGGAGACCAGCAACTCAGAGTCTGGTCTGGATTCAGACTGGTTGCTCAGGGAACAGGTGGCAGGGGAGCAAGAGGAGAAGCCTGAGACACTGTCTTCCGAAACTCCATTGTCAGAGAGAGGCGAAGTCTGGTTACCATTGCTATTGTTCATCATGTTGTTCATGGCATTCTGCATCTCAAGCAGCATCCTTTGCTTTTCACGTTTGGGAATCCGTCCAAAACGCACAGCTGAGAAGCAAAGGCATTTAACAAAATAAAAGAAAATGACTATTTATATACAACAGATCTTTTTAGTTTTTAAATCTGATTGGCTGTAATCTGTCTCTGGTAGTCATCTGATGGTGATCTATATCAGCCGCTGTGATAGTCCTCAGTACTTGACCTCTGACCTAATCCCAGCCATGATGATATAAAGGCGATATCATACTCCTACTCCAGCTATATTACAATAATTATTATCATTATTTCCCTCGCTTGTTTTGTTTAGAAATATTGCGCTAATCGTGAAATATATCAGCGTGTGATGATGTGGATGAAGCTGGAGCTCACCGTCTCTGGACATGCCCACCAGCAGACACTTCTTAAAGCGGCATTGCTGGCATCGGTTCCTGTTGATGCGCATGATGGGACAGCTCTCATTCTTAAGGCACTTCTTATACTGAATGTTCTGCTGAATACTTCTCCTGAAGAAGCCCTGAATGAGAGAGAGGGTAAGAGATGTTGCTCTACGAAAAACCTACATAGAAAATCCGTGACACATTTTTCTCACCTTACATCCCTCACAGGCATGAACACCGTAGTGAAATCCTGAAGCTACATCTCCACACACTTTACACAGCAGTACCAATCCACTAATCTCTGCAAAAAGACACACCAAACATTTGAATTTCTTGACTTTAACCATGTTATGTCATGGTTTTTAATAATAGTTCTGTATGAATTCAGTACAGGTTTATATTCTTCAAATATATACATTCTCTAAACAGATAATTGTTATTTACTCTGATCTACTAATATAATGAAGACAGACAATGTAAAGAATTAATTCTCATGTTTTTTTCATACTAATAGTTATTGCGTTTATAATATTATAATCTTTGCTTCTCTTGAAATGTGTTTTATTTAAGTCCGTCTCTCACT
>CM065655.1:2165313-2192813 GCA_033220385.1 Triplophysa yarkandensis
TGTCTAATTCACCTTTAACTATAGCTCATATAACATAACACATTCACCACACACAACCCACAGAACATAAACTCTCAAACTGAACGACAGATCTTTATAACACTTATGAGTGTGGAGCTAAGACACAGTCTTTCATATTGGATATAATAAGACATTTAAGAGTGAAGTGAGTTCATCATGTGTCAAGTCTACATCATGAATCATTGTATATGACTTCACATCAGTCTGATAGAGAGAGAGAGAGAGAGACTGCTGTCTGTGTCACAAGACGCAAGACGTTTCATAAGAAGGTCAGCAGGTCTGAATTTATCGATTGGCCAGAGGTGCTCAACATAGACTAAAGGCCTATTTCACGTTAATATTTTATTCTCTTTTGTTGTCGTGAGTATGAATATGATAAACGTACAGGAGCTGAATTGTTTGCTGACGGTTGTTTTCAAATTAATGACTTAGAATGTGATCCTGATGTTGAGTAGTGCAGTTCTTTAGTAAGTGTGTTGTATATTAAGGGCGCTGGCGTCCTGCTGGAATAACATCTGCTGTAAATTAAATCACATTCATGGGTCATCAGTCCAGTTTCATCTCAGTTTTGATCATGAAAAACACCCAAGTCTCATCACTGGTACTGTTGCACAGCCACGCACACGCACACGCACACGCACACGCACACACACACCCACACACACATTGGATTGATCTGCTTTTTCTTAGATTAATTTTTTAACACACACACACACACACACACACACACACACACACACAAACACACACACACACACACACACACACACACACACACACACACACACACTGGATTGATCTGCTTTTTCTTAGATTAATTTTTTAATGTGAGATTGCAGATCTGATACTTCTTTATAATTTGGTGTAAACTAAGACAGCAGACTCTCCATGTTATAAAGACGACAGAATGACAAAATTTTGAATGAGTAAATCAGTAAATCATGTAGTTTAACTGATAAATGTTTGATGGTTTCTGCTGCAGTGGTCTGTCGGATGTCTCTCAGAGTTTTCAGATGATGTAAACTGAAGACATTCCACCACTGATGGATTTAACACAGATCTGCACTCTCTCTATTCATCTGTTATATGTCAAAGACTTAATGTGATATCTATCACCATTTAGAAGAGAGAAGATATTTTGAAAAATGTTGACCGCTTAATAGCAGGGGCACCCATTCATTTCTTGTCTATGAACCCAACATCAAAGCCAGTTACCAACATTTTTCAAAATATCTTCAGAGATTTGATATTCCATGTGTATGTCACATTCTTCATAAGAGACTTCATTTCAGCTTTAGATCAGTAGAGATCTCAGAGTGTACAATGACACTCATGTTTGTTGAGACTGAAATGGTGTTTGACGTTTGCAGACATTGTTTCATCAGATTGCGATGTCAGCTGGGTCGCACACCCAACTTCTGCTGTCAACACTCAACTTCCTCATCTAACTTCACACAAACACATCCCAGATCCACAGATCTCTCTCTTTATTAAACATTATATCTTAAGAATGTCGAACTGATCTTCTGTGTGTTTGCTCATAGCCAGTGTTTCAACAACATTTCAGAATGACCAAAAACCTCATCAAATAAATCACACCACAGAGTTTCAGTCACATACTGTAGATGTGTGTTTGAATATGTTATGTGATGTCGCTGTCACAGATCATCTCTCAAAAGATTGAAAGTGTATTTTTGAAACTGTTCTGTCTTGTACCATCATGGCATTTATACAACATACCTCATCATGGCATTTATACAACATACCTCATCATGGCATTTATACAACATACTTCATCATGGCATTTATACAACATACCTCATCATGGCATTTATACAACATACCTCATCATGGCATTTATACAACATACCTCATCATGGCATCTATACAACATACCTCATCATGGCATTTATACAACATACCTCATCATGGCATTTATACAACATACCTCATCATGGCATCTATACAACATACCTCATCATGGCATTTATACAACATACCTCATCATGGCATTTATACAACATACCTCATCATGGCATTTATACAACATACCTCATCATGGCATTTATACAACATATCTCATCGTGGCATTTATACAACATACTTCATCATGGCATTTATACAACATACCTCATCATGGCATTTATACAACATACCTCATCATGGCATTTATACAACATACTTCATCATGGCATTTATACAACATACTTCATCATGGCATTTATACAACATACCTCATCATGGCATTTATACAACATACCTCATCATGGCATTTATACAACATACCTCATCATGGCATTTATACAACATACCTCATCATGGCATTTATACAACATACCTCATCATGGCATTAATACAACATACCTCATCATGGCATTTATACAACATACTTCATCATGGCATTTATACAACATACCTCATCGTGGCATTTATACAACATACCTCATCATGGCATTTATACAACATACTTCATCGTGGCATTTATACAACATACCTCATCATGGCATTTATACAACATACCTCATCATGGCATTTATACAACATACTTCATCATGGCATTTATACAACATACCTCATCATGGCATTTATACAACATACCTCATCATGGCATTTATACAACATACCTCATCGTGGCATTTATACAACATACCTCATCATGGCATTTGGATAACTTCTGACGCCTGTTTGACTCTACTGTCTTGCACTACAATGCCAATAATGCACAAAACTTATTCAAATGTCTATTTATTGTTGCCTATGTATAGTAATATGTCCACTTACATTTTTAGCTATATCTAGTGTTCTATTTTCTATAAAGCTCTATTTAACTCTACTCAATATGTCTTTAACCTAGTTTTTAACCACATGTCTTGTCTACACCGTGGGATGGAGTAAAACTTAATTTTGATCGCTTTGATAATTGACTGTAGGTTTGTTGAGGTTTGATGACATTCAATGATGTCTGACTGTTGAAAGAGAAGAGAAGCAACATACACAGCTTGAGTGGTTATTTCTTGATATGGTGTGTTGTCTGTTCTGTTGTTTTGGAGATGTGTATGTGTGAACTTCCTCTGGTTCTCCAGAGAAGATGTTGACCATCTGTAGATGTTCCGTTTATCTGGCAGAGAGAAGAGACTCCTCAGAAATAACACTCAACCGGCACGCTGTCATCTCAGATTTAATGTTAAGAGAAAAGCAAATATCATGTGATCATGAGCGATGTTGTAATACAAGTACAAACAGTTTTAAATCTTTAAATGATGGCCATCATTACAGGCTCAATTACTCAATAAAGAAAGAACAATAACATCCTGTGCAGACATATATATTTTACAAGATTATATTCTAACTCTGGAGTTTCCGGTCATGCAATATAAATGTATATAAATGTATAAAGGTCTTGTGTTTTAGTTGTTTTGTAAAGCTTCTAATAAAAGCATCAGCTCAGTTCTCGCTATGGAAGATATTTTTAACTCTTTCCTTTTGCAGGACCCCCAAAATCCTGCTGGTGTTTACAGAACAAACAAGTCCAGACCTCAGCAGACCCTCACAAGTGATCTTCACACTTTACATTGGATTTTAAATTCAAGAAGATAAGATCTTTTGCCTGGTCAGTGATGGTAAATATATAGCTTTATGATACAGAACTGTCCTTAAGATCTGAAACTGTTGACTCTATTATTTCAGTATCCAATCTTGACTTATATCGTTTAAGATTTGACTAGTGTTGAATTGCTGTAATATATAAAAGTTGTTTTGAGTATTTTGGTTAAAGTATATATATATATATATATGAACCCAGTATTTAAGAGTTTATTTGTTGAGTGTGATGGTGTGATGGGGAGGAATCTGCTTTAAAATAGCTTTTGGGTTCTGAAAGATGTGTTCGAGTTTGACATCAAAACTAAACTAAGAACTTTAAGAAGTTTATCTTCAAGTTTTAGAACATGAGTTGAATCCATGAGAAAGCTCCTCCTCACTAAAGCTGGAGTTTGACTGCAGAAGAAACTGAAGGAGAAACAACCTTCATCTGCTCAGTTGTGCTCAGTTGTGATCAGTTGTGCTCAGTTGTGCTCAGTTGTGATCAGTTGTGCTCAGTTGTGATCAGTTGTGATCAGTTGTGATCAGTTGTGCTCAGTTGTGCTCAGTTGTGATCAGTTGTGATCAGTTGTGCTCAGTTGTGCTCAGTTGTGATCAGTTTCTGCTCAGTTGTGCTCATCTTGTTTCTGCAGGAGTAACTCAACATCTCTCTGTTGGAGTCACAGAAATGAAGAGTCGAGATCTGATCCACAGAAAGGTGAGACAACACTTTCTTTAACTCTTCTCTGGGGACTTCAGTGTCTCAGTTTATCATGTTTGGGTTTATGATCTTAAGTTTTAAATCTGAAGAAAATAAATTATGACAAGATATTTGTATCAATATTTCAATTACACACATCTCGTGAGAACTTATTATACAATTATTTTTATTGCTTTAGAAATATTTTTTGATTATTTTTTGTTCACTGCTGTGTATGTGTGTGTGTGTGTGTGTGTGTGTGTGTGTGTGTGTGTGTGTGTGTGTGTGCGTGCGTGTGCGCGTGTGTGTGTGTGTGTTTGTGTGTGTGTGTGTGTGTGTGTGTGTGTGTGTGTGTGTGTGTGTGTGTGTGTGTGTGTGTGTGTGTGTGTGCGTGCGTGTGCGCGTGTGTGTGTGTGTGTTTGTGTGTTTGTGTGTGTGTGTGTGTGTGTGTGTGTGTGTGTGTGTGTGTGTGTGTGTGTGCGCTTGCGTGCGTGCGTGCGTGTGTGTGGGCGCGCGTGTTTGTGTGTGTGTGTGTGTGTGTGTGTGTGTGTGTGTGTGTGTGTGTGTGTGTGTGTGTGTGTGTGTGTGTGTGTGTGCGCTTGCGTGCGTGCGTGTGTGTGGGCGCGCGTGTTTGTGTGTGTGTGTGTGTGTGTGTGTGTGTGTGTGCGCTTGCGTGCGTGCGTGTGTGTGGGCGCGCGCGTGTGTGTGTGTGTGTGTGTGTGTGTGTGTGTGTGTGTGTGTGTGTGCGCTTGCGTGCGTGCGTGTGTGTGGGCGCGCGTGTTTGTGTGTGTGTGTGTGTGTGTGTGTGTGTGTGTGCGTGCGTGTGCGCGTGTTTGTGTGTGTGTGTGTGTGTGTGTGTGTGTGTGTGGGCGCGCGTGTTTGTGTGTGTGTGTGTGTGTGTGTGTGTGTGTGTGTGTGTGTGTGTGTGTGTGTGTGTGTGTGTGTGTGCGTGTGCGCGTGTTTGTGTGTGTGTGTGTGTGCGCTTGCGTGCGTGCGTGCGTGTGTGTGGGCGCGCGTGTTTGTGTGTGTGTGCGTGTGTGTGTGTGCGTGCGTGCGTGTTTGTGTGCGCGTGTGTGTGTGCGTGCGTGCGTGCGTGCGTGTTTGTGCGTGCGTGCGTGCGTGCGTGCGTGCGTGTGTGCGTGCGTGTGTGTGTTTCAGTGACAGGTGTCATCACAGTTGATAACATGTCTTTCACATGGATGTTATGCTCGGGTGTGATGTTGTTGGTGATCTTCACGGACTCCGTGAGTTCGTGCCCGCGCCCGTGTGTCTGTTACGCGCCCGCTGAGCTTCACTGCACGTTCCGCTCTCTCGCGTCTGTGCCCGCGGGCATCTCCAGCAGAGCTCAGCGCATTAATCTGGGGTAACTTACACACGTGCTGCAACACTCACAGTTATTAGAATCATGTGAAGTTAAATGACTGCACAACTAACACACAAAACTAATATCCAACACATCAACCCTGTCTACACTCTCGTGTTTACTTCATTATCATGTTTTTAAGAGATGAGGGATATTCTTAAGATATATATAAATGTGTGTTTAAATCACAGCTCTGAACACTCGTGTGTTACACACATGTTCAATATTCTTCACTAGTAACTTATATACAGAAGAACACAAGACAAGTGTGCTTTTAAGTGTACTTCAGATCAAATATATCATGATAAAACATGAGAGGATGTTTTGTACTCTTTAACAGGTTTAATACTATTAATCGCATCACACGCGTGTCATTCCGTGGCCTCAGGAGTCTGGAGCTTCTCATGATGCATGGAAATAATGTCCAGGACGTTCCAGATGATGTATTTCAGGATCTTGTGTCCTTACAGGTGAAGTGACTTATTCAATAATTCATCATTTCTGAAGAAAGACCAACAAAACTTAACATCAGGCTGAACATCATGTTAATGTGTGTGTGTGTGTGTGTGTGTGTGTGTGCGTGTGTGTATTCATGCGTGTGTTCATGCGTGTGTTCATGCGTGTGTGTGTGTGTGTGTGTGTGTGTGTGTGTGTGTGTGTGTGTGTGTGTGTGTGTGTGTGTGTGTGTGTGTGTGTGTGTGTGTGTGTGTGTTTTTCCCACAGATTTTAAAAATGAGTTATAACAAGTTGACAATCATCAGTGGCCACACATTCTCCAATCTGACATCACTTATCAGACTCTATCTTGACCACAACCGTCTAGAGTTCATTCACCCAGACGCTTTCCATGGGATGACATCACTTCACCTGCTTCATCTGGAGGGCAATCATCTTCAGAAGCTTCATCCTTCCACCTTCAGCACGTTCTCTGTGTTCCAGCGCTTTCCCGTATCCACGCTGAAGCATCTGTACCTGTCTGAAAATCTCCTAAAGACGCTGCCAGGAGAAATGCTGAAGAACATGCCTCAACTGGAGAACATCTTCCTGAACCGTAACCCGTGGAGCTGTGACTGCAGAATGAGCTGGATGCAGGGCTGGAGAACTTCAGGTATGATCTTCACATCAGCTGTTAACTAATATCCTACTGCTATCAGTGATTGACATGTCTCTTTTCAGGGGTGGTGAAGTGTAAAAAGGACAGAGCATTTGCTGACAGTCAGCTGTGTCCTCGCTGCTCATCTCCTAAACATCTGAAGGGTGAAGGGATAATGGATGTTAAAGAATTCATCTGCTCAGGACCGAGCATCAATTCTTCGGGAAATCACATAACATATGAGGAGAACCACAGTGAACCTCTGCCCATCGACGGGATCAAAGAACCTTTCGGAAATCTCTCCCTGGTTTTATCAGATGAACACGGTACTAAAGCGGATCTGTTCTGTCACATACTTGAACCAAAAGACCCCACTAAAATCAGCTGGAACTCCAGCCGAGCTCAGCTGATCTCTGTAAACCTCACCGTGTTTTTTGATGTTGAGTGTTCTGTTAACAGAGAAACCTATGAAAGCTTATGGAGACTCTTGGCTTACTACAGTGAAATACCAGTTAATTTGAGAAGAGAGATCATGTTAACTCAACATCCTGAAGTGAGCTACAGATACAGCCAAGACATTGAGAAAGACGCTTTGTATTACACTGGCGTACAAGCTGTGGTATTAACCAGGCCAGCGTGGCTCATGCAGTCCTTCATAACCATGAAATTAAACAGGCCTCTTTCTTCTTCCACAAGCGTACGACTCGTTCTTAACACTCATGTGTCCAGCATCACAGATCAAGATATGATCAAACAACAGAAAAGATCATGGGTCATGATCCACGAAAACAACCAAACACAAACATCATTCACTTCTCTTGTAGATGGGATGGTTGAAATGAAATGCGTTGTGTATAGCTCTGAAGACCCTGGGATTCAATGGATGTTACCAAACGGCTCAAAGATCAATGTGGAGTCCAGTTCACATCACAACAGAGTCACTGTCTCTAGCGCTGGAACACTTCACATTAAATCTATCCAACACTCTGATGCTGGACTCTACTACTGCATCGCTCAACTGATGGGAGATATAGATATTGTGCCTTTCCGTCTGGCGGTGATGGATTCATCCACACCTCTAAAGGGTGAAGAGATTGGAAATGCCTTAGTCAGATTTGTGGGAGAGTCGGCAGCTTTGTCCTGTTTTTCTGTAGCCTCACCAGATGCTGTGGTTAACTGGATCTTTCCGGATGGCAGTTATTTGAATTCTGAGTCAAACTCATCCAGAGCTTCAGTCTATTTCAACGGAACTCTATTCATTCCATATAGTCAGCTGAGCAACAATGGATATCATAAATGTGTAGCTGTGAACCAACACGGTGTGGATGTGATGGCTACTAAACTCACGGTTTTAAGAAGGAAAGGAGTCCAGATGCTCAGAGCGTATCCCAGCAGGCCACAGTCTGCCGTCGGTGTGTCCACTAAAGTAAAAGCATTTGTGAAGGATGACGAAGAGGCATCTGGAGATTATGTCAACACCCAAGAGAAAATAAAATCCAACAGAATCTTCATTAATCACAGGAGAGGTAAGGGGTCATTCCGTCAAGGCAGACGACCCTTCAGAAAATACAACAAAACTGCTTTTACAAACCAAAGAAATGTTCATTCCAAACCCCAAATAGATCCACAGAAATGGGCTGCTATTTTAGCCAAAATCCGTGAGAAAACCACCAAAAACAATTCATCAGTTCACAGAACACAAGTGAATAATGTAGAGAGAAAGAATGATGAACATTCAGTACCAAGTGATAATACAGAAGGTTCATCTCCAGATCATCATATTGAAGAAGAGAATAAAAACACCTCTGATCACATCTTTGAGGTCAACACTAGTGGATATAAAGTGATCCTCATCACAAATCCCCCATTTGTTTCTAATGCTGTCATCCCTGTTGCAGAAGAGACCACCCCTTTAACCAACAGCAGTTTTGAGAAACAAGCTTCACCAGGATCTACACAGCTGAGAGCCAAAAATCACATGATTTCAAGACGACGATATGGAAACAGGCGACGAGTACAATTCAGACGGCCATTCTCAAAACTTACTACAAGCAAACCGCAGTCAACATCTACAACAGCAGAAGTTCACAAGAGTTCATCTGTCACCAAAAACATAAATCACACAATCAAAGATAGAAGAACATTTGTCCATCTGACAACTGGAAAAACTGAACACGTCTACCCAGCAATTTCATCTGAAGATATTTCTGTCACTAAAACCACTGCCAACATATACCTCACAAACCCAACAGGAGAAAGATCTGTCGATCCAACCTCGAACCCAACACTCCTACCTGAAAAATCGTCTGTCCTTCAAACCCCTAGACCTACTGCCCAGATCTATCCCAGAATCATAAATGGATCAATAAAACCAACCTCTGGAGTTTCTGTCTACATTGACCCCACTATCCCACCTGAATCGGACTCTACTGCTTACATGTATCCAACAATTCCTGCTAATTCAAACTCTGGGGCAGCTGACAACATATACCCAACAAACCCATCTGGAGACAAATCTATTTACATCTATTCTACAATCTCACTTTTCTATTCAACAACTGGAGGTATCAGTAAGACGAGTGAGACAGATGCAAGTAAGACAGTTGACACTATGACACATAACAGTGAGACAGTTGACAGTGGGTCAGATACCATTGAGCCAGATATCAGTGAGACTGGTGACAATTATATATATACCAGTGAGCAAGATACCAGTGAGACAGTTGACAATAAAATCTATAACAGTCAGACAGTTTACAGTAGGACATTTGACAGTGAGACAGTTGACAGTGATATCTTTTCCAGTGAAACAGTTGACAGTAAGAGGGTTGGTAGTGATATCTATACCAGTGAGAAAGTTGACAGTGAGACAGTTGACAGTAATATCTATACCAGGGAGAGAGTTGACAGTGAGAGAGTTGACAGTGAGACAGTTGACAGTAATATCTATACCAGGGAGAGAGTTGACAGTGAGAGAGTTGACAGTGAGACAGTTGACAGTGATATCTATACCAGTGAGACAGTTGACAGTGAGAGAGTTGACAATGAGACAGTTGACAGTGATATCTATACCAGTGAGAGAGTTGACAGTGAGACAGTTGACAGTAATATCTATACCAGGGAGAGAGTTGACAGTGAGAGAGTTGACAGTGAACGAGTTGTCAGTGAGACAGTTGACAGTGATATCTATACCAGTGAGACAGTTGACAGTGAGAGAGTTGACAATGAGACAGTTGACAGTGATATCTATACCAGTGAGACAGTTGACAGTGAGAGAGTTGACAATGAGACAGTTGACAGTGATATCTATACCAGTGAGACAGTTGACGGTGAGAGAGTTGACAGTGAGACACATAAAGAAGACAGGTCAACTGTAATGTTAGGTGAATCTCTACTGGATGTTGTACCTGAATCACGTTCTGATGATAGAGCAGAGAATGATGCTCTGAATAGAATTGCTTCTAGAGTATATTTACCTCTAACAACAGAGACACCAATCACATCAATCCCCTCTGCAGACAGACACAAAGAGTCGAACAGAGAAAACAATGAGATTATCTTCTTCAGGTCAGTTACTTCAGCTGTGAAATCTTCATTCATAAGAACAGCTTCCACAACATCACCCATCCCTTTACATTTCACAACCAAACCTTTAAGAACAACACCACAATACAACACGATCCCAATGAACACAAGGAATCACATAAATATGAGGAAAAACAACAATCATCCCACTGACACTAAAAAACCCCCCATCCATACAACATCAACCGCTGGATCCTCAAACATCACATGGATTGAGACAGTAGGAGAATCACTGAACAGGAAGTGGAGTGAAACACGGCCTTTTCTACACATGAGTCCCAGAATAACTACAGGAAAACTTCATACAGTTACTGTTAATGCTGGGTCACATGTAGAGATGAGATGTGATGCTGACGGACAACCAAAACCTTACCTGAGCTGGACAAAAATCTCTACTGGTGAGAACAAATGATCCACTGTCTTCACCACAATTCACTCATAAATACTTAAAGAATTAAAGATCCCACAACAAGTTCAGCTATTTAAAGATCCCATTCTCCGCACATTTTAAGCTTTGATTGCGTTAGCAGTGTGTAATGTAATATGTGTTAATGTTTCGCCCCATTCGGATAAGTTCTGATTGGGCCAGCGTTTCCTGTGTTGTGATTCGACGGCAGAGTAAACGCGTGTGATATCGCTTACCAACACATGTGTGCACACGTTTAGTTATCATAAACTGATTGGGCGTCTGATTCTGGTTTAAATTGATAAAAGTATTAAATTAAGCCAGAATCAGACCTGGGGAAAAAGAGGATTGAGTAGCACAACTTTTGTATACGTTTAAACATAAAACATTTGCGTGATTGACGTGTCTGCAGCTAAACTTTACACCGATCTAAACCAGCATGTGTTTAAACAATTACTATTGTAAGTCGCTTTGGATAAAAGCGTCTGCTAAATGACTAAATGTAATGTAAATGTAACAATAAACAATAATTAACAAATAATTGAAACTGATCATTATAAACACAAACAATAGATGGTGTCTGGCTTAATAACTACACTTATTATGGTTTCAATTACCAAACAAACAAACACAGCTTAACAGTATTGCCCTTTGTGTAATAAGTTACAGAAACACTTAAACATTAATAATACAATACACTTACAGTTTGTGATCCATAAACAAGAGAGGAAACTTCTCCGTCTTTTAACAATAATCTTTGTGTAAATCCAGCATTAAACTGATTGAGATCGAGGAAGCTGCACACAGTTTTATGTGTGGATTTGTATATTCAGGAACCGAGTAAAACATAAATTAGAATAGTTGATCACTAAGTACAGCGTCCATTGGAGAGGTCAAATAAAGGTGATTGGACTCTATGATGAAAATAACAGAGTTACGACGACATGGCTACACACACACACACACACACACACACACACTATAAACACAACTCTTCATCTGCTCTGTAAGAGCACAACAAGTCCACACACCCCTTTTTTTGTGTGTTTCTGTGGGTGAGGGTAACCGCGGGTATGATGTCACCAAAGCAGGAACCAGAAAAACAACAAAGTCAGTTTGTTGTGCTCTTTTATATCAAAGTTATATTTAAACATGCAGCAGAGATTAAATGCATAACTAGGAGAGTGACTATTGTTAATTTGTGTTATTAAAGAATTTCATATTTTTCTTAATTTAAATCAAATTTATTTCATTTTCTTTTTATACATATATGTGAAATGCTTGGTTTTACGGATATACAGTAAAGTGTGACTGTCATCTGAATTAACTGTTTACCTCTCCTTCCATCACAGGATCGGTTTCGACTTTAAACACTAGAATCCATCGGTTTCATGTCCAGTCTAACGGGACGTTTGTTATTAAGAATGTTCATCTTCAGGACGGTGGTCAGTATGTTTGTATGGCTGAAAATCTCTACGGTTCTGATAAGATGACGGTGACTCTGGTGGTGTTGGCTCATGTGCCCAGAGTGACACTTCCACATCATCGAGACCTTATGGTTTATCTAGGACACATTGCTCTTATGGAGTGTCAGACTCAGGGTCTTCCCTCTCCAAACATCAGCTGGGTTCTTCCAGATGGATCTGTGGTGCGTTCTGTCAGTGGATCAGATCAGAGAGTCGTGTTGTTCTCTAATGGGACCCTTAGAATCAAACACATTAGTTATCTGGACAGAGGTGTTTATAAATGTATTGTGAGTAATACCACCGGTGCGGACTTGTTGACGGTGAGGCTTCAGATCGCAGCGTTGCCTCCCATGATCCATCAACAGCACAAAGAAAACCAGACGACTCTGGACGGTCAGGACGTGTTCATTCACTGCACTTCTGAAGGTTCTCCAAGTCCATCTATCCGCTGGGTGACATTCAGAGGAACACAGATTCGCCCATCACAGTTCATTAATGGAAACTTGTTTGTTCTCCCTAATGGCACGCTGTATATTCGTAAAGCCACAGAAAAGGATTCTGGGAATTATGAATGTGTGGCTGTGAATTCCGTTGGTGTGGCATCGAGGAGTGTAAATGTTCAGGTAAAGAGAAATTCAGCGATGGTTAAAATCATCTCCAGCTCTTTACAGAATACAGAAGTTCAGTATGGACAACAACTGACTTTACACTGTTCTGCCACTGGAATACCCCATCCCAGAATCATCTGGAGAACACCCTTGAAAAAAATAGTGGATTCACAGTACAGGTACAGAAAACGCATCATCTGCCTGTCTGTTTAAGAAGGATTTATTCACAAAAAACTCTTAGCAAATCTTAAGAAAGTGCAAAAGATGTTCAAAGTGAAAGTGAAGTGACCAAGTATGGTGTCCTTTACATGTGCTCTACATTTAACCCATCCAAGTGCACACATACACACACTGTGAACTCACACACATGCGTGCGCACTCACCCACACACACACACACACACACACACACACACACACACACACACACACACACACACTGTGAAAACACAGTGAATAAATTTAAATCACGGTTCTCTTGAACGAAGATCATAAAATGCAAGTGTATTCTTATTCTTGGTCCTTGTTTTAAGGAGGAATTCACTTGATTTAACATTTCATTTCTTTCTTTCTCTTGTTTAGTTTTGATGGAAGGATGAAGGTGCTGAGTAACGGATCTCTCATCATCAGTCACGTTTCAGAGAAGGATGCGGGTGATTATCTCTGTGTGGCCAGCAATAAAATGGGTGAAGATTATTTACTCATGACAGTGAAAGTTTTGATGAAAGCTGCTCTAATCCAACACAAGCCACTGAACCACCAGAAAGTGTCATATGGAGGAGAATTAAAGATGGACTGCATCGCTTCAGGTCTTCCCGATCCAGAGATTGCATGGAGTCTTCCAGACGGTACAATAATCAAGAGTGTCCTGCAGTCAGATGACAGAACAGTACGCAGTAAAAGATACATGATGTTTGATAATGGCACACTTTATTTTGATCATGTGGGCAAGGAAGAGGAGGGAGACTACACATGTTATGCTCAGAATCCCATGGGTAAAGATGAGATGAAGGTTCGCATCGAGGTAATGGCAGATGCTCCTGTCATACTCAACAACACTTACAGTGTGATGAGAGTTCAGCAAGGAGAGACGGCCGTCCTGCACTGCGCCGCTAAAGGAAAACCTTCTCCCACCCTCATATGGACATCCTCCACTCATCACATTCTATCACCTTTCTCAAATAAACATCACATCACCAGTGATGGCACACTGAACATTTACAACATGAACAAGTTTAAAACGGGAAATTATACATGTACTGCTCGAAATATCATGGGAACAGACAGGAAAGTCATCGGTGTTGAAGTTCATGTAAATGTTCCTGTCATAAAAGAATTAAAAGAGAATTCGGGAATCATCAAAAGAACAGCTCTGAAAGATCATCATGTTCTTATATACTGCACCACAGAAGGAAAACCCATTCCCAGGGTCACATGGGTGATGCCGAATAATCTCACCCTTCCTGTGCCGTATTACAGCCAGAGAATAACCGTCCATCAGAACAACACTCTTCACATCCGCTCGCTGAGGAAAACTGATTCTGGTGTGTTCCTCTGTACGGCACGTAATGATGAAGGTGAAGCTAAGCTCCAGATCCAGCTCAACGTGAGCGATGAGGCAGAAAAACCTCAGTTAAAAGATCCGTCCGTACAGCACATCTATCTGACCAATGGACAGTCAGTGACTTTAAACTGTTCTTTAGCCGGACGTCCCCAACCAGACGTCACCTGGATTCTACCTGACGGCACATCTCTAATCTCAGGTGCTGCTGTTTCCCGCTTTTATCATCAACTTAATGGATCTTTATTCATCAGACAAACTTCCAGTTCAGATGCGGGCCAGTATCGGTGTGTGGGGAGTAACATTGCTGGACACGTGGAACGCATCGTGACGTTACAGTCCAGAAGTAAACCAGATATATACAACAAAAACAGTTCTCTGGTCAGCATTATTAACGGTGAGAATTTACAGCTGAGCTGTCAATCAAACCAACATCCAGAACCCAAACTCACATGGACTTTACCCGATGGAGTCGTTCTGAGCCGAGCGCAGCATACGGGACGATATTCTGTCCATAAGGACGGTACTCTAAACGTCCAGAGAGCATCTGTTTATGACAGAGGAATATACATCTGTCACACAACAAATCAACACGGATCATCCAGTCTGACAGTTTCTGTCATCGTGATCGCGTATCCTCCACGCATCACCAGCGGCCCATCACCCGTCACTTATGCCAGACCTGGCATCACCGTTCAGATCCAGTGTTTCGCTCTCGCCACACCTAAACCTGAAGTCATCTGGGAGATGCCTGATGGCATTCAGTTCAAGGTGGGCATCCAGCCGCGTCTGTATGGGAATAAATATCTCCACCCTCAGGGTTCACTGAGCATTCAGAGCCCTTCTAAAAAAGACAATGGATTATATAAGTGCACTGCTAAAAATGTGGTTGGGATTGACAGCAGAACAACATACGTCTATGTGTTTTAATGTAAATATCAGAGATCATACACATGTTTATACAAGAGAGTGATTTAACAGGTCTTCATGTTATTTACTCAAGACGGTTTTACAAGCTTTTTGTCCCGAAGGAATCTGGAACCTGAAGAAATCTTGAGTTGTACAACATCTCAAAAGGATGAGTTCAGATCAGCAGATCTTAAATTCACTCTTAGTTTCTTCAAATAGAAATGTAAGCAATCATATTCTAAATAGAGTTATACTGACAATTTCTACAGCGTTATGTTCTTCAAATTATATACATTTATCCAATATATAGAACTGTGTGTGCATGTGTGTCTGTTTGTTTCTGTGTGTGTGTGTCTGTTTGATTCTGTGTGTGTGTTTGTTTGTTTTAGCGTGTGCGTGTGTGTGTGCGTGCGTGTGTGTGTGCGCGTGCGTGTGTGCATGTGTGTGTGTGTGGGCGTGTGTGTGTGTGTGTGTGTGTGTGTTATTTGTTATTTGTAAACGGATTAAAAGTTTGAATGTTGAACTACTCCTCATTTCTATGTTTATGAGTACTGAATAAAATTTCTGAGTGGTATTTTCCCTTCTGGTTCAGTGGATGATATCACTCTATTCTCACTGAAAGGTAAAATCCTGTCTTTTACATTTACACTCAAGGTTTTATCCAGATGTTTTTATTATTTACAACAAACTTAAGGCAGCGTGACAAGTGAACAACTCACTGAACCTTGATTTTGATGATGGTTTTTAGAGAGAGACAGAGAGAAGTGAAAAGCAGCTGGACATCAGGATAATGTCTCATACACAACCAAGCACGCACGCACACAAAATCACTGTTAAACCTGTCTTGACTTTTTTCTCTTGATGTGAGTTTGATGTGTTATATGTGTCAGCTCTCAGATGATGTGTTCTGTGATATCATGTGTGATGTTGAAGAAAGAGTTCAGTCTGTCTGCCGGGTTGTCTGTTTTTGGTAAGACGTTTCATCTGTCTGAAAGCATCATTGCTTAAGAAATCAACATGATTCTTTACTTCAGATTATGTGATAGCTTTCTCTGGACTTCAGGGTGTTTAGAGAAACAAAGACAAACACGTCTTTGAATCTGCTTCTGCAGTGTACATCTGGTTAAAGAACATTCTGTGTGGTTAAAGTATTCATTTAAATGAGATGGTGCTGTCAATGATCTTCTGAGAAATAATGTGAGATATTTCCTTAAGGGTTCTACAACAGGAGTAGAACTCTTCTGGACAATAGTGAATAGAAAGATGCCATATGTTCACTTTGTCAGGAAACTATGAAAGATGTTTTCACATGTGGTTTGAAAGCAGAAAGGGTCAATTTAGCCATTAATATAAATTCAGTAAAAGAGATTCATTCTAAACTTCATGAGGTCACATGCAATTTGTAAAGATGTATTTTCCACAGATCTCTTGACTGAATTGTACATCTTCATGTAGTCAATTAACTGACGCTTTTAACCAAAGCGACTTACAATTGAGGTTTACAAAAGAAGCATTTAGAACAAGAGGTAACAAAGCACTCCTAAATGAAAATATTTTAAAATAGAAAGAGTAGGGATGTCAAAGAGCTTTATTTGGTTTTTGAGATGGAGACAGAGTCTGCCAGAGCACTTTGTAACGGGCAGATCGCTCCATCATCGTGGAACTGACCCAAAGAAGGTGCGTGAGAGAGATTTCTTACCATTTTGGGTCGGCACCACCAGACGTCGATCATTTGCTGAGCACAGGGATCTGGCGGGCATGTACTTCAGAATCAGTAAATGAAGATAGGCGGTTCTATACCTGTGATGGTCTCATGGGCAACGAGGAGAGCTTTGAACTCAATGCGAGCGGCTATAGGGAGCTAGTGTAACCTGATGAAGAGACTTTTGCTCTTTAAGGATCCTTAAAGACCAATTTTTTGCCGCCCCGTTCTGAATCATCTGCAGAGGTTTGGTAGTGGAGGTCAGCAGTTCAGCGAGAAGAGCGTTGCAAATGTCCAGCTTAGACAGGACTAGAGCCTGCTCTAGGATTTGTGCAGCTTTCTCCAAGAGGGAAAGGTCTTATCTTCCTGATGTTGTAGAGAAGGAATTGACAGAACCTGGGCGATACTTGCGTTATGATCCTTGAAAGTTAGTTGATCATGGATTACTACTCTAAACTTTCTGGCTGTCCTAAAGTGTTCTATGATGGACGGTCCTTGTCGGAAAGAGAGGTTGTGACAGATCTTCGGGTCGGGGAGATTAAAAGAAGTTCAGTTTTCGCAAGGTTCAGTTGAAGATGGTGTTCCTTCATCCAGAGACCAATGTCACTCAGGCATGATGAGAAATGTGCCCATACCTCCCGGCTATCAAGGTGGAACGCTAAGTGCAGCTGCATGTCATCCACATAGCAGTGATAGGAAAAGCCACGCTTCCGAATTACGGATCCCAGCAATGTCATGGTCGAGGGGTGTTCCAGCAAAATGCAGGAGAGATATCGGCCTGTAGTTCTCCAGAAGTACTTGGTTTCTTCACCGCGGGGTGATGTGAGCCTCCTTGAAAGTTGTAGGAAATATGCAAACGCTTAGTGACAAGTTGATGATGTTGGTGAGGGGACGGAGCAACGGATGGAGAGATAGCCTGAAGGAGATAGGATCCAGCCGGCAGGTCCTCAGATGGCTAGAGGCCATGGTATTGGCAACTTCGTCCTCAGTAGGCAGAGAGAAAGAGCGGATGGAGACGGCCTCAGAGCATGGTCCAGCAGAGACAGGGTTGAGAACTGACCGCTGATGGCTGCGGTTTTCTTCACAAAATCATCAACCTTTATGTGAGAAGAGAGAGCGGTGAGCAGAGAAGAGCAGAGAAAGTTTTGAAGAGTGTTCGAGAGTCAGGCGTGTTGTTATTTCAAGCATGATTGTACTGAGTCTTGGCTGACGTGACTTCCGCCGATAAATAAGAGACTGATAGAATGAGAGATAGAGTTTGGCAGACCTGAGCCTTAAACTGGGGACATCAGATAGCCATGTAGCCGAAGGAGTGGCAGGGGCCTGTCGAGATGCAAGTGGGTACAGCTCATCTAAACAAGATGTCAGTGTTGAGCAAAGAGAGTCTGCGACACTGTCATTGTTTAGTGAAGCAAACTGGTCAGGGGGAGGGAGCTAAGAGGAGACAGCAGAGGACAGGGCGAGAAGAGAGAGCATGCAGAGGTGCTTGAGAGGATTGGATGTATGCAGCAGGGTTACCTGATTGTGATGAGTGGAATTAAGTAGTACACACAGTAGCGTGTGTACATAACATCAAGTTGGTTACCAGACTTGGGGGTTGCTGGCGTGGAAAGTCACTTGAGATCAAACAATGTAGTCAGGTTGTCGAAGTCAGTAATGATTTTCCAAGGGGAATGTTGAAGTCTCAGAGTACAACGAGAGTAGTGCCAGCTTTCCTCTCTCATTCTCTTCATATGAAGCATGTCTAAACTCTGTGTGGTCATAGAAATATCAAGAACAAAACTGCATCAGATGTGTGAACATAATTGGTAATACATGATGACAAGCAGTCAAATAATGTTGAGTGATTTGGTAATTTTTAAGACTTTTTAGGATTTTTAGGAGATACTGAATAATGGTAAGTGTGGCCAAAACTAAAAGACACGATTAGGAAAAAAGCATATATTTGGCAGCACATATTTTAACATAAAATATTATCTGAATGTACGTTCTAAATGTGTTTTATATTCAGATTGAAAACTTGAAGTGGATCAAAACCTTTTATCACATTTGTCCTTTGACTAAAGGTTTTGATCCATTTCAAATGTTGACTGATCTTTATTATATCAAATATATTTCATACGTCTTCTGACAACATGAATGTTTTTTTGTTTTGTTTGACAGGTTCAGAAGAGTATGATGGGTGAGCAAGAGATGCTTCTCACCATTTCTTTCATTTGCCCAAATGCAAAACTCTGCAAAAGTTTCATGTGTTTATGATTGCCAGTTAAACGTTAAAGTCATTTCTGCTCTCAGATGCTATAAATCGTATATTTTAACAAATTTGACTTAAAAACCCCTCAGGAAAGTTTGCCAAAATTGCATCGGCTGTATGGAAGTGATTTACATCAGTACACTGAAATCCAGTTTTAAACAGATGTTTAGACATGTAATGGAAGAAATGAGAAGAGATTCAGCATTCTTTCTGAATTCTTTTAGACATTCTATCACAACTTAATAACAATTATCTAGATTTCTTGGATTATTATATGTCGGATCTGTTGTGACATTTCTCTGCTCAGATTTCAGGAATGATTTTAATGGAAAACAGGATTTAATCAGGAACTCTTGATTTAACAGATGTTTTATTTCATTCATTCATTATTATTGAAACTCAAATCTTCTGTTTCCATAGACAAACGATTAAAGAGATTCTGAATTTATCCACAGATTTAAAGACAAGAATGAGGCTTAATCTTCTGTTTCTCTGACGGTTGGTGACCTCAGGATAAAAGAATCAATCTTATTCATGATAGTAAACTCTACTGAACTTAAACACACAAACTCTCTTCATATTTTTATCTCTGATGTTGAAAACAGAATTATTCCTATTGTAGTCCACTCTATTGTTGCACGCATGTAAACTCATGTCCTGGTATGATCTCAAAGAGAAAAACTATAATTCAGTTCATCCAGACATCAGAAGTCTGTTTTCATTTCTAGTTTAAGTTTATAAATATTGCTGGAATCAAATTAGAACAGGATTGCCACTCTTATTCTTGTTCATATTCCAATTTAATTTCATTTAATCATAAAAGACATGGACCACATATTCATATATTCTTCCCTCCAGAAGTCTTTAAAAAACATAATGGCAATGACTTAACTATAAAATCAGAAATGTGTGTGTGTATGTGTGTGTGTGTGTGCACTGCTATGTCACAGTTAGATTATCACGTGTCAAAACTCTGTCACTAAACACAGTGTCACTACGTCACAGTTAGATTATCACTTGTCAAAACTCTGTCACTGAACACAGTGTCACAACGTCACAGTTAGATTATCACGTGTCAAAACTCTATGTCACTGAACACAGTGTCACTACGTCACAGTTAGATTATCATGTGTCAAAACTCTATGTCACTGAACACAGTGTCACTACGTCACAGTTAGATTATCATGTGTTAAAACTATATGTCACTGAACACAGTGTCACTACGTCACAGTTAGATTATCATGTGTTAAAACTATATGTCACTGAACACAGTGTCACTACGTCACAGTTAGATTATCATGTGTTAAAACTATATGTCACTGAACACAGTGTCACTACGTCACAGTTAGATTATCATGTGTTAAAACTATATGTCACTGAACACAGTGTCACTACATCACAGTTAGATTATCACGTGTTAAAACTCTATATCACTGAACACAGTGTCACTACGTCACAGTTAGATTATCATGTGTCAAAACTCTATGTCACTAAATACAGCGTCACTACGTCACAGTTAGATTATCACGTGTTAAAACTCTATGTCACTGAACACAGTGTCACTACGTCACAGTTAGATTATCACGTGTTAAAACTCTATATCACTGAACACAGTGTCACTACATCACAGTTAGATTATCATGTGTTAAAACTATATGTCACTGAACACAGTGTCACTACGTCACAGTTAGATTATCATGTGTTAAAACTATATGTCACTGAACACAGTGTCACTACGTCACAGTTAGATTATCATGTGTTAAAACTATATGTCACTGAACACAGTGTCACTACATCACAGTTAGATTATCACGTGTTAAAACTCTATATCACTGAACACAGTGTCACTACGTCACAGTTAGATTATCATGTGTCAAAACTCTATGTCACTAAATACAGCGTCACTACGTCACAGTTAGATTATCACGTGTTAAAACTCTATGTCACTGAACACAGTGTCACTACGTCACAGTTAGATTATCACGTGTTAAAACTCTATGTCACTGAACACAGCGTCACTACGTCACAGTTAGATTATCACGTGTTAAAACTCTATGTCACTGAACACAGTGTCACTACGTCACAGTTAGATTATCATGTGTCAAAACTCTCCGTCACTGAACACAGTGTCACTACGTCACAGTTAGATTATCACGTGTTAAAACTCTATGTCACTGAACACAGTGTCACTACGTCACAGTTAGATTATCACATGTCAAAACTCTCAGTCACTGAACACAGTGTCACAGTTAGATTATCACGTGTCAAAACTCTATATCACTGAACACAGTGTCACTACGTCACAGTTAGATTATCATGTGTCAAAACTCTATATCACTGAACACAGTGTCACTACGTCACAGTTAGATTATCACGTGTTAAAACTCTATGTCACTGAACACAGCGTCACTACGTCACAGTTAGATTATCACGTGTCAAAACTCTATATCACTGAACACAGCGTCACTACGTCACAGTTAGATTATCACGTGTCAAAACTCTATATCACTGAACACAGTGTCACTACGTCACAGTTAGATTATCATGTGTCAAAACTCTCCGTCACTGAACACAGTGTCACTATGTCACAGTTAGATTATCACGTGTCAAAACTCTATGTCACTGAACACAGCGTCACTATGTCACAGTTAGATTATCACGTGTCAAAACTCACCGTCACTGAACACAGCGTCACTATGTCACAGTTAGATTATCACGTGTCAAAACTCTATGTCACTGAACACAGCGTCACTATGTCACAGTTAGATTATCATGTGTCAAAACTCTCCGTCACTGAACACAGTGTCACTATGTCACAGTTAGATTATCACGTGTCAAA
Source organism: Triplophysa yarkandensis (assembly GCA_033220385.1). Classification (NCBI taxonomy): domain Eukaryota; kingdom Metazoa; phylum Chordata; class Actinopteri; order Cypriniformes; family Nemacheilidae; genus Triplophysa; species Triplophysa yarkandensis. The sequence goes on from CM065655.1 coordinate 2,187,399, forward strand.
ACTCTATGTCACTGAACACAGCGTCACTACGTCACAATTAGATTATCACGTGTCAAAACTCTGTAACTGAACACAGTGTCACTACGTCACAGTTAGATTATCATGTGTCAAAACTCTCAGTCACTGAACACAGTGTCACTACGTCACAGTTAGATTATCATGTGTCAAAACTCTATGTCACTGAACACAGTGTCACTATGTCACAGTTAGATTATCACGTGTCAAAACTCTCAGTCACTGAACACAGTGTCACTACGTCACAGTTAGATTATCATGTGTTAAAACTCTATGTCACTGAACACAGTGTCACTACGTCACAGTTAGATTATCACGTGTCAAAACTCTCAGTCACTGAACACAGTGTCACTACGTCACAGTTAGATTATCATGTGTTAAAACTCTATGTCACTGAACACAGTGTCACAACGTCACATTTAGATTATCATGTGTTAAAATTCAATGTCACTCAACACAGTGTCACTACGTCACAGTTAGATTATCACGTGTCAAAAGTCTATGTCACTGAACACAGTGTCACTACGTCACAGTTACATTATCATGTGTTAAAATTCAATGTCACTCAACACAGTGTCACTACTTCACAGTTAGATTATCACGTGTCAAAACTCTATGTCACTGAACACAGTGTCACTACGTCACAGTTACATTATCCCGTGTCAAAACTCTATGTCACTGAACACAGTGTCACTACGTCACAGTTACATTATCACGTGTCAAAACTCTATGTCACTAAACACAGCGTCACTACGTCACAGTTAGATTATCACGTGTCAAAACTCTCCATCACTGAACACAGCGTCACTTGGAGACAGTAAGATTATCACGTGTTAAAACTCTACGTCACTGAACACAGTGTCACTACCTCACAGTTAGATTATCACGTGTCAAAACTCTATGTCACTGAACACAGTGTCACTACGTCACAGTTAGCTTATCACGTGTCAAAACTCTATGTCACTGAACACAGTGTCACAGTTAGATTATCACATGTTAAAACTCTATGTCACTGAACACAGCGTCACTACGTCACAGTTAGATTATCACGCGTCAAAACTCTATGTCACTGAACACAGTGTCACTACGTCACAGTTAGATTATCACGTGTCAAAACTCTCCGTCACTGAACACAGCGTCACTACGTCACAGTTAGATTATCACGCGTCAAAACTCTATGTCACTGAACACAGTGTCACTACCTCACAGTTAGATTATCACGTGTCAAAACTCTATGTCACTAAATACAGTTTTACTACGTGACAGTTAGATTATCATGTGTCAAAACTCTATGTCACTGAACACAGCGTCACAGTTAGATTATCACGTGTCAAAACTCTCCGTCACTGAACTCAGTGTTACTACGTCACAGTTAGATTATCACGTGTTAAAACTCTATGTCACTGAACACAGCGTTACTACGTCACAGTTAGATTATCATATGTCAAAACTCTATGTCACTGAACACAGCGTCACTACGTCACAGTTAGATTATCACGTGTTAAAAGTCTATGTCACTGAACACAGTGTCACTACGTCACAGTTAGATTATCACGTGTCAAAACTCTCAGTCACTGAACACAGTGTCACTATGTAACAGTTAGATTATCATGTGTTAAAATTCAATGTCACTCAACACAGTGTCACTACGTCAGTTAGATTATCACGTGTCAAAACTCTATGTCACTGAACACAGCGTTACTAGGTCACAGTTAGATTATCACGTGTCAAAACTTTGTCACTGAACACAGTGTCACTACATCACAGTTAGATTATCACGTGTCAAAACTCTATGTCACTGAACACAGTGTCACTACATCACAGTTAGATTATCACGTGTCAAAACTCTATGTCACTGAACACAGTGTCACTACATCACAGTTAGATTATCACATGTCAAAACTCTATGTCACTGAACACAGTGTCACTACATCACAGTTAGATTATCACGTGTCAAAACTCTATTTCACTGAACACAGTGTCACTACATCACAGTTAGATTATCACGTGTCAAAACTCTATTTCACTGAACACAGTGTCACTACATCACAGTTAGATTATCATGTGTCAAAACTCTATGTCACTGAACACAGTGTCACTACATCACAGTTAGATTATCATGTGTCAAAACTCTATTTCACTGAACACAGTGTCACTACATCACAGTTAGATTATCACGTGTTAAAACTCTATGTCACTGAACACAGTGTCACTACGTCACAGTTAGATTATCATGTGTCAAAACTCTATGTCACTGAACACAGTGTCACTACATCACAGTTAGATTATCACGTGTCAAAACTCTATTTCACTGAACACAGTGTCACTACATCACAGTTAGATTATCACGTGTTAAAACTCTATGTCACTGAACACAGTGTCACTACGTCACAGTTAGATTATCATGTGTCAAAACTCTATTTCACTGAACACAGTGTCACTACATCACAGTTAGATTATCACGTGTCAAAACTCTCCGTCACTGAACACAGTGTCACTACATCACAGTTAGATTATCACGTGTCAAAACTCTATTTCACTGAACACAGTGTCACTACATCACAGTTAGATTATCACGTGTTAAAACTCTATGTCACTGAACACAGTGTCACTACGTCACAGTTAGATTATCATGTGTCAAAACTCTATTTCACTGAACACAGTGTCACTACATCACAGTTAGATTATCACGTGTCAAAACTCTCCGTCACTGAACACAGTGTCACTACATCACAGTTAGATTATCACGTGTCAAAACTCTATTTCACTGAACACAGTGTCACTACATCACAGTTAGATTATCACGTGTCAAAACTCTATGTCACTGAACACAGTGTCACTACGTCACAGTTAGATTATCACGTGTCAAAACTCTATTTCACTGAACACAGTGTCACTACATCACAGTTAAATTATCACGTGTCAAAACTCTATTTCACTGAACACAGCATCACTACATCACAGTTCTGCACAGAGCTCTTTTTTACTAATGTGAATTATTTTAGACCATTTATAAACTCCTGGGCAAAGACCAAGAACATTAAAATAAGAATCATTTTTCAGGATTTCTTTACTTCTCATTTTCCATGTGTTTTCCAGGACTGGACAAATTGTTCATTAATTTATGAAATTTTTATTCATTCATCCATTTATTTATTAATTTATTCTGTCTTTCTCTGAGTTCTTGTTTTGTGACCTCTGCCTAAAAGATTTGACACCTGATCCAGTAGAACATTTACATTTAGATAGTTTTATATTTGTGTTTTTTTAGCCTCTATGTAAAAAACCTCTGCAGGCCTAAAATATTTTGACACGATTCAGTAAATATTATTCAAAGACAGAAGTAACAAATAAGACATGAAAGATTATTCATAGATGAAGTGCGTCCTCCTGTGGATCCCTCTGTATATAACACAGATCTCACAATCTTCCAGTCAACATCGCTGAATTTAATAACAATAAGAAAATTACTTCAATTAGATCCAGAATATTTTTACAGAACAAAAAAACTTCTATAAAACTTCTTCTTTATTTGTTTCAGAGTCTATCACGTATGTTTATTTTGAAGTCACATGATCCTCTGAGCATGAGCAGAACGGGAAGGTTCCACAGCACGGCTGAAGCCACGGTTTCCACAGAACATTTGCCCAGGTCAGCTGTTTCTCCACTGGAGTTAGAGTGTCACGATGTTCCATGACCGCTTTCTCAACTCTCTTCAGAATCTCAGAATATCGTGGTTCTGTCTCAGGTGTAAGAAGATGGCTCTCTGACGGGTCTTTCCTCAGATTAAACATCAGCGGAGGAACATGATAGGTCACGTGATCTCCGTGACAGAGACAGATCTTGGTGTCATAACATCCAATCGCTCCAGGAGGAGAAAACTTTGGTGTGAAGAAATGAACTTTAAAGACAGAATCACCTGAAAGGATGAGAGAGTGTGAATTTCATATTGATAACAGCATGTTGTGTTGTGTGTTGTGTACTCACTGTTGTTCGGGTGCCAGCGTACAGCGTTCAGATAAATGCCGCAGTAATGAAACATGAACTCATGCATTGAACGATTCACTAGTCCGTCCAGCAGTGGCATCAGATCATGACCGTCCAGAATCCTAAAGAGTTGAGACACACGAACCCGTCAACATATGTTTCATCATCATTCACATGACATTATTGTGCTGTACCTGTCAGGAGGCAGATCTCCTCCAGCCAGCTTCACTACAGTGGGAAAAACATCCATCAGACTGGTGGGATCTGAGATCTCTTTACCTGCTGACAGACGTCCAGGCCAGTGAAATATTCCAGGAACTCGAATGCCTCCTTCCCAACCTCCCATTGCTTTACCCCCTGCATATACACACAAGATTCACATGATGAAAGGTAAGATCCAGATATCACACTCATTCAATTATTTATTATTATCAATGAATTCATGACAGATTCTCAGCAGTTTCAGTGTGTGTTCAATGACAAACCACAGATAAAGTTCAGATATGATTGAATCTGTTGTTAATATTTAACTCTCTAGATATTAAATACAGATGAGACATTCAGATTAAACACCTGATTTTATTTTGTGCATCTGTATGTATGGATGGTGTTTATGATGTATTGCTCAATATGAGCTAATCCTACTCTTATCATTGTTATAAGACAGTGACATGTTTAAAGCTTGAGTTTGTCTGATTAGTCAGTGAATAAGACCTCGATAAACTCCATTCCATCCTCCTTTCTGACCCCGATCATCTCTGTCCTCGATGTAACCGCCATGATCTGATGTGAAGTACATCATTGTTTTATTCATTAGATTCAACCTTTCAATGGTCTTCATCATCTGACCTATCATAAAACACAGAGATCATGAGTCACATGATTCAAACATGTTCCAGTCTATGAAAGCAGATCTCAGTGTAAATTGTGTTGCATCTTTTAACAGCAGTGCTGCAGGTTTCAATGACAGAAACATCATCACACAATACGCTTACCAACCATCCAGTCCACTTCTTCAACATTATCACCGTACAGGCCGTGTTTGCTCTTTCCTGCGAAGCCTTCTGACACAAAGAGAGGCGTGTGCACATGTACCAGCGACAGGAAGAGAAGAAAAGGCCCATCTCTGTTTCTGAATGTAAATAAACACACACATCAGAAAACAGAGAACATTCCTGCCGTAGGCACAACTGACAGTGTGTGAAAACCTTGGTATAACACTCATGTGTCAAAACACGTCTGATATTTCTGCATGAATACATGACTGTGATGAAGAAGTCAGGTATGCATGAGAAGTTTACCTCTCCACAAACTCTTGAGCTTCTCTCATCAGACGTGTGTTTAATGTCTGGAGATTCACGGGCTGCTCCACCACCTCACCGTCTCTCATGATGATGCAGTTCCACAAGCGCA
>CM065655.1:2195313-2200313 GCA_033220385.1 Triplophysa yarkandensis
TAATTGCATTTTTAATAATTTTGAACACTCTTGTTAAGTTGCTTCATGATTTCATAACGTTTAATGTTCACATTTAAAAATAAAAAATTATGTATTATTTTCCATTTTATTTTGAAACATCACACATTTCTTTCATCTCTTTTTAAATATTAAATTAAAGAACATAAAGAGCAGATTTAATAAATAAAAACAAAGCGATATTTTTCCTTCTGACAGAGAACTTTTATTTGTTCAGCAGAACTTTTATTTTGAAAGACGCAACGGACTTCCGTCAGTTTGGCGCTCGTTTTTAATTAATTATAATTGTTAAAAATGTAGTAAAATATGTTTTGTATATTTTAGTGTAAACTAAAAGTAAAACCTCTGATTAATATAATTATTATAATGATATCAAATGTATTGTATTGTTGTCTTGCACGTGACCTGATGTTCTCTGTGACGTAACTGGAAGAATTTTCCCGCGTTTCTTCAGTCGTTGTGTTGACCTCGACGCGACAGCTGCGTTCACCTGAGCTCTTCTTCAAGTGATCTCACATCGACGTTAAGTCTCACTTTTCTTTCTTTACAAACACTTTTCTTTCTTTACAAACACTTTTCTTTCTTTACAAACACTTTTCTTTCTTTACAAACACTTTTCTTTCTTTACAAACACTTTTCTTTCTTTACAAACACTTTTCTTTCTTTACAAACACTTTTCTACTCGTTTCCGTCGAGTGTAAGTTTAATGAGTTTAACTCGAGAGGAAATCGTGCAAATATCTGGACAACATCCCATAATCCCGAATATGGCGAACAACAGCAAGCCAAGTTAGTGTCTACACAACATTTATATTGTGTGTAAAACTGAACGATAACATGATGGATTTCAACCGTTATCAACTGTTGTGAATAGAAGACAAACTCACTTTAAACATTAGGATCATTTGGATAAAAGTGTAGAAAAATGATATTTTACTTTAAGGTAAATCTTATGATATTGTTAATAAACTATAATACACACTGGTGTAATGTAATAACACATTTAAGAGAATGTATTGCTTGTAGGACACTTGTATATCTCGACTATTGTAAGTCGCTTTGGATAAAAGCGTCTGCTAAATGACTAAATGTAAATGTATATGTTGTTTGGAGCATTAATGTTAAAGCAGAATGAGTAAATGTTGTGTTTTGTTGACAGATCCTCCTCAGAAGAAAGGCATTCGTGCGTTCTTTGGGAGAAAATGGCAAGCGGTGAAGCAAACCTTCAGCAGAATGAACAGAGAACAGAATCCAGCGGAGCACAATGAGGCTGAATTTGAGTCCATTGCTCCACAGTCTGGTCCATCTCATCTGGACTTCCATTTAACCGCCCCGACTAGACGTCAGTCCAGTTTCACTCTTGCGTTCTCACTGTTATTCCTTTACAACCGTTATCAGTGTGTATATTAACACTTTCTTTTATTTTAAATGTTTCTAGTTCCGGTTGATTCCCTTTATGATCTAAAAGGGAAGAAGCTACGCAAGGGAGTCTTCAAAGCGACGCGGAAATCTGACGGACAGACGGTGAGTATCATTTCTCAGATTTAAGATTATAAACATGTTTCAAATAATGCTCATAAGTTTATGGATTTGATGACTTCACGATTCAGTGCTTACGGTTCTTTCTCTCTGAAGGTTGTTCTCAAAGTTATCGGCAAGGACCACGAGAAGAGATATATTGGAAGTGTAAGTGGGAAAGATTTTACAAGTGTCTATTGGATATCTCAGATTTTTAGACCTCTTTTCATCTTAATTCTAAAGCTTCATGAAAATTAACTTCAAATTGAATGTTTCTTTAGCCTGGATTCTACAAGCCCGCTGACAGAGAAGTGGTTATCCATGCGGCGGTGTCAAAACAACCGACAAGCCAGCACGTTCTACCGATGCATCGCTGGTTTGAGGACCATAAAAGAGTCGTCATGGTTTTTGAAAGTCTTGAATCCTGCATGAGTTTAAAGACGTTCATCAAGCGTAGCGGTGGTCGCCTGGATGAAACCGTGGCACGCAACCTTTGGAAACAGGCAGTTGAAGGATTCAAACACTGCCTTGACCGGGGTGTGCTTCACAAGGACATCATGGAGGAAAACTGTATCATCGACCTGAAGACGGAAACACTGAAAATATGGCACAATGGTTGTGAGGAACTCATCCCCAGTGCTCAATACATCAGTGAATACAACGGTAAGCATGTCTCTTATGTTCTACCAATAACATACTGCTGACCATTACATATTGGTTGACTAATATCTGAACATCTCTTCTCTTTATTAACAGGAAAAGTCTTCAACCTTGATATCCTGAAGGGAAGAAGATCCCAAGCAGAATTGTCATTAGTCTGGTCTCTCGGCCGACTACTGTACAGAATGCTACACGGATACGAGCCCTTTATGACCAAAAAGGGCCACAAGACTGACGCGCTGACCTTTGACTCCAAGTTATCCATCGGTAAGAGACATTCATGACAACATTAATGTGTCACATAAAGAGAACACGCATCACTACAAAACTTTTGTCAATTCTCTTACAGAATGCTGTGATTTCCTGAGGAAGTGTTTGCAGAGAAACTCACTCCTCAGAGCAAATATACAGGAGATGGTGGCAGACAAATGGCTCAATGGACATCCGGAAGGTAAAGAAATCATTTTTGAAGGTCTCAATAATGTTGGAGGATCAGTGTTTGATTTCAAGCATTCACTTCACTTATGTGTCAGTATCAATTTAAATCATTATGCAATTAATATGACATCATTAATGACCAGAAATATTTGAATATTGCAGGTCCATCTACAGAGACAGTCACAGTACCTGATGTAGACGTGCCCGAGTCCGTTCCAGCTCCATCTCATGATCAGGCAGATTTAGAAGTGGTGCCTGTCCCAGCTCCATCTCATGATCAGGCAGATTTAGAAGTGGTGCCTGTCCCAGCTCCATCTCATGATCAGGCAGATTTAGAAGTGGTTCCTGTACCAGTTCCATCTCATCCGGTACAAACCAATGAGTTGGATTTAACCAGGCCGAAAAGACGTGAGTCCACATTCAGTATTACATTAGAATTGTATTTCTATTACTATAACACTGTTATTCATTTTCTACTTTCTTAATATTTTTCATTTTGTATGATTTTCAGTTCCACTTAATTCAAGGGAAGACCTAAATGGAAAGAAGTCTTTCCAAGGAGCCTTTATGACTCGAAAAACTCAAGGCCAAAACGTAAGGGTCATTGTTCCATGAAGATCAGTGTTGACTTCACTTAACATGTTCTGAAACATTAGCATTTCTATATAAATGTCTTTTTTCTCTGCAGGTCATAATCAAAATTATAATCCAGGACGCCAGAGGAAAGACTGATTCGTTTTGTAAGTTGAGATGATTTTTAAAGATCAAATGATATTTTGGTATATTTTTACATAAAGTTTGTTTATTAGTTGTCTTTTCAACTCTATTGTGACATAACATAAATATTTTTAGAAATGAAAGATTTTTTCCATCATTTGTGTTTCATTTGTCTAGGTTGGGTTGACAGAGGCATGCTGACAGAGAATTGGCTCTGAAAGCTCAGACAAACGAATCAGAGGTGAGTCTGGTGGTTTCATTTAACAGATCCAGCCTCAGGTAAGGGTGTCGTTTTGGGAGAGGCTGGATATAGTAATAAGTAGATCATATCTATAGTATATAGTATACAGTATGTAGTAAGGTACTTTACTTAAGACCTTTAAGCATAGCTGGTAGTTTAAGCATAGCTGGTAGTTTAAGCATAGCTGGTAGTTTAAGCATAGCTGGTAGAACTTTATACCATGCAAAAATTATAAATATTATATATAATAAAAGTTAAAAAAATTAAAAATTAATCAAGATTACCTAATTGAATCATGTCTGTGTCTGTTAACATGTATAATAAACACGTTACAAACACACACACACAGTTACACCTTCACAGTTACAAACACACACACACACACATTATTGCCTGTTCACTCAGAAACACTGGAATAAAACAATTTGCACACAGAAATATTCTATGCACTTTACTATCCATTGTACATACACATTTACATAATCCATCTGTATAGTGTGTTCATAGTACACTGATCTGTTAATAATGAAAATACCTGTAAATAATCTCCGTACATATCTATACTGTTTAATTATTGTACATATTACATATATATATTCTGTACTTACTGCTTATTGCACATCTGGTTAGATGATAACTGCATTTCATTGCCTTGTACCTTACATGTGCAGTGACAATAAAGTTGAATCTAATCTTATATATTCCGGCTCTGCAAATCTTTCCAAAATGACAGAAACAAATAACATGTAAAGAATATATGTTCCATATCTTAAATAACTGTTTGCATAAATAATACAGTACATTTTCTATATTGCCTTTAATAGACAGAAATTTTGTGAAGGATATATAACACTTTTACATTTGTAATTGTTTATTTAACCATGAGATGAATAGGGAATATTAAATATAACAGATTTAAAATATTAAAAAGTAATTTTTAATAAATATATGAGGCGCAGCCGTGGCCTAGTGGTCCGGATGTTGAACTCTTGATCCCAAGGTTGCTGGTCTGAAGCTCTGTGTCAGCTGGAATCGTAGCTGCAGGGAGTGAAGGAACAGCAGTGTCCTCCACCTTCAGTAGCCTGACTGAGGTAAGACCCTTGAGCAAAGCACCCCACACTCCTCCTGTGTGTGTGTGTGTGTGTGTGTGTGTGTGTGTGTGTGTGTGTGTGCGTGCGTGCGCGCGCGCGTGTGTGTGTTCGTGTGTGTGTGTTCGTGTGTTCGTGTGTGTGTGTGTTCGTGTGTTCGTGTGTGTGTGTTCGTTAGTGTTCACGTGTGTGTGTGTGTGTGTGTGTGTGTGTTCGTTAGTGTTCACGTGTGTGTGTGTGTGTGTTCACGTGTGTGTGTGTCTGCGTGTCTGTCTGTCTGCGTGTCTGTCTGTGTCTGTGTGTGTGTGTGTGTGTCTGTCT
>CM065655.1:2207813-2225935 GCA_033220385.1 Triplophysa yarkandensis
CCTGGATTCTACAAGCCCGCTGACAGAGAAGTGGTTATCCATGCGGCGGTGTCAAAACAACCGACAAGCCAGCACGTTCTACCGATGCATCGCTGGTTTGAGGACCATAAAAGAGTCGTCATGGTGTTTGAAAGTCTTGAATCCTGCATGAGTTTAAAGACGTTCATCAAGCGCAGCGGTGGTCGCCTGGATGAAACCGTGGCACGCAACCTTTGGAAACAGGCAGTTGAAGGATTCAAACACTGCCTTGACCGGGGTGTGCTTCACAAGGACATCATGGAGGAAAACTGTATCATCGACATGAAGACGGAAACACTGAAAATATGGCACAATGGTTGTGAGGAACTCATCCCCAGTGCTCAATACATCAGTGAATACAACGGTAAGCATGTCTCTTATGTTCTACCAATAACATACTGCTGACCATTACATATTGGTTGACTAATATCTGAACATCTCTTCTCTTTATTAACAGGAAAAGTCTTCAACCTTGATATCCTGAAGGGAAGAAGATCCCAAGCAGAATTGTCATTAGTCTGGTCTCTCGGCCGACTACTGTACAGAATGCTACACGGATACGAGCCCTTTATGACCAAAAAGGGCCACAAGACTGACGCGCTGACCTTTGACTCCAAGTTATCCATCGGTAAGAGACATTCATGACAACATTAATGTGTCACAGAAAGAGAACACGCATCACTACAAAACTTTTGTCAATTCTCTTACAGAATGCTGTGATTTCCTGAGGAAGTGTTTGCAGAGAAATTCACTTCTCCGAGCAAATATACAGGAGATGGTGGCAGACAAATGGCTCGATGGACATCTGGAAGGTAAAGAAATCATTTTTGAAGGTCTCAATAATGTTGGAGGATCAGTGTTTGATTTCAAGCATTCACTTCACTTATGTGTCAGTATCAATTTAAATCATTATGCAATTAATATGACATCATTAATGACCAGAAATATTTGAATATTGCAGGTCCATCTACAGAGACAGTCACAGTACCTGATGTAGACGTGCCCGAGTCCGTTCCAGCTCCATCTCATGATCAGGCAGATTTAGAAGTGGTGCCTGTCCCAGCTCCATCTCATGATCAGGCAGATGTAGAAGTGGTGCCTGTCCCAGCTCCATCTCCTGATCAGGCAGATTTAGAAGTGGTGCCTGTACCAGTTCCATCTCATCCGGTACAAACCAATGAGTTGGATTTAACCAGGCCGAAAAGACGTGAGTCCACATTCAGTATTACATTAGAATTGTAATTCTATTACTATAACACTGTTATTCATTTTCTACTTTCTTAATATTTTTCATTTTGTATGATTTTCAGTTCCACTTAATTCAAGGGAAGACCTAAATGGAAAGAAGTCTTTCCAAGGAGCCTTTATGACTCGAAAAACTCAAGGCCAAAACGTAAGGGTCATTGTTCCATGAAGATCAGTGTTGACTTCACTTAACATGTTCTGAAACATTAGCATTTCTATATAAATGTCTTTTTTCTCTGCAGGTCATAATCAAAATTATAATCCAGGACGCCAGAGGAAAGACTGATTCGTTTTGTAAGTTGAGATGATTTTTAAAGATCAAATGATATTTTGGTATATTTTTACATAAAGTTTGTTTATTAGATGTCTTTTCAACTCTATTGTGACATAACATAAATATTTTTAGAAATGAAAGATTTTTTCCATCATTTGTGTTTCATTTGTCTAGGTTGGGTTGACAGAGGCATGCTGACAGAGAATTGGCTCTGAAAGCTCAGACAAACGAATCAGAGGTGAGTCTGGTGGTTTCATTTAACAGATCCAGCCTCAGGTAAGGGTGTCGGTTTGGGAGAGGCTGGATATAGTAATAAGTAGATCATATCTATAGTATATAGTATACAGTATGTAGTAAGGTACTTTACTTAAGACCTTTAAGCATAGCTGGTAGTTTAATCATAGCTGGTAGTTTAAGCATAGCTGGTAGTTTAAGCATAGCTGGTAGTTTAATCATAGCTGGTAGTTTAAGCATAGCTGGTAGTTTAATCATAGCTGGTAGAACTTTATACCATGCAAAAATTATAAATATTATATATAATAAAAGTTAAAAAAATTAAAAATTAATCAAGATTACCTAATTGAATCATGTCTGTGTCTGTTAACATGTATAATAAACACGTTACAAACACACACACACAGTTACACCTTCACAGTTACAAACACACACACACACACACATTATTGCCTGTTCACTCAGAAATACTGGAATAAAACAATTTGCACACAGAAATATTCTATGCACTTTACTATCCATTGTACATACACATTTACATAATCCATCTGTATAGTGTGTTCATAGTACACTGATCTGTTAATAATGAAAATACCTGTAAATAATCTCCGTACATATCTATACTGTTTAATTATTGTACATATTACATATATATATTCTGTACTTACTGCTTATTGCACATCTGGTTAGATGATAACTGCATTTCGTTGCCTTGTACCTTACATGTGCAGTGACAATAAAGTTGAATCTAATCTTATATATTCCGGCTCTGCAAATCTTTCCAAAATGACAGAAACAAATAACATGTAAAGAATATATGTTCCATATCTTAAATAACTGTTTGCATAAATGATACAGTACATTTTCTGTATTGCCTTTAATAGACAGAAATTTTGTGAAGGATATATATCATTTTTACATTTGTAATTGTTTATTTAACCATGAGATGAAAAGGGAATATTAAATATAACAGATTTAAAATATTAAAAAAGTAATTTTTAATAAATATGAGGCGCAGCCATGGCCTAGTGGTCCGGATGTTGAACTCTTGATCCCAAGGTTGCTGGTCTGAAGCTCTGTGTCAGCTGGAATCGTAGCTGCAGGGAGTGAAGGAACAGCAGTGTCCTCCACCTTCAGTAGCCTGACTGAGGTAAGACCCTTGAGCAAAGCACCCCACACTCCTCCTGTGTGTGTGTGTGTGTGTGTGTGTGTGTGTTCACGTGTGTGTGTGTTCACGTGTGTGTGTGTGTGTGTGTGTGTGTGTGTGTGTGTGTGTGTTCACGTGTGTGTGTGTGTGTGTGTGTGTGTGTGTGTGTGTGTGTGTGTGTGTGTTCACGTGTGTGTGTGTGTGTGTGTGTGTGTGTGTGTTCACGTGTGTGTGTGTCTGTGTGTCTGTCTGCCTGTCTGTGCGTGTGTGTGTGCGTGTGTGTGTCTGTCTGTCTGTCTGTCTGTCTGCGTGTCTGTCTGTGTGTGTTTGTGTGTGTGTCTGTCTGCGTGTCTGTCTGTCTACGTCTGTGTGTGTGTGTGTGTGTCTGCCTGTCTGTCTGTCTGTCTGTCTGTCTGTCTGTGTGTGTCTGTCTGCGTGTCTGTCTGTCTGCGTCTCTGTCTGTCTGCATCTGTCTGTCTACGTCTGTGCGTGTGTGTGTGTGTGTGTGTGTGTGTGTGCGCGTGTGTGTGCGCGTGTCTGCGTGCCTGCCTGCCTGTCTGTCTGCCTGCCTGCCTGTCTGTCTGTCTGTTTGTGTTCTCGTGTGTGTGATAATTATGTATTTCTGATAAGTCTGTGTTTTTTCCTTCTGAAGAGTGTGGTGGTTAAATGTAGTAAAATCAGTGTAAAAGAGTTGAGACTTTCCATAAGATCACAGATGTTTCTGTAGTATTCACAGAACTCAAGGTGGTTTCCTTTAGATTTTTCTGATGTAATTTTGCCGTGTGACTATAAACCTTCTTTAAACTGATGCTCTGATGGAGTTTTTCTGAAGTGAAATGACTTCTATGTTAAAGTCATCGATGTGTTCCGCTCTGGACTTTATGTTCTTTACCTCTAGACTAAATGAAGAATGTCTTTTTTAATCTTGTTTTGTGAACATTAGTTTTGTCACATGTTAATAGAAGAAAATAAGCGATAAGTGAAATAAAATAAGCATAAAATCCCCAGAATATTAGGAGTTATTTCAGTTTGCACAAATCTTAGTCAGAAGTAGTCAAATCTGTTCATTGGAAGAGGACATCCCGATACTGTTGTCTTTACACTGTATGAACACAAACACACACATTTTATAGCCATTGCTTGTGTTTTTTGAGTAACACAATAATTGTAAAACATTATGAACATGAGACTTTGTGAATTGCTTTGTGGTAAAAAAAATATTTAAACTATATTTTTCATCTAAAATGTGGTCACCATAAGAATGTTTGTATTGTAGTTTTATTAATATTTATAATTTGTTTCGAATTTGCATTTGTTTACTTTTTAAGTGGATCCTTAGTTAAATTTATTTTATAGTTTAGTGTTAGTGTATTTATTTTCAGTAAATATTTCTTTGGCTTAATAATAAGTAAAAGTAATTTTATATATGAAAGTATAATTTTGTGTGAATTGTTGGAAATTGTTCTCTTTTTCCTTTCATGCTTGAGGTTTCATCCTCAGAACCTTTTTATTCTATCTAACCTTTACTCTTTTTGGCTGGTTTTTTTACAATTATATTTCATCTTAAAATGTCTGATTTATTTATTTCAGAAAAGATTTTACTCCAGCAAACACCTTCAGATTAAAAAAAGAGAATCATGTTACTCACTTCACTTCACTCCAGTGTGTGCCATGACCTTCACTCTCAAGTGAAAACATAGAATGGAATACTGACCTCTGCAGGGTTTTATTTTCTGCGCTACTCAGTTGAACTTTTGTTTTATTGTTCTGTTTCAGATGATGAAGACCTTGATGGTCATGGCTGGTCTAATCTGCATCTGCTCACTGAAGTTAAATGGAGCACAGTGGTACCCCAAAAGTCTGAAGTGTGATGTGTCTCTTGGGGGTAACGGGTCAGAGGTCATGGTTGACTGCACTGATCGCGGCCTCACTGAAGTACCGTCAGGAATCCCTGTGAACACCACCAATCTGACTCTGACTATCAACCACATCCCACACATCAGGAACAACACCTTCCAAAACCTGCTGAACATCACAGAAATTGACCTGCGCTGTAACTGTGTGCCCGTCAAGGTGGGACCCAAAGACCGTGTCTGCACCCATAGCGTGACCATCGACAACGGGACATTCTGGAAGCTTAAGAATCTAAGATCTCTTTATCTGGACGGGAACCAGCTGTCAGTCATTCCTAAAGGCCTGCCGCCAACCTCGTGCTTCTGAGTCTGGAGGTCAATAGCATTTCTTCTATTGTTAAAGAGAATTTAACAGAACTGAGAAACATAGAGAAACTTTACCTCGGCCAGAACTGTTACTTCAGGAACCCATGCAATACATCATATTACGTTGAAGAGGACGTGTTTTTACATCTCAACAAGATGACATTGCTTTCTATGAAGTCTAACAATCTGTCATATGTGCCACACAGGCTTCCCTCCAGTCTTAAAGAGTTATACTTGTACAATAATAACATTCAGAAAATCACAGAGAAAGATTTTCACAACCTGACTGAGCTGGAGATATTGGATTTAAGTGGGAACTGTCCTCGCTGTTATAACGCTCCGTTCCCTTGTACCCCGTGCCCGGACAACTCTCCACTTCAGATACACAATGACACGTTCAAGACCTTAAAGAAGCTGAAAACTCTCCGTCTTCACAGTAACTCTTTAAACAACATACAATCAGAGTGGTTTAAGAATCTGACCAACCTGGAGGTTCTGGACCTCTCCAGTAATTTTTTGGCTAAAGAGATAACTCACACGTCATTTCCAATTCTACTCCCGAAGCTCGAGGAGTTAGATCTATCTTTCAACTTTGCCCTTCAGATGTATCCAGCATCTCTCAATCTCTCCGCATCATTTGGTCATCTCAAATCTCTGCGTGTTCAAGAGCTTACACTTCAAGACATTCAACCGCTGAGCAATTTAAAAAACCTGGACTTCATTGACCTTGGCACAAACTTTATAAAGATAGCACATCTCAGCATCCTTAAGACCCTGAAGAACTTTAAAATCATCAACTTATCGGACAATAAAATCTCTTTACCTCCAGAAGGAGGATTCACAGCTTCCAACAATCTCAGAGGACATGGTTATAATTCTCTGATGTCTCAAGGTGCTCAATACCACAGTGGAGACGTGAAGGACATTCACTATTTCCTCTACGATGAATACGCCCGCAGCTGTAAATACAAAGACAAGGAACTCTGGAATCCCAGTCCGTTGGATAGTGAATGCAGTAGATTTGGAAAAACATTGGATATCAGTAGAAATAACATCTTTTTTCTTCATCCTAGATTCCTGGATCTGAGTGAGCTCAAGTGTCTGAATTTATCTGGTAATGCAATGAGTCAAAGTCTGAATGGGTCTGAGTTCGTCCAGCTGAAGAATCTACAATACCTTGATTTCTCTGACAATCGTCTGGATTTGATGTTCTCTTCAGCATTTCAGGAACTCTGTAATCTGGTAGTTCTGGACATCAGTCGGAACAGTCATTACTTTGTGGCCGAGGGTTTGACTCACATGCTAAACTTTACAAAGAACCTGAGCAAACTGATCATGAACGACCATCAGATATCCACATCTACAAACACAGAAATGGAAAGCTTTACTCTGGAACATTTCGAGTTTAAAGGAAATCGTCTGGATATGTTGTGGAGGAATGGGGACACACGGTTTGTCAACTACTTCAAAAAACTTTTAGTCTTAAAGGTGCTTGATATATCTCGCAATAACCTGAACTTTATTCCAGAGGAAGTTTTTCAAGGCCTCCCAGGGACTCTGACAGAATTCTACATCTCTGACAACAGATTAAACTCCTTTAAATGGAAAGGACTCATGTATCTTACAAATCTGAAGCTTTTAGATCTCAGCGGGAATCGTTTGACCTGTGTCCCATGTCTGTCAAACTACACAAAATCCATTGAAATTCTCCTCCTGCATAAGAATAGCATTGTTCAACTACCTCCTGATTTTCTGAAGGATGCTTTTAGTCTCAAGAAACTGGATTTAAGTTACAATCGCATCAAGTTCATTGATCAATCCAGCTATCCAGAAAATATTATAGACCGTCTACAGACTCTTTACTTGAACAACAACAGGTTTGTCTGCTCCTGCAATGCCACTTTTTTGTTTCCTTTGTTACTTGTCTTGTGTCTTGTTACCCTATGTTGTTTACTGGAAGCTTCTGTCACAGACAAATTCCTTGTTTGTGTAAGCAAACCTGGTAATAAAGCTCCTGATTCTGATTTCATTCACATAATACCACAATAATGTACATAACCGTGTAAACATAACCAACCCTTTATTGTAGAACAAATATTTACAGAGTTAAAAAAACCTGAAAATATTAAATGACTTCTATTTGGTTGTGAATAATTAAACAGTGTGAGTTTTGCTTTAATAAAATCAAATGATGAACGTCAAAGAAAATTGAAACATAAAACTCACTGAAAGCTCAACCATTACATTCAAACTTATAAAAACAGTTCTTTTTGAACCAAAACTGCAGTCAAGCAATGAGAAATACTAACATGAATGGCTGTGAACAATAAAGGAATATTAAGTTGACATTTGCGTTAACTTGTTGAACTTGTTTATCACAGGTTAAGGATGAAAATGATTTCTTTGTAAAGATTCGAGACCAAAAGAATCAAACCAAAGAGCTGGGAAATCTCTCTTCTTCTTCTCTTAAGATGAAGTCAGGAGACTGCTTGACACTGTCCATGAATAAATCAAATATATATCAGGTCTAAAACATGAATAATAATAAGAGTAGTAAGTGTTTTTGAAGTTGTTTTGGCTGTAAAATACATACCCTGAGGATCACTCTGTGTTCCGGTCTCTTGTTTGGCACTCTCCAGGTCACCTGAACACACATGAACGAGTTTAAAGACAGAAACACAATGCAGTGTATAACAGGTGAGAGGAGAAATAAGTTCTGTATTCATGTCATGATTGTGTTACACTGACCTCTCTGAGTATTAAAACAAAGTTTCTTCTTCAGATGAGTGAAATAACCGGCTATAGCTGCAACAGCCGCCACTGCAACTCCGCACACAACACCCACAACTGTACCAGATCCACCGCTTGCTGAATCTACACAAACAACACAAACACATGAACACAACACACACAACTGTACCAGATCCACCGCTTGCTGAATCTACACAAACAACACAAACACATGAACACAACACACACAACTGTACCAGATCCACCGCTTGCTGAATCTACACAAACAACACAAACACATGAACACAACACACACAACTGTACCAGATCCACCGCTTGCTGAATCTACACAAACAACACAAACACATGAACACAACACCCACAACTGTACCAGATCCACCGCTTGCTGAATCTACACAAACAACACAAACACATGAACACAACACCCACAACTGTACCAGATCCACCGCTTGCTGAATCTACACAAACAACACAAACACATGAACACAACACACACAACTGTACCAGATCCACCGCTTGCTGAATCTACACAAACAACACAAACACATGAACACAACACACACAACTGTACCAGATCCACCGCTTGCTGAATCTACACAAACAACACAAACACGTGAACACAACGCACACAACTGTACCAGATCCACCGCTTGCTGAATCTACACAAACAACACAAACACATGAACACAACACACACAACTGTACCAGATCCACCGCTTGCTGAATCTACACAAACAACACAAACACGTGAACACAACGCACACAACTGTACCAGATCCACCGCTTGCTGAATCTACACAAACAACACAAACACATGAACACAACACACACAACTGTACCAGATCCACCGCTTGCTGAGTCTACACAAACACATGAACACAACACCCACAACTGTACCAGATCCACCGCTTGCTGAATCTACACAAACAACACAAACACATGAACACAACACACACAACTGTACCAGATCCACCGCTTGCTGAATCTACACAAACAACACAAACACGTGAACACAACACACACAACTGTACCAGATCCACCGCTTGCTGAATCTACACAAACAACACAAACACATGAACACAACACACACAACTGTACCAGATCCACCGCTTGCTGAATCTACACAAACAACACAAACACATGAACACAACACACACAACTGTACCAGATCCACCGCTTGCTGAATCTACACAAACAACACAAACACGTGAACACAACGCACACAACTGTACCAGATCCACCGCTTGCTGAATCTACACAAACAACACAAACACATGAACACAACACACACAACTGTACCAGATCCACCGCTTGCTGAATCTACACAAACAACACAAACACATGAACACAACACACACAACTGTACCAGATCCACCGCTTGCTGAGTCTACACAAACAACACAAACACGTGAACACAACGCACACAACTGTACCAGATCCACCGCTTGCTGAATCTACACAAACAACACAAACACATGAACACAACACACACAACTGTACCAGATCCACCGCTTGCTGAATCTACACAAACAACACAAACACATGAACACAACGCACACAACTGTACCAGATCCACCGCTTGCTGAGTCTACACAAACAACACAAACACATGAACACAACACACACAACTGTACCAGATCCACCGCTTGCTGAATCTACACAAACAACGCAAACACATGAACACAACACCCACAACTGTACCAGATCCACCGCTTGCTGAATCTACACAAACAACACAAACACATGAACACAACACCCACAACTGTACCAGATCCACCGCTTGCTGAATCTACACAAACAACACAAACACATGAACACAACACACACAACTGTACCAGATCCACCGCTTGCTGAATCTACACAAACAACACAAACACATGAACACAACACACACAACTGTACCAGATCCACCGCTTGCTGAATCTACACAAACAACACAAACACGTGAACACAACGCACACAACTGTACCAGATCCACCGCTTGCTGAATCTACACAAACAACACAAACACATGAACACAACACACACAACTGTACCAGATCCACCGCTTGCTGAGTCTACACAAACACATGAACACAACACCCACAACTGTACCAGATCCACCGCTTGCTGAATCTACACAAACAACACAAACACATGAACACAACACCCACAACTGTACCAGATCCACCGCTTGCTGAATCTACACAAACAACACAAACACATGAACACAACACACACAACTGTACCAGATCCACCGCTTGCTGAATCTACACAAACAACACAAACACATGAACACAACACACACAACTGTACCAGATCCACCGCTTGCTGAATCTACACAAACAACACAAACACATGAACACAACACACACAACTGTACCAGATCCACCGCTTGCTGAATCTACACAAACAACACAAACAGATGAACACAACACACACAACTGTACCAGATCCACCGCTTGCTGAGTCTACACAAACAACACAAACACGTGAACACAACACACACAACTGTACCAGATCCACCGCTTGCTGAATCTACACAAACAACGCAAACACATGAACACAACACACACAACTGTACCAGTACACAACTGTACACAACAACACAACACATGATGTGTAATGACATTGTGTGTGATATCTTTTGTCTTTAACAGAATGAAGATAACAGAAGTTGTTTGGCTCCACATCAGGGTGAGGAAAGCGTGACCGGTGTTTGTTAAGTGTTGGTTGAGTTCTTCTCATCTCTCCAGATGACTTCAGAAGAGAAGTGACACATTCTGAAGGTTTGTAAGAACATTTCTATAAGACTTGACAGACAAGACCAAGCATGTGAGGATTCTTTTTA
The DNA here is from genome assembly GCA_033220385.1 of Triplophysa yarkandensis. NCBI lineage: Eukaryota > Metazoa > Chordata > Actinopteri > Cypriniformes > Nemacheilidae > Triplophysa > Triplophysa yarkandensis. The sequence continues at coordinate 2,218,532 of CM065655.1, forward strand.
CATGTTCACCCTTAAGATAAAAGAAGCCACAAACTAAACGCGCTTAACAGGTATTTAATATTTCTCTGTTTATCAAATCTATGATGTAAATCAAGCTAAACTAAAAGATTTTCTTTAAGTGCTGTAAAAAAACAATGTGAAGGTTTTTCAGAAGGATCTTTTAACAAAAGGAAGCGTTGTGTGCTTCAGTGAACACATGGATGAGGAACAGGAGGTGTTGTGGTCTGGCCGGGGTTTCAGGTGTTATGGATGTGAGCTCATGCAGTACATTTAAATAAGCCTTATTAATGCCGTTTTCTTTATTGAGTGCATCATTTGAACCAGCATCTCATCATTTACTCATGTTCATTGCTTCAGAAATTGTTTTGTTGTTTACATGATAAAGCCTCAGATCATGTGGATTCTTTTACATGCAGAGACTCCCCAAACATAAGTATGTTGCCCTAGCAACCACCTGATTTATCATCTCCGGTTACAAATGCTAACCCTAGTTCCCTGAAGGAGGGAACGAGAAGTTGTGTTGAGACTGAATGGGGTTTGTGCATGAGAACCAGTAACGTCTGAGCCTATTGAACTAAGGTCACCATTCGCAACCGGAGACCTTGGCCTTTCTGTTGGTATCTTAACGTTGTGTTGAGATTAATTGGGGTTCATGTATAGTCACGGCACACACTACGGCTGTTTCCTGATGTTAATCACGGCAGCAGAGGCCTTACATGAGTAATGACCTTCCAGGGGGAACCGATGTGGTATCAACAGAGCTTCCTGATGGAAGTTAAGGGACTCACACAGACGAGTCACAAGCAGTAACCCTCTATCCCACCCTACCCTTCCCTATCACCCTCTCCCACCCTCATGACACTGGGGAAACGTTACCCCTCTAATAGAGGGCTACGTGTTGGAGATTACATCCCAACCAAGGGGGGTCCCGGGTGAAGAATACCATATGGTTCGCCAAACATCATGGGAAGATAGCGTGAGGTTCCACTTTGCGGGGCGCACAGTTCTTAGGTGGAGGCCCAACTGGGGGAGACCAATGGTCTCAAGTGATAGATTATATCGTAACCGGCTCACCCTTCTGGGGGAAGTACGACTAAAAGAGAACTACTGCATGTTTCCTAGTAACCAACTAGTGCACCTTACATCTGCATGTTACCCTAGCAACCACCTGCTGCACCTAACATCTGCTTGTTACCCTAGCAACCACCTGCTGCACCTAACATCTGCTTGTTACCCTAGCAACCACCTGCTGCACCTTACATCTGCATGTTACCCTAGCAACCACCTGCTGCACCTACCATCTGCACTTACAACTCACATACATCACATATATAAGACTTTTAACTGTAAATATATGATAACATGGACTGTACCTTTGCCTGCACTGGCTCTCTCGGCATCTCCAACTGCATTCTCTGCTTTAAACAAACACAATCACAATCATTACTGTCAATTGGGTGGCATACGAAATAATGCAATAATGCAGCTTATCAATATCAGAATTTTTTCTTTATATTCTTCAGGTTTAGTACTGTGTGAAGTTAGTCCTCAAGATCATCTCAAGTATGCTGGAATATGGACTGAAGTAAAAAGCTTTAAGTTTTATTTTTAAATAAATAAATAAAATGATTTTATCAGTTAATAATCATACGGCAATAAATCAATATTCACAAATCTGACCATGTCAGTCCCAGCAGTAAGACACACACAGCACACACACATGGATACACCAAAACAATATCAGTAAAACTTCATCTTACCTCCATTATTGTCAAGAGCCTCAATCAATGAAAAATCTTCAATAAAAAGAAGAAAGTAACCAATAAATAAATGCAGTAATTCATGGATATATCAGTATTTGTCAAAAGTTCTGACAATATATTTTGTGCGATCATACATATTCATGCGTGATAGATGTGATACTGATGTAACAGATAGAACGCCATACAAATTTTATTATTTGTTCATCAGAATGAACCACAAACAGCTCGAGCCAATTCCTGAATTTACAGTCATGTTTTCATAGTAGAGCTATAATGTTATGATTTCTGTTGTGTTAAACATGATTTATTTTGAGTTTCACTATATTACATTTAGAAACAATAAGATAAATGCAGTAAAACATCTTTATCTGTCTGAAGTAAATTGTGTGTCAAATAGAGAATAAAGGTGTTTCATGTGTCAGTTAAATTAAAACGATGATTTTATGATCTTATGACTTCTCTCTAACCTTCTACTTCTTCTTTTGTTTCACCTGCATCGTCCTCTGGAATGATCTCTGATCAATAAAAAAACATCAAATATTTTTGAATTTATTTTGTACTAATTAAAACAGTTCTTCACTAAAGATGTTCATAAAACTATGATTGTTGTTTCTATGTCATTAAAACCAAGAATAAAAGTTTTACCAGGTTCAATGACTTCAGGCTCTTCAGCAGAGGGAGACGCTTCTGTTTGAGAAAAAACCAAAGCATCCAGTCATGATGTGTGTTAAGTTTCTTCATTCTGTTTTAAATATGGCAGTTATAATACATGTTATGACCTGTAACAGCCGCGTCACTCTCAGCTAAAAAAAATCACAATTAAAAAACACATCATTAATATAAATGAGTATAACAGTTTGACAAGAGCATATTTTTGGACAAGCAGAAAGCATAAGGTCTAGAGAATCAGATTTGTTACCTTCAGCGGGAATTTCGGCCTCGACTGGTTCTTCTTCAGCCGATCGAGCAGAAATAAATCAAATATGAATCAGTGAAATGAAAGTCAGATGAATATGATGACTGGTTTAGTGTCATGAGACTCTGGTCAAATAATGGGGTGGTTTGTTTCGGCATCCACTCATTAAATGTCTCTTGTTTTTTAACATTTTAGATATTGAGGAATTACAGAGAAAACCGCATTATCATCCCTCTGCCAGTGTTTCCCAGTCCTTCAGCATTACTGCTACCACATGACCACACAAACACACACATTTCATACTGATGAAATCTTTTCCATGACCTCCAGTCATTTCTATGCCATTAACAGACCTGAAAATCACAAATGTCCTAAAATTTCCACATCCTCTTTGACAGCGTGAACGCTCATTCTCCTCTCTTAAGCAATGTAACATGAGTGAGTTTCTGTCAGGGTCGTATTGATAACATATTATAAGTTAGTTTAGATTTTTAAAGGAATTACCTGCGTCAGGCTCTTCAGGAGACTCTGTGACGGTCTGGTCGTCCACACCAGCGCCTGACACATTATCACAGTAAATCAATCCAACTGAAAACTTAATCAGTGGTTTATAACGTTGGGTTTGTGTACCAACCTGTGGGCTCTTCATCAGTTTTCTCTTCAGCTTCTGAAGGTTCTGGATGGACGGGAATATTAAACATCAGATTTAACCTCTCCAACAGTTTTATAGTCTTCTTGAACCACATATTTTCTAGCACGTGGCTTCTCGTTTTGCCTGAAGCGTTCTACAAGCTTTCAGTGACTTTCGCTCAGGTGAACATAAATCCCTGTGGGGAAAAGCTCTGATGTCGTAACAGCATTGATATACTTACCCCTGGCATCGGCGTCGTCGAGCGATGTGTCATCTGATTCCTGAGCTAAATCTGCTGTTCCTGTGTGTAAATAATTACTGTTACATGTCAGGACACTTTCATAACCCTAACATGAGAAAAATCCAGCATTCATCAAGAACAAACTTGTTAAACGTCCACTGCTTTACCTAAAAGCCCTTCTGTAATCCTTAAATCATTAACCATCATCTGTGTCTTTATTCACCCTACTACCAGCTCTGGCACAGAATGTGTGTGGCATACTGACAGATATTAAAACTACTTCAACCTCATGATTCCAATACCAATGTGACCTACATTTACATCAAGAACTTATTATGGGGTGGAAGGAGATCTTGAGAGAGTTTTAGTGATTGAGACATGAGGATAAGGAACAGTTCATTCTTTTTTATAGCAATCCTAAATTCCAAACACATTCGTCAGCACTACATTCATTTATTCATCATATTTAGATTTGCTTTGAGAGACTTTCACTTTACAAATCAATCACTTTGTTTTAATGTGCTATTTGTGTACTTTGTGTAAAGAACATTGTATGCTGTTAGTCTAGTTTTTATTTAAGTCTTTTTCTACTCTTGGCTAGTGACATAAAACGGATTTTGGTTGAACACAGGGATCATAGGAAGTACCTTTAAATCTACAGTAAGGTATGTATTACATAAAACCACACTCACTGTAGTATACATCAAGGGCAATAATAGTCAACAGTTTAACAGTTTACTGAGTGCACTTCTATACTGTTAACTGAAAAATGTACTTCAAGTATTAAACTAGTAAACTATTAGTAAACCTATAGGTTAACTTGTGGTATGGCAATAAGAATAAAATAGCAGTCAAAGTTGATTTGTTACACCTCAGACATTTCTAACATATAAATATAGATTAGTCAATAGTACTCACTGATGTTTACTAGTATACATACTACATATATAATATCATTTACTTAAATATATTAAAATTATTACAAATGCATGTAAAGTGTAGTGATATTTGTATACTCAGAAGCAGGAATATCAAGAACACAATATAAAAATGACTCGGTAGTGAGTCAGTCATGATCTGGTGTTAGAGAGTTGATCTTGTGATCAGAAGGTTGTTGGTTTGAATCTCAGCAGATAATAACTGAAGTGTTCTTGAAGACATCTTAACCGTGTTTACTCTACAGTGATAGATGTACAATGTATAATACTACAAGTTGATTTGGATTAAAATATCTGCCAAATGAATAAATGTAAATGTAAATGTAGTTTTGTATATTTTAGTACACATAAAGGTAGTTAGCAGTTGTCTATCGTTGAAGTGCACTGCCTGAAGGACATGACATTGGCAGAAATGTTTTTTGACAGACTTCTGTCTGTTCATATGGAGGTTTAGAGATTTCACAACCCCTAACCCGTATTTACCCAACCTGACTCAGAATATTTTCACATTGTTTTGTTTATGGTCTTATGGATGAGGGAACATCACACAAGGGAACATCCTTTACCAGATGACAGATGTCTATTTGAATAAATGTTTAATAGATCCATGTCTGTGTTCATCTGTTTTGTATCATAGTTGATATTAAGAAGAATGAGTGAGTGAAAGTTTATCATTACCCTCATCTGACCCCAGCAGTGGGTTCTCCTCCTTTGGTGTGACATCATCTTCTGTGGTTTCTGGTGTCACAGATGTAAATAAGAACATCATCATCATCATCATCGGGGGATATATGCTTTATGTGATCAGGTGTTCTCCTGAGGAAACCTGCACTTTTATTTCTATTGCTTTGACACAGAAGACAATGTGTCCACAACCTTCTTCTTTGGTAAACTATATGACATGATTCAAACGTACCCGTGTTCTCCTCGCCCTCAATTCCATCTTCTGTAGAATTTCAACACAAACACAATTAGTTCAAATATAATGTCACAACCAACCAATGACAAATCTACAACCTGCTGAATTCCTTTAGACCCGACACTTTCTGCTTCTTCATATTGTCATTTAAATGATGATGTGACCGTTTTCTGAAAAATTCACACTGGTCTCATGAGGTTTGACCTCTTAAAGAGCCAGTGTGACATCATCTGTGATTTGTTTTTTCTGAACCAGATGCGGTTTCGGTTTTAATGCAAATGTTGTGGTGTGGTCAGTGTTGTTTAATCATAGGCAGTATTTTTCACTTGTGTTCATGATGTGAATCTCCCCGGAGGTCTGAGTCTTTTGTTGTGTTTAACTTTACATTAACAGAGCCGATGTTTTATTCACCAGATTAACTAACACAATAGAGAGAGAGAGTAAAGACAGGCCGGTCGTCCACACACCTGCCCAAACACACGCACATGTGTGTGTGTGTGTGTGTGTGTGTGTGTGTGTGTGTGTGTGTGTGTGTGTGTGTGTGTGTGTGTGTGTAGGGTGGTGTGTGTGTGTGTAGGGTGGTGTGTGTGTGTGTGTGTGTGTGTGTGTGTGTGTGTGTGTGTGTGTGTGTGTGTAGGGTGGTGTGTGTGTGTGTGTGTGTGTAGGGTGTAGTGTGTGTGTGTGTGTGTGTGTGTGTGTGTGTGTGTGTGTGTGTGTGTGTGTGTGTGTGTGTGTGTGTGTGTGTGTGTGTGTGTGTGTGTGTGTGTGTGTGTGTGTGTGTGTGTGTGTGTGTGTGTGTGTGTGTGTGTGTGTGTGTGTGTGTGTGTGTGTGTGTGTAGGGTGTGGTCTACAGCTGAGAGGAGATTGAATTTCTGCTTCTGTCCTTCAGCTCTTCCTCTACACAACACAATGATGAATATTTACACATCTGATTTTGACACAAGAGACATTTACACACCCAGCATTGAACTTCAGATGTTAATGTTCTTTATCATTAATGTTTCTCTCTGCCAGATGTAATTAAACTTTACAACTTTACTTGTCACATGTAAATACATGACTGATGAACTAACAGAATAATTTAATTCTCTTAAAAAAAGTGATAGTAACATTCTCTCTCTCTCTCTCTCCTCTCTCTCTCTCTCTCTCTGGTCTCTCTCTCTCTCTCTGGTCTCTCTCTCTCTCTCTCTCCTCTCTCTCTCTCTCTCTCTCTTGGGTCTCTCTCTCTCTCTCTCTTGTTCAGATATGTGTTGTAAACATTAGAACAATAGTTTTAATTAAAGACACTTAACATTGTGTTCATGTGTTTCTTCGGAGAGGAAACTCTTACCTTGCATCTGTACTCCAGTGAAGATTAAACATCCCAGAATAAAAACCCAGGAGTTTGACATCATTGTGTCCTGAATGAAGCTTCTCTTTAGATTGGGAGCACTTGATGTTCTAACTTTTAACTTTATAAAACTAAATGAGCAGAGCTCAGAGCCCCGCCCACACGGCTCCAGGGATCCAATGACAGTGAGGTATTGTCATCTGTCCCACCCCGAGGGAAGTTTCATATAAAGTTTCATAATAAGATTATATTCACATTATTACAACATCTACATCACACAACAATAAGAAAATGAACAAATATGGGTATACGAAGAGAAAAGGAGTGGAATAGATAACATATGGATATACATATGTACATATACATATAGATAAACAAATAAACTAACTAATAAATAAACAAACAAAAAAAAACAAAAAAATAAAATAAACTAACTAATATATAAAAAAATTAAAATAATAAAAAAAGGAATAAAACAAAAAAACAAACAAAAAATTAAACTAATAAACAAATAAAAAAACAAAAATAAATAAAAAATAAACTAACTATTAAATAAAAAAAAAAAAAATAAAAAATTAATAAATAAAAATGAACATATCTCGCAGATCGCAGTGACGTCATCTCAATATCAATTCAATTCAAAATAGCTTTATTGGCATGACTGTA
>CM065655.1:2226435-2231435 GCA_033220385.1 Triplophysa yarkandensis
ACACACACACACACACACACACACACACACACACACACACACACACACACACACACACACACACACACACACACACACACACACACACACACACACACACACACACACACACACACACACACACACACACACACACACACACACACACACACACACACACACACACACACACACACACACACACACACACACACACACACACACACACACACACACACACACACACACACACACACACACACCTTTGTGTGTGTGATGATTAGGATATCTTAAAACTTTTTCTTTTTGTCCTTGAGTAAAAATACATAAAACACAAAAACATCTCACACACGTGATACCTTGTCAATCATATCAGGTCTGTTTGTTGCAGCAAGAATAGTGACGTCTTTAAGCTGTTCAATTCCATCCAACTCAGTGAGCAGCTGAGCCATCACACGATCACCAACACCACCTGCATGAGAACTACACAACACACACAGAAAGGTTGTCGTTAGAATTTGACATAAGACATAACTGCAGCACAGCCACTTCAGTCATTCACACACAAAGAGTATGCACACACATGCACTGTTTGACTGTCCTGTATATGTCTGAATAAATGAACAGAAATCAAGGTTATAATATATAACATTTCTATAATATATAAGAGTTCTTAAAGATTGTGTTGTCACCTACCTTCCTCTTGACACAGCTAAAGCATCAATCTCATCGAAGAATATAATAGAAGGAGAAACCGCTCTGGCTTTCCGGAAAACCTGCATTAAGAAAACACGCACGCACATACGTATGAACGTACACACGCACACACAAGATCAAATGTTGAACAGTAACTGTCTCACTAAATAGGTGTGTTTTACACAGGTACAAATCTCTTACCTCTCTGACGGACCGCTCAGATTCACCGACATATTTACTCAGTAACTCTGGACCCTGAAACACAACATTAATGTGAAATTAAAGCTGAGAGCTGTCACATATCTCTCTAGCTATAAATTTAACTTTACACGTGTACATCAAACTGAAAGTTTCAGCTCTAATCATTGCTTGTACTTGTTTATTTTGATCTAAGATACATATATGCAACGTTTTAACAAAAAATAATAAACGTTTAAAAATAATAATAAACGTGGTATCCTGCTGGTTCCAAGTCCAACCAGCAACCTTCGAATCACGAGTCCAAGACTTGAACCGCTAGTCCACGACTGCCCCGTAACAACGGCATAATCAATTAAAGTGATTGCTATTGTGTGTTTGGTCTACACTGAAAGAAAATAGAAGCACATGGATGGAAATGAAAGTGCTTTTCAGTGACCATGGCACATCAGTAGATCAATCAACATCATCTCATGAAGTCCTGAGAAACTAAAACCACAAGAAACCATGACCTGTCTCAGAAGGCTTCATATCTAAACAACCAGCAGAAATTTGGGTGTCTCTGAGACAAAACATCCGCATCTGTGATTACACATCTAAAGTCGTCAAAACTCTACAAGTTATCTTTAATATTAGTATTTTTTATGACACTCAACAGATCTGATGTGAGTAGATTGATACAACAGTCATTTAGTATGGAACAACAACTATATATAAACCTGCAGTTTAAATGTTTGTCATGATTATCATGATAAAATATTAGAGTAAAAAAAATTCTGCTTTAATATATGATCATTGCTTAACAGTCATTTAGTGTTCCTGTAGCTCAACAAGTGACCCAGAACCTAATGTCATGGGTTTGACCTCATAGAAAAAACCGTGATCACTGACAGCATACATTTACACAATATGTGGATCGTATGTATCGGTCAAATAAGCAAATGACAATCGGAATCATTTGAATTTTCTGCTTAGACTGCATACGTTTTCACAAACACATGAGTTACCTTGATAGAAATGAAGTTGAGCTGGCTTTCGTTGGCTAAAGCTTTAGCAATCATTGTTTTTGAGCAGCCGGGTGGTCCGTACAGCAGAACACCTTTAGGAGGCGAAATACCCAACCTAAAGAAAGCATCCGGGTGCTTCAGAGGCCATTCAACAGCCTGCTTGAGTTTCAATTTAACTTCCTCCATCCCACCAATATCACTCCACTGAATCTGCACACACACGCGCACACAAAAAGCACACGCACAAACGCACACAGTGAATTCTCTGGATTTGTACTTGAATGGAGAAAAATATGTTTTATAGATGAGCTAGTATGAGGTGTGTGTGTGTGTGTGTGTGTGTGTGTGTGTGTGTGTGTGTGTGTGTGTGTGTTACTACAGTACCTTCGGTACGTCAATGGCAATCTCTCTCATTGCACTTGGTTTGACCTGTGTCATGGCTAGCCTGAAGTCAGAGGTTGTGACCTTAATCCTGTTCTTCATCTGGACATCTGAGAGAGCAGGTGTGGACCCTAAAGCCCTCCTCAGTGCATGAAGACCTGGAAATGCAATGTTACAGAAGAGCTCCGGCAAGAAAATTTACAGATGTTTTATTAATATAAGTATTGCACACATTAACTGCATAAAAAGGGTATGGTATGTATATACAGATGATATAAGATGTTTTAAATATGAAAGTTATTAGGTGCTTTATAAAAAAAGTCTGAGGGAAAGTATTGCACACATTTATTGCCTGAGGTGAACATTTTACTGTTCATGAGGTGGATGGCCTGAGAAAGAAGTTTTTCTGTTTATGGCTGTTCTTTTTTTTTTTTTTGCATTTAGCAGACGCTTTTATCCAAAGCGACTGTATATGCCTGTTCAGAAAGTGTGCTGGGTATGAGGGATCCGGAGTGATTTGGTTTCCTAATAAAACACAGATGTCCTCTTCAAACACATGATTTGGATTGTTTTGATGGGAGATTCAAGTTTGAGTAGATCAATGACCTCATGGTGAACTTTAAGACAATATATAAACAAAAAACAATAATCCATAATATTAACTGTAAATGATGAGATGAGTGACCCGGACAGCAGACCAAACTCAAGATTATTGATCGCACACGAATACAGAGTTGAGTATCACTGAATGAGAGAGATTTGACTTCTCTCTAACGACTCCAGATTGCAGAGCACAACGAAACATCACAAACGCATGCAGAAAGTCATCCTTCATGAGCAGATTAGACACAACTCACCAGCTTCTTTACATACAGCAGCGATATCTGCCCCAACGTATCCATGTGCCACATCAGCGAGTTCTTGCAGCTCAGCGCTGGAGACATCACAGGGCATTGAGCTCAGCTGTTTCTGTAAGATATCCATCCGACCAGCCGCGTCAGGAACACCGATCTCCAGCTCTTTGTCGAAGCGCCCAGGGCGTCGTAAGGCTGGATCCAACGCATGAGGACGGTTTGTCGCCCCCAACACCAGCAGTTGATCGCTGTGACCCTCCTGGCAGTGCTCAACATGTTAATGTGTGTGTTTTGGATGAACATGTGTAGAAGATGAAAACTTACCGACCCCATGCCATCCATTAGAGTTAGCAGAGTGGCCACAAGCCGTTTCTCCACCTCGTTCTGAGCACCTTCTCTCTTTGGACACAAAGCGTCTAACTCATCAATGAAGATGATAGCTGGCTGCCTGTTCAACACAGACACGTTCAATTTCATTTCTTTCATTTCTTTTTAATTCATAAGTGTGTTTTGTTAGTACCTCAGTGATGCTTCAGTGAATATCTGCCTCAGTCTGGCTTCCGTTTCTCCATAAAACCTGAACAGAGTTCAAATCATTACAGACACGCACACACAAACGCACACACAGACACACACACAGACGCACACAAAAAGAGAGACGCACACGCAGACAGGCTAACACGCACGCACAGAGAGACATACACACATATAAACACACGTACACACAAGCACACACTTGCTAATGATCTCAGGGCCGTTTATCACGGTAATGTGTGCTCCCACTTCATTGGCTACTGCTCGTCCAATCATGGTCTTCCCTGTGCCGGGTGGGCCATACAGAAGCACTCCTTTGGGCCGTGGGATTCCTGTGATCAAACACACACCCAAACCATACTGTCATGAGTTACAATACTCTATATGCAAACTATATAGTGCCTACTGGCTTAAGTGACATGTGAGGCGTCACAGGACGTCAGTGTAATCTAATGCTGCTCATGTATAGTGAACACTAAATATTGTGTTCCAGAGTTGGCTCTTTTGTCAGAGGAAGACAGGTTACAGGTGGATTTGACTTCCCTCACCGTAGCTTTTGAAAAGTTCTGGATGTTTTAGAGGCAGTTCAATGGTCTCTCTGATCAGCTGAAGTTGATGTGTAAGGCCACCAATCATACTGTAAGTGACCTTTGACCTCTCCTGCTCTTCTAAGCCCTTGTCAAGACCACAGGAGTCAGAGATGCTCAGTTTGGTTGAGCAGCAGACGGTGTAGAAGGTGTCCGTCCCGCAGCGACCAGCAGATGGACACAGACTCAAGACTGCAGACCTGTCTGAGGTGTGTGAAGCTGCCAGCGGAGGACTTAATGATGACTCAGGTGAACTCAAATCGCCACCCAGCTCGATGAGTTGACAGGGCGTGCCGGGGGACAAAGGGGTCAGAGGTGTGGGGTCGAGGTGTTTGTTCGGTGTACTAGCTGATGGTTCAAACCGGTTGGGATTGATTGACAGATGCTCTAGCTGTGATGAGAGATCCAGAGCGGATCCGTCTAACACAGAGGTCTGCTGAACACTGACGGATTCTATAGGAGAAAGAGTCACTCCATCAACACCCTGCACCGAATCCACCTTGATTACACAACAACGGCCAAAATACAACACAGACAAACTGTTGCCTGGGAGCAGAACCCGACTGTCTGAGAGAAAGAGAACACATGAAATTAGCTTTGGGAGAAGATTATTATATCTGGAGCGAGAATAGTGTCTGTTACCCAGCATATGAAGAAGATACTTTCTGAATTCTTCTGTATTTATGGCTTTGTCTTGTGGCCTGAAAAACATAAACAGAATAACGGAATGTCACTTGAGAGAATGCTTCCCTTTGTTGTAAAGT
>CM065655.1:2236435-2241435 GCA_033220385.1 Triplophysa yarkandensis
ACACTGACACACATCTTTATTGTGAATAAAACAACACTTTAATCAGAGACCTGACAAACACTGACACACATCTTTATTGTGAATAAAACAACACTTTAATCAGAGACCTGACAAACACTGACACACATCTTTATTGTGAATAAAACAACACTTTAATCAGAGACCTGACAAACACTAACACACATCTTTATTGTGAATAAAACAACACTTTAATCAGAGACCTGACAAACACTGACACACATCTTTATTGTGAATAAAACAACACTTTAAATCAGAGACCTGACAAACACTGACACACATCTTTATTGTGAATAAAACAACACTTTAATCAGAGACCTGACAAACACTGACACACATCTTTATTGTGAATAAAACAACACTTTAATCAGAGACCTGACAAACACTGACACACATCTTTATTGTGAATAAAACAACACTTTAATCAGAGACCTGACAAACACTGACACACATCTTTATTGTGAATAAAACAACACTTTAATCAGAGACCTGACAAACACTGACACACATCTTTATTGTGAATAAAACAACACTTTAATCAGAGACCTGACAAACACCGACACACATCTTTATTGTGAATAAAACAACACTTTAATCAGAGACCTGACAAACACTGACACACATCTTTATTGTGAATAAAACAACACTTTAATCAGAGACCTGACAAACACTGACACACATCTTTATTGTGAATAAAACAACACTTTAATCAGAGACCTGACAAACACTGACACACATCTTTATTGTGAATAAAACAACACTTTAATCAGAGACCTGACAAACACCGACACACATCTTTATTGTGAATAAAACAACACTTTAATCAGAGACCTGACAAACACTGACACACATCTTTATTGTGAATAAAACAACACTTTAATCAGAGACCTGACAAACACTGAAACACATCTTTATTGTGAATAAAACAACACTTTAATCAGAGACCTGACAAACACCGACACACATCTTTATTGTGAATAAAACAACACTTTAATCAGAGACCTGACAAACACTGACACACATCTTTATTGTGAATAAAACAACACTTTAATCAGAGACCTGACAAACACTGACACACATCTGTATTGTGAATAAAACAACACTTTAATCAGAGACCTGACAAACACTGACACACATCTTTATTGTGAATAAAACAACACTTTAATCAGAGACCTGACAAACACTGACACACATCTTTATTGTGAATAAAACAACACTTTAATCAGAGACCTGACAAACACTGACACACATCTTTATTGTGAATAAAACAACACTTTAATCAGAGACCTGACAAACACTGACACACATCTTTATTGTGAATAAAACAACACTTTAATCAGAGACCTGACAAACACTGACACACATCTTTATTGTGAATAAAACAACACTTTAATCAGAGACCTGACAAACACTGACACACATCTTTATTGTGAATAAAACAACACTTTAATCAGAGACCTGACAAACACCGACACACATCTTTATTGTGAATAAAACAACACTTTAATCAGAGACCTGACAAACACTGACACACATCTTTATTGTGAATAAAACAACACTTTAATCAGAGACCTGACAAACACTGACACACATCTTTATTGTGAATAAAACAACACTTTAATCAGAGACCTGACAAACACTGACACACATCTTTATTGTGAATAAAACAACACTTTAATCAGAGACCTGACAAACACTGACACACATCTTTATTGTGAATAAAACAACACTTTAATCAGAGACCTGACAAACACTGACACACATCTTTATTGTGAATAAAACAACACTTTAATCAGAGACCTGACAAACACTGACACACATCTTTATTGTGAATAAAACAACACTTTAATCAGAGACCTGACAAACACTGACACACATCTTTATTGTGAATAAAACAACACTTTAATCAGAGACCTGACAAACACCGACACACATCTTTATTGTGAATAAAACAACACTTTAATCAGAGACCTGACAAACACTGACACACATCTTTATTGTGAATAAAACAACACTTTAATCAGAGACCTGACAAACACTGACACACATCTTTATTGTGAATAAAACAACACTTTAATCAGAGACCTGACAAACACTGACACACATCTTTATTGTGAATAAAACAACACTTTAATCAGAGACCTGACAAACACTGACACACATCTTTATTGTGAATAAAACAACACTTTAATCAGAGACCTGACAAACACTGACACACATCTTTATTGTGAATAAAACAACACTTTAATCAGAGACCTGACAAACACTGAAACACATCTTTATTGTGAATAAAACAACACTTTAATCAGAGACATGACAAACACCGACACACATCTTTATTGTGAATAAAACAACACTTTAATCAGAGACCTGACAAACACTGACACACATCTTTATTGTGAATAAAACAACACTTTAATCAGAGACCTGACAAACACTGACACACATCTGTATTGTGAATAAAACAACACTTTAATCAGAGACCTGACAAACACCGACACACATCTTTATTGTGAATAAAACAACACTTTAATCAGAGACCTGACAAACACTGACACACATCTTTATTGTGAATAAAACAACACTTTAATCAGAGACCTGACAAACACTGACACACATCTTTATTGTGAATAAAACAACACTTTAATCAGAGACCTGACAAACACTGACACACATCTTTATTGTGAATAAAACAACACTTTAATCAGAGACCTGACAAACACTGACACACATCTTAATTGTGAATAAAACAACACTTTAATCAGAGACCTGACAAACACTGACACACATCTTTATTGTGAATAAAACAACACTTTAATCAGAGACCTGACAAACACTGACACACATCTTTATTGTGAATAAAACAACACTTTAATCAGAGACCTGACAAACACTGACACACATCTTTATTGTGAATAAAACAACACTTTAATCAGAGACCTGACAAACACTGACACACATCTTTATTGTGAATAAAACAACACTTTAATCAGAGACCTGACAAACACTGACACACATCTTTATTGTGAATAAAACAACACTTTAATCAGAGACCTGACAAACACTGACACACATCTTTATTGTTATTAATATTAATATGTAGCTCCGCAGCTCTATCGCGCTATGACATCACAATACCGCGAGAGTTCTTGAAAAGCGCGGGCATAAGTCTCATCTCGCGATACTTCGCTGCACGTGACCTCGCGCATGACTGCGGCGGTTGGGTCGGATCATGTCTGCGCTGTTGTCTCGCGCTGTCCGAACTTTTCTCTCGGTCGGTTCCGTTCGGTTCCGCTCCGGAGGGGAGCAGCGGCTCACCGGCTCTCTGCTCAGCGGGGTTGTGGATCGGTTCGGCGGGGTAACAGTGACAGAGTTCCCGGCCCAGATAAGCGAACGTGACTTTAAAGATCTACTGAGGGGTATGTGTGACGTCACGTGCGTTACATATGTTGTTAAAGTGTTTACATTGATGTATTTGTGAGGAAACTACCATAAATATAGCATAAGTTATTTATATTTACATTAATCATATATCACAATACAGTGTTATTTATATTAACATTAATCATATATCACAATACAGTGTTATTTATATTTACATTAATCATATATCACAATACAGTGTTATTTATATTTACATTAATCATATATCACAATACAGTGTTATTTTATATTAACATTAATCATATATCACAATACAGTGTTATTTATATTTACATTAATCTTATATCACAATACAGTGTTATTTTATATTTACATTAATCATATATCACAATACAGTATTATTTATATTTACATTAATCATATATCACAATACAGTGTTATTTATATTTACATTAATCATATATCACACTACAGTGTTATTTTATATTTACATTAATCTTATATCACAATACAGTGTTATTTTATATTTACATTAATCATATATCACAATACAGTGTTATTTATATTAACATTAATCATATATCACAATACAGTGTTATTTTATATTAACATTAATCATATAACACAATACAGTATTATTTATATTTACATTAATCATATATCACAATACAGTGTTATTTATATTTACATTAATCATATATCACACTACAGTGTTATTTTATATTTACATTAATCTTATATCACAATACAGTGTTATTTTATATTTACATTAATCATATATCACAATACAGTGTTATTTATATTTACATTAATCATATATCACAATACAGTGTTATTTTATATTTACATTAATCATATATCACAATACAGTGTTATTTTATATTTACATTAATCTTATATCACAATACAGTGTTATTTTATATTTACATTAATCATATATCACAATACAGTGTTATTTATATTTACATTAATCATATATCACAATACAGTGTTATTTTATATTAACATTAATCATATATCACAATACAGTGTTATTTATATTAACATTAATCATATATCACAATACAGTGTTATTTTATATTTACATTAATCTTATATCACAATACAGTGTTATTTTATATTTACATTAATCATATATCACAATACAGTGTTATTTATATTTACATTAATCATATATCACAATACAGTGTTATTTTATATTTACATTAATCTTATATCACAATACAGTATTATTTTATATTTACATTAATCATATATCACAATACAGTGTTATTTTATATTTACATTAATCTTATATCACAATACAGTGTTATTTTATATTTACATTAATCATATATCACAATACAGTGTTATTTTATATTTACATTAATCATATATCACAATACAGTGTTATTTTATATTTACATTAATCTTATATCACAATACAGTATTATTTTATATTTACATTAATCATATATCACAATACAGTGTTATTTTATATTTACATTAATCTTATATCACAATACAGTGTTATTTTATATTTACATTAATCATATATCACAATACAGTGTTATTTATATTTACATTAATCATATATCACAATACAGTGTTATTTTATA
>CM065655.1:2243935-2248416 GCA_033220385.1 Triplophysa yarkandensis
TAGAAGTTGAGTGGCCCTGCCAGTGTTTAGTCAAATGAGCGGGTCAGGAGGAGGGCGCCTACAGGAAACAGCAAAGGACGGAGAAAAGAGAGAGAGAGAGACAGAGAGAGTCCAGAGAGAGAGAGAGAGAGACAGAGAGAGTCCAGAGAGAGAGAGAGAGAGACAGAGAGAGAGAGAGACAGAGAGAGTCCAGAGACAGAGAGAGAGAGACAGAGAGAGAGAGAGACAGAGAGAGAGAGAGACAGAGAGAAGAGAGATGAAGTGTGATGCCTGTTGGGGTCCGGTTGAGAACGATGGTGACCAGGAAAGGATCGGATGTGTGCAGCGAGGTTACCTGAGTGGGTCAGTAGTGTGTGTAGACCAGATCAAGTAGATTCCCAGACTTGTCTCTTCAGGTTGTTTAAGTCAGCAGCCGAGGTCTTCATGTGTGTTAGGGCTTTTTTATTATATTTCTGTGTGTGTAGCATCCCCCCAAAATTAAAAAAATCATTTACTCATTTTCAGTTTTGGAGGAACTTTCACACAAGGAGATCCTTATTTTTTGTGTCTGTGTTTGTGTGTTAGAATCTTTAGGTCAGTGGCGGTCTGAGGGCAGGGTCGCCGTGTGGCTGCATGTTCCAATTACTGAGAGCCGATTAGCCGCCGCAGCTGCGTGTCACGGGTTCAGCTTCCATCATGCCAAGAGAGATGTGGCCGTTCTCAGTCTGTGGGTTGGACCGGGCGCTGACAGACTGCCCGCATTTGCTACACATCAAGTAGGAGTCGCTGGTAAGAGAGAGAGAGAGACTTTTGACTGCACATGTAAACCAATCACAGTTGACTTAACCATCTGACCAATCACAACACAGTACAGCAGGGTCTGAAAATGAAACATTAAAGAATGAGTAGAAAAGTAAAGTGATATTAAATGTATATTATTAGAAAACTTGTTGTTGGAAACTCAAAAAAAAAAAGTGTCGGAACTTTCAAATTATAACAAATCTGCACAAAAATGATGCTGTGCTCTTTAAAGGAACTACTTTTTTGGAAATTGTCTCATTCTCCAAATACCCCAGATTTAATAAGTTGAGAAATCTATTCAGCTGTTATATTTCTACTGTTCTGGCAATATTACTTTTAGCATAGCATAGCTTATTGAGCTCAATTGGACCAATAGCATTGCATTAAAAAATGATCAACAAATTTCTTTATTTGTCCTTTTTTTTTAAACTGGACTCTTATGTAGTTATACTGTGTACTAAAACCAGCAAAAATATAAAGCAGTGATTTTCTAGGCCGATAAGATTAGTAACTACACTGCCATTCCTGCGTAACAATCAATAGTGGAAGAAGGCTCACAAATATCACCCAACACCTGAAATTATTTCCCAGCTGGGCAACTTCCAAATGAAGGCGCTGTTAGATATTTCTGCGCCTGCACAGCTATGTTACAGCAGCACACTTCCTTGACAATAACTCATATAACACTCAATCTAGTACCTCTGAGGAGTGTGTGTGTCTGTGTGTGCGTGTGTGTGTTTGTTTTCACCTGCGTGTCTATGTGCTTTTTGTGCTGTGAGGGAATCATGTGCTTTATATGTTTTAGGAATAAAGAACCAAACGGAAGGATCTTAACAAGGTCTTCAGGATCCTTTACATTCTATTATACTATACTTTTTTCTGAGAGTTTTCAATCCCTGCATTTTAATCCATGATCTTTGTGTTGCTAGAGCCATTGTCATATGTCATATATTTGTACACATGCCTTATTTGTGTGTGTAATAAGTAAATGTTGTGTGTTTTTAAGGTGCTGCTGTGGATGAATCACATGGTAAAGTTCTTGTTGTTCAAGACAGAAATAAGGTACAGTGTCACACAAACATGTAAATCACTCTTTATTGATGATGTATCAGTAACTCAAGTATGAAACATTAATATCTAGCAGCATTTTCTACATATATTGTAAGAATTCAGTATAAAAAAGAAAAATGCACAGTACTGGTCCACAATCTCTAAGAAAATATGAAATATCATATCTGAAACAAAAGTTGATTTTCATAAAAATATACTTATACAGTTGAAGGAAAATAAAACGTTCTTTCTTGTTTCAGACTCAGAATGCTTGGAAGTTTCCTGGTGGTTTGTCAGATCTTGGAGAAAACATTGGTAAGGTTCACATATCTACAGTTAAATCCGGTCTAAATGTGTTGTAGTGACAGTTAGAGCAGGTTTATTTATTTCTGAGAAACAGAAAGCAAAGCTCTTGATAAATAGTGTTTGTGTGAATGCTGCTCATACTGTATATAACACACGTTACAGTAATGTGAAGTTGAAAGCTATTGCATTCATATTGCATGTCATGTGAAGAAAAATTATTAGAAACTTATTCATGCGGTCCATTTGATTTCAGGCGACACGGCCGTCCGTGAGGTGTTTGAAGAAACTGGGGTCCGATCAGAATTCCGATCTCTGCTCAGTATCCGTCAGCAACACAAACATCCTGGAGCGTTCGGAATGTCTGACATGTACTTGATCTGCCGACTCCGCCCACTTTCATTTGACATTAACTTCTGCACTCATGAGTGTCTGCGCTGTGATTGGCTTGATTTGGCCGAATTAGCTAAGACTACTGAAACGACCCCAATCACTAGTCGAATAGCCAAACTTCTGCTGTACGGCTTAGAAAAAGGCTTTCACAACATTGATCTGTGTATGGAGGAGCTGCCGGCCGTGTATTCTGGAAAGTTTTATCAGCTCTACCACAGACCGCTGCCAGAGGTTTAAAGGGACATGACCACACTATCTGGTTTTATTATTAGTTTAGTAATAAAAAATTATGGAATGTATATTGCATGATATTGTTATTTTTCTTGAATGCATTTTGAACTACAGATTCCAGTATTATATTTCTTACAAATCATTGGTTTTGAGGTGAGGTAAGGAGTTTCTTCACTAGTTCTTCGGAATAAAATCATCTTGATAAAATGGTTTTCTGTGACCTACAGAATCTCTGATGATCCCGTGAAACTATTTTTTAGCTTAATTTGAGACAATTTTTTCAGTCAGTCTCTCATACTGAAAAAAGTTATAACTATAGTTTCTTTTGACAGAAGTATCGTTTCAAACACATTAACATAAATCTATATGTGAAAAATCCACACTAATCACAACATTTCTTCTTAGATTACACTATAAGATATATAAACAAATAAATCTTTGTTAAAAACATTCATGACGATCTTGGCATCCCTTCAGTTATGCAACACAATCCCTTAGTTTCTATAACATGCACGAGGTTACATCAAAGCCATTTGCATAAAGAGTTGAAGCAGCATTAAATAAACTCACATTTTGTGTCTGACTAAACATTCCTCTGAAGATCAGGAAGCATTTTTCACAGAAATACATCATTCTCTCCCACTGCCTGATTTCAGCTTCATGTGGAAGGTTGGATGATATCGATGGGGTTGAGAGGAAAGCCAAAAAATTATAAATAATCCACAGAATCATGCTCTGTACGGATTTTGGGTGCCCTCGTGACCTCTATCCTCCTCGGTTATGTTTGTAATGAGCTGATTTTAGTCGTGGGTCAGTGTTTCCTGATCAACGTTTGGCAGACATAGGAAGAAACAGAACAGCCTTCTGGCCCAGGCCAGTCTTAGAGCCTGATTTATACTGGCCTGTTCTCTTCAGAGCCACGTACCAGTCGGAGTATTGTCGGGATCTGTATGTGTTGTAGTTATTGGACTCCAGATGTTCAAAGAAATAACATTCATCTGTGACTCTTCTCTGAAGATCAAGAAAGAGAGAGAGAAATATATTTTGAACAAGATTAAATGCTTGCTTACCAATACTCAAATATTTTCAATAACTCCAAAGAGGGTTAATTTGGATTGCAGCAAAAGGCGGCTTTGAACACCTGTCTTCAATGTGAACATTTATTTTACTTCAAACGCAACTGAAGATCTTCCTGGAATTACTGAGCAGAGAAAGTGTGAAGGCTTCACTAAGTGTAAACAGATTAAGCATTAACTTGTAGCAGAAGTGTAAAAAGTGAGGAAAACAAGCGACCCCGTTATTTCAATTTATGATGATCGAGAATCTCACCGTTCCAAAGAGTCGTCCATCAGAGCTCATGGCGAGATAACGGTTGGCACAAATTCCCTTGATCAAAACTTCCCCAACAGCCGTTGCCTGAAGCTGCAGACGAACTACAAAACACAAACAGTTCATGTTCTGAAGTCCGGATGATAACGACACACGAATGGAGCACAACTCACAACATCATTGTGAAAATGACAAACAGAATGAACAAATGATGCGTTCTGCTGATAGTGTTGTGAACTTTTGTGTTCATGTGTCATCAGTAACTGTTTGGTTAAGTTAAGTTTTCTGCCTATATCGCTGTGTTCAAGTTCTTCGGGTGGGCTGAACTTAGAAGCACCAGGCTGTGTAGATTCATTTTTGATTGAACTGAAGACTCATTTCTTGAAAGTGTCTTT